>CM046673.1:31544946-31979946 GCA_025594165.1 Tamias sibiricus | reverse complement strand
GAACTGCAATAGCGCTTCATAGGGTTGTTGTGAAAAAATTAGTGCAATAGTCCAGACCAAGTGAAGGCTCCGTGCTTGGCACATAAATGTCACGCGTGGGTATAGTGATTTGGTGTAAAATGAGGGCCAACAGATCTGACACTGGTATTTTAATCAAGATAAGCAAATGAGGGCTGGGATTGTGGCTCAGTGGTGGAGCGCTTGCCTAGCACGTGTGAGGCACTGAGTTCGATTCTCAGCACCGCATATAAATAAATAAAATAAATACAGATGCATTGACAACTAAAAAACATTTTTAAAATAAGCAAAGCGTAGTTTGACGCAACTGCTTCCGCTTCTACTTGGCATATTTGTAGAGATGCGAGCTAGCGCGCACACGTCAGGCCTGGTCGCGCGCCCGTGCCGCCGGGGGCGGGGCGAGAAAGAAACGCCGGCGTGGGGCGGGGCCACCGCAGTTCCCACGCTGGCGTCGCAGGCGCGGTTGGACGCAGCCCCCGGAAGTAATGTGTACCCGGACGCCGTAGGACGGAAGCTGCGGATGGCGGGAGGCAGTGGCATAGCCGGGGCGGAGACGCTGTTCCTGTTGCTAGACGACGCGAACTAGCTCTCGTCACTTCCTCAGCCGGCGGTCTGCCCACTCCCCAGGCCGGAACAAGGGGGCCCGGAACTGCGGTGGGCTCAGAGTTGACCTCGGAGGTCCAGAACAGCGGCCAGCCCGGCGGCGGGAGTCGGGGCCACGCCACCTGCAGGGAAGAACCCGAGCCGAGGAGGGAAGATGGCTGCAGACAAGGCTGCAGGTGAGGCGTCGCCGCCGGGTGCTGTGAGGCAGCGGGACGCGCGGGGGTGTGCAGACCCTGCGCGCGGAGTCGGCAGCGCCCGGGGTGGGGATTCCAGGACGACTTGACTTTGTGGCGTGCATTTCTTTTCTCCAGCCTCTGCCTCGCGGTGGCTTACGTGAGTCTTTGGGCCCCAGGTCCAATAGTTTTCTACTCAGGCGAAGCGTGAAACCCCTACTGATCGCCTCTGCCCTGGGTCTCCAAAATAACTCTGGCCTAAATTACGTCAATTTATTTTACCGCTGCAGACTTTTCGACTTCCCAACGAGAAAAGCAGACTAAGGGCTTCATCCCAGTGTACACAAGTGCATTTATGTCACCTGGCTATTTAGCCACTTGAGCGATGTCCTGTGGAACTAATAGCGAAAACCACTACTTAAATAAGCATGATGTTTCAGTGTGCTATCTGTGCAGTTGTCTTCTGTTCAGGACTTGTTTTTCTCCAGTTCCTCAAAGATTAATTACGTAATCTCGATTTTATTTGTGAATTATTTTCCCCGTTCCTAGAATCTTCCCCAGAGAGGAATATAAAACTTTTTCCAGCCCACTTCTGCAAAAGTCAGGCACTTGTTCCCTGCAAGAAATTAATAGTCTGTGGCATCAAAGTTTTCTTGGAGTTTAAGCGACAGAACTTAGAAATGGTCACCACACTTTTATTTATTTGTAGATAGACACAATACCTTTATTTAATTTATTTTTGTGTAGTGCTGAGGATCGAACCCAGTGCTTCACACGTGCTAGGCAAGCACTCTAACACTGAGCCCTAACCCTAGCCCTCACCACACTTTTTTACAGTGCCCTTAATAATTTAAGAAGAGAAAAAAATCTCGCCGGGCTCTGTGGTGCATGCTAGTAATTCCAGTTACTTGAGAGACTAGAGTAGGAGGACCGCAAGTTTGAGGCCAGCCTTTGCAATTTAGCAAGACCCTTTCTTTTTTTTTTTTTTTTTTTTTTTTTGGTACCAGGGATTGAACTCAGAGGCACTCGACCACTGGGCCACATCCCCAGCCCTTTTTTTGGTTTTTATTAGAGACAGGGTCTCACTGAGTTGCTAAGTGCCTCGCCATTGCTGAGGCTGGCTTTGAACTCGCGATCCTCCTGCCTCAGCCTCCCAAAGTGCTGGGATTACAGGCGTGCGCCACCGCGGGAGGCAGATGAAACTAATGTATGGCAAAATGAAACTGGGGGATCGGACACATGGGATTTGTTGTATGTTTTGCTTTTGTGAGAGAAGAGTGACATGGCAGTGAGAATGGAAGGACCCTTCATATTAAAGAAGTAAAAGTTACACACTTTAGTTGGTCACTAGAACCAGATAAAGAAATGAAGAATTGGGAGACATTGTCTCAGTTATATATTGCTTAAAAAGCATTTCAAAACTTGGTGGTTTTAAAAAATTAAATGGATGTCTGAGTGGAAAAGAATGAAGACCCTAAATAAAATATATTGCACGAGCTGGGAGTGGTGGCACACACCTGTAATCCCCAGCAGCTCAGGAGGCTAAGGCAGAAGGAGCTTGAGTTCAAAACCAGTCTCAGCAATTTAGTTAGGCCCTAAGCAACTCAGTGAGAACTTGTCTCTAAATAAGATACAAAAAAGCTGGGGATGTGGCTTAGTGGTTAAATGCCTCTGGGTTCAATCCCTGGCACACACACACACACACACACACAAAAAAAAAAAAAAGAAAGAAAAAAAAAGAGAGAGAAGAGAGAGAGAAGAGAGAGAGAGAGAGAGAAAGAAACACATTTTAAAAATAAATAATTAAAAAAAAAAAAAGCTGGGCGCAGTGGTGGCGCATGCCTGTAATCCCAGCACTTGGGAGGCTGAGGCAAGAGGATCTTGAGTTCAAAACCAGTCTCAGCAATTTAGTTAGGCCCTAAGCAACTCAGTGAGAACTTGTCTCTAAATAAGATACAAAAAAGCTGGGGATGTGGCTTAGTGGTTAAATGCCTCTGGGTTCAATCCCTGGCACACACACACACACAAAAAAAAAAAGAAAGAAAGAGAGAGAGAGAGAAAGAGAGAGAGAGAGAAAGAAATACATTTTAAAAATAAATAATTAAAAAAAAAAGCTGGGCGCAGTGGTGGCGCATGCCTGTAATCCCAGCACTTGGGAGGCTGAGGCAGGAGGATTGCGAATTCAAAGCCAGCCTCAGCAATGGCGAGGCACTTAGTAACTCAGTGAGACCCTGACTCTAATAAAATACAAAAAAGGGCTGGGGATGTAGCCCAGTGGTCAAGTGCCCCTGAGTTCAACCCTGGGGTACCAATAAAATTTAAAAAAAGAAAAGAAAGAAGAGAAAAAATATGAATAGCATGATTATTTACATTAAGTTTAAAATTAGGGGTGTAACTTAGTGGTAAAGCACTTGCTTACCTAGTGTGCACAAGTCCTGGGTTTGATCCCCATCACTGCAAATAAATACATAAATAAATCCATGAGTCCATACTGATATAAAGATGTGATTGAGCAAATTACTACATGGGGGGAGAAGAGGCAAATCTCCCCAGGAGAAGAAAATGTTTTTACCTATTCCCCATTGCAGGCGGTAACACTCTGTATCCTCCTTCCCATCCTGATTGTGGCTGAGCTTTTTTGATTTGCTTCCAAAGATTAGTGTGGAAGGGGACGAGGAAGAAAGTTTACAATAAAACCTAGCAAACAGCTCAAAGAGATGATCAAGGCTAGCATAATCAGTGACAAGTCATTTTGACAGCATATACCCATGATTTCATGTGATGAGAATGGCCAGTTACCTCTGTAGACATTCTTCTTAAAGCCCATAGCCTCAGTCTAACCATGAGGACAATGGAAAAACCCAAATTGAGATACATTCTCCCAAATATTTTACCAGTAGTTTTCAAAAATACTTTTCAAAAACAAGGGAAAAGGGGGCTGGGACTATGGCTCAGCGGTAGAGCGCTCCTCTCACATGTGTGAGGCCCTGGGTTCGATCCTCAGCACCACAAAAATAAAATAAAGGTATTGTGTGTCTACCTACAACTAAAAAATATTTATTTATTTATTTATTAAAAAAAAAAAAAAAAAAAAAAACAAGGGAAAAGGATGGGGATGTGGCTCAGCCTTAGAGCACTTGCCTAGCATCTGCGAGGCATTGGGTTCCATCCCCAGAAGACGAGGGCAGAGACTTGAATAAATGCAATGTCGGGAGCCTCCAGAAAACTGGTGAAATCCAGATAAAATGTGGAGTTAATAGTGATGCACCGAACTTTCCTTAGTTGTAACCTACATACCATAGTATTTTAATAATTAAGACGTTCACAATAAGGAAGACTAGATGCGGAGTACTCGGGAGCTCTATGAATCATCTTTACAACTTTTCTACAAATCTGAAACTGTTCTAAAATTAAAACGTGGGTGTTTGTTTGTTGTTTGTTTTTGGTGCCAGGGATTGAACTCAGGGGCACTCGACCACTGGGCCACATCCCCAGCCCTTTTTGTATTTTATTTAGAGACAGGGTCTCACTGAATTGCTAAGTGCCTCGCCATTGCTGAGGCTGGCTTTGAACTCGCGATCCTCCTGCCTCAGCCTCCCAAGTGCTGGGATTACAGGCGTGCGCCACCGCGCCCGGCTAAACGTGTTTGCTTTTTAAGGGGGAACTGCAATAGCGCTTCATAGGGTTGTTGTGAAAAAATTAGTGCAATAGTCCAGACCAAGTGAAGGCTCCGTGCTTGGCACATAAATGTCACGCGTGGGTATAGTGATTTGGTGTAAAATGAGGGCCAACAGATCTGACACTGGTATTTTAATCAAGATAAGCAAATGAGGGCTGGGATTGTGGCTCAGTGGTGGAGCGCTTGCCTAGCACGTGTGAGGCACTGAGTTCGATTCTCAGCACCGCATATAAATAAATAAAATAAATACAGATGCATTGACAACTAAAAAACATTTTTAAAATAAGCAAAGCGTAGTTTGACGCAACTGCTTCCGCTTCTACTTGGCATATTTGTAGAGATGCGAGCTAGCGCGCACACGTCAGGCCTGGTCGCGCGCCCGTGCCGCCGGGGGCGGGGCGAGAAAGAAACGCCGGCGTGGGGCGGGGCCACCGCAGTTCCCACGCTGGCGTCGCAGGCGCGGTTGGACGCAGCCCCCGGAAGTAATGTGTACCCGGACGCCGTAGGACGGAAGCTGCGGATGGCGGGAGGCAGTGGCATAGCCGGGGCGGAGACGCTGTTCCTGTTGCTAGACGACGCGAACTAGCTCTCGTCACTTCCTCAGCCGGCGGTCTGCCCACTCCCCAGGCCGGAACAAGGGGGTCCCGGAACTGCGGTGGGCTCAGAGTTGACCTCGGAGGTCCAGAACAGCGGCCAGCCCGGCGGCGGGGAGTCGGGGCCACGCCACCTGCAGGGAAGAACCCGAGCCGAGGAGGGAAGATGGCTGCAGACAAGGCTGCAGGTGAGGCGTCGCCGCCGGGTGCTGTGAGGCAGCGGGACGCGCGGGGGTGTGCAGACCCTGCGCGCGGAGTCGGCAGCGCCCGGGGTGGGGATTCCAGGACGACTTGACTTTGTGGCGTGCATTTCTTTTCTCCAGCCTCTGCCTCGCGGTGGCTTACGTGAGTCTTTGGGCCCCAGGTCCAATAGTTTTCTACTCAGGCGAAGCGTGAAACCCCTACTGATCGCCTCTGCCCTGGGTCTCCAAAATAACTCTGGCCTAAATTACGTCAATTTATTTTACCGCTGCAGACTTTTCGACTTCCCAACGAGAAAAGCAGACTAAGGGCTTCATCCCAGTGTACACAAGTGCATTTATGTCACCTGGGCATTTAGCCACTTGAGCGATGTCCTGTGGAACTAATAGCGAAAACCACTACTTAAATAAGCATGATGTTTCAGTGTGCTATCTGTGCAGTTGTCTTCTGTTCAGGACTTGTTTTTCTCCAGTTCCTCAAAGATTAATTACGTAATCTCGATTTTATTTGTGAATTATTTTCCCCGTTCCTAGAATCTTCCCCAGAGAGGAATATAAAACTTTTTCCAGCCCACTTCTGCAAAAGTCAGGCACTTGTTCCCTGCAAGAAATTAATAGTCTGTGGCATCAAAGTTTTCTTGGAGTTTAAGCGACAGAACTTAGAAATGGTCACCACACTTTTATTTATTTGTAGATAGACACAATACCTTTATTTAATTTATTTTTGTGTAGTGCTGAGGATCGAACCCAGTGCTTCACACGTGCTAGGCAAGCACTCTAACACTGAGCCCTAACCCTAGCCCTCACCACACTTTTTTACAGTGCCCTTAATAATTTAAGAAGAGAAAAAATCTCGCCGGGCTCTGTGGTGCATGCTAGTAATTCCAGTTACTTGAGAGACTAGAGTAGGAGGACCGCAAGTTTGAGGCCAGCCTTTGCAATTTAGCAAGACCCCTTTCTTAAAATACGGGGCCACATCCCCAAAAGACAGGGTCTCACTTTGCTAAGTGCCTCGCCATTGCTGAGGGCGTGCGTGGTGCTGGGATTACAGGCGTGCGCCACGCGCCCGGCAAGACCCTTTCTTAAAATAAAAAAACTTTGCAGGGCGTGGTGGCGTGGTGGCGCACGCCTGTAATCCCAGCACTTGGGAGGCTGAGGCAGGAGGATCACCATTTCAAAGCCAGCCTCCGCAATGGCGAGGCACTTAGCAACTCAATGAGACCCTGTCTCTAATAAAATACAAAAAAGGGGCTGGGGATGTGGCCCCGTGGTCGAGTGCCCCTGAGTTCAATCCCCAGTACCAAAAAAATAAATAAATAATAAATTAAGAAATTTAAAACTAGCCACGTAGCTCAGTGGTAGAGCACCTGGATTCAGTCCCCAATACTGCAAAAGGGAAAAAGAAAAGAAAATCTAAATGGTTGCAGATTTTAGTGGGTCCTTACATCAACAACTGACAAATTAACTTTGATTTGAAATTCAAGTCAGCTGACCCTAATACAGGAACAGATGATAGGTCTTCCTAGCTGCTGTCCTATCAGTGGTAGAGCATGCACAGGATCCTGAGTTCAGTCGCCAGCACCACTACCACCCCCCAAAAAATTTAGCAGATTAATGAAGAATCTCTTCATTAATCTGCTAAGAAAATTAAGAATTAATTAATGAAGAATCTCTTCATTAATCTGCTAAGGAAAAAAACAGGAAAACGAATTTAAAAGTGAGGGTAGTAGCATGAGCTATTGAATTTTAGGCCTTTTCTGAGAAAAGGCCTCTGAAGAGATGATAATTGAGCAGAATGAAGAAGTGAGCCATATGGAGTAGGGAGAGGTAAATGGGGAGGAAAGTTACAGAAAGGCTTGTTCAAGACTGGACAAGGGGACCAACATCCTCCTTTTTAATTTAGGACTATACCTCTGTTTCCCAAGTTTACCATTGCACTTATTTGTCCAGACTCATCTTTTTAGACCTACATCCCATCCACTTTTCACGTCCTTCCTCAATTAAAAAGACTTCTCCGGGGCTGGGGTTATAGCTCAGCGGTAGAGTGCTTGCCTCTCATATGTGAGGCACTGGGTTCGATCCTTAGCACCACATAAAAATAATTAATTAATAAAGATCTTTAAAAAATTTTTTTTAAAAGCTGGTGAATTCATTCACAAATATTGAGTGCAGGCACTGCCTTAGGTGTTGAAGAAATGGATGTGACACAGTACCTGCTTTTGAAAACTTGCTCTGTATTCTGTTAGAGACATCCTATCATATTTACATTTACATGTGGTGAGAGCTGTATAATCTGTACATTTGAAGAGTAAGGTCCAGAGTGATAGGGGGACTATTTCTTTTACAGTTTAAGTTTATAGGCCACATAATAAAAAAACTGTTCTGTAGATAGTAAAGTTGAATTTACATAAAGTAGATGAATGTTTAGTGTTATTCCACTAAATCTCTGCTCCTTTCCATCTACATTTCAACTGGTGTGGTTCTAGCCTTTATTTCTTAATATGGTCTATTTCTCATTAAGTAGCCTTCTGATTGGTTCTTGTCTTTTCCTAATGAGTCCATTCTCTTTATTGCTGCACTGTATTTTTCTTCCCCAAAACAATCATTGGATGATGGCAGTTCCTTCCTGTAAATGTTCTAAGATTGTCCCATGTTTTAGGCACTAACTCCTACTCTTTTTTTTTTTTTTTAATATTTATTTATTTGCTTTAGTTGTACACAATGCGTTTACACAATGCGTTTTGTTTTTATGTGGTGCTGAGGATAGAACCCGGGCCGCGCGTGTGCTAGGCAAGCGCTCTACCGCTGAGCCACAATCCCAGCCCCAAAGTCTATATCTTTTTTTTTTTTTTTGTGGTACCGGGGATTGAACTCAGGGGCACTCGACCACTGGGCCACATCCCCAGCCTTTTTTTTTGTATTTTATTTAGAGACAGGGTTTCACTAAGTTGCTAAGTGCCTCACCACTGCTGAGGCTGGCTTTGAACTTGCGATCCTCCTGCCTCAGCCTCCCAAAGTGCTCGGATTACAGGCGTGCGCCACCGCGCCCGGCTAAAGTCTATATCTTAATAGAGCTTATTACATAGTATGAAAGAAAAACATGTAAGCAAAATTTTAAAAGTATGAGTTCAAGTTGTGATACTCTAAAGAAAAGAAAAATGAATATTATGGTTTGGATCTTATTTGAGCGTGTCCCTCAAGGGTTATGTGTTCAGGAAGCTTAGTCCTCAAATTAGTTATATTAAGAGGTGATTGAGGGGGCAGGGATGTAGTGCAGTAGAATGTGTGCCTAGCATGCATGAGATGCTGGGTTCAATCCCTAGCACACACACAAATAAAGGCGATGGAACCTTTGAGAGGTGGAACCTATTAGGAGGTGATTGGATCATTGGGGGTGCTGCCTTTGGAAATGATTAAGGTTGTTCCCAGGGGCTGGGGTTGTGGCTCAGTAAAAACAAAGGCATTGTGTACAACTAAAACAACAAATAAATATTTAATTAAAAAAAAAAAAAAAAAGATTGTTCCCATGAGGCCTTGGTTGTTGTTGTGTGAGAGCAAATTTTTTGTTGTTGTTGTTTTTAAGTGTTTTTTTAGTTGTCAGTGGACCTTTATTTTTTATGTATTTTTATGTGGTGCCGAGAATCAAACCCATGGCCTCACACGTGCTAGGCAAGCGCCCGAGAATAAGTTTTAAAAGACCAAACCTGACCCCATCCTACTCTCTGACTCCCTGTCTAGCCTTGTCATCTCTCCCTCATACATGTATTTCTGGTGTGATACCATCCATTGTGTGACTCAGGGTGCCTGACGGAAAAATGTGGTTGCCCACATTTAGACTTTTGCCGGAGACCAGCTCCTTTGGGGGGAGAAGACGTCGGCGGAAAGGTGAGAGAAAGACCACACAGCACACAAGTCTGGAGGCTTAACTCTAACTTTACTTCTTTTACCCGAGTTTTTTTTTTTTTTTTTTAATATTTATTTACTAAATAAATATTTATTTACTTTAGTTGTACTCAATGCAATGCATTTATGTTTACGTGGTGCTGAGGATCGAACCCGGGCCGCGCACGTGCAAGGCGAGCGCTCTGCCGCTGAGCCACAACCCCAGCCCCATTTACCCGAGTTTTTATAGCCCAGACAGCACAGTCTTTTGCATTATAGCTTTTGAGGTTATATTAAAGAATTTCAGAGTTATACATTTGAAGGAAACAAGTTACATTAAGGAATTTCAGGGTTATACATTCTGGGGGAAACAGGATATTGTTCTAAGTACATACTACTGATTAAACTTATCTAAAAACATAAAGAAAGCATATATTGATCAATCTTAAATGTCAAGAACAAAAACTGTTTTTACCTAAAACTATTCTTACAGACCTTTAAGATCACTCACAATGTCCCACACCTTGATTGCCCTAATACATCATAGCTAAACCTTGACTGAATTCAGCTTACTATTGTTTCCTATAATAACTTTGTTCTGAATTAGAAAGAAGGAAGTACAGCTATTTCTCAGAAGTTAAGCTAACAGGTAATTATCCTTTGATCAGGTGTTAGATCTAAGGGGTCTCTACTATGGAAAACTTATATCAATATATCTTAAACTAATATCCAAAACTTATCTAAGATAAAAGAATCCTTATCAATCACAAGAAAGCCTTATAACTATAACTTAAAACCTTATAACTATAACTTAGAAAAGTCTGAACTATGGGGCACAGCAAGAGCCACAAGTTTAATCATTACTTACAAGCCTAATGTCTAATTATAAACCTGTTTTTCTCATGTACTAATGAATTTGCTATAGAGCTCCTGACTCAGCCTTCACAATGTAAATTTGTGTGATCAGATTTATGTTTAATAGCTAACTTATGAGCCCCTAGTGGTCACACAGAAACACAGTGAGAATAGGGAGATAGAATTAACCATTGCGGCGCCATTTTTGTCTAACATCGTTCCTGGAAGAGGGAGAGATGCCTTGCTTTCTCTCCCTATTATTTTAGACAAGGAGCCTTGCTCACTTGTCCCAAGGAAGATGTGACAAACTTTCAGTCTCCAAAACTGAGCTAATTAAACCTCTTTTCTTTACAAAGTATCCATCCTCAGGTATTTTGTTATAGCAATGGAAAATGAGCTAATAAGAAGATGGAAGATAACTGAGGGCAAGGACCTCATGTTTTAGATGGATTTGTTAGAGAAGGGTTTTCCAGAGGTGAAATTTGAAGAGAGACTGTAAAGATAAAGAACTCTGTGGGGAAAGAATGATCTGGGTAGAAGGAGCAAGAAATATACAACACTCTTGGTTGGAAAATGTTTTAAAGAACAGCAGGAGGGCTGGGATTGTGGCTCAGCGGTGGAGTACTCGCGTAGCACGTGGGCGACCCGGGTTCGATCCTCAGCACCACGTACAGATAAAACACATTGAATAAAACGCATTGTGTACAACTAAAGCAAATAAATAAAAATATTTAAAAAAAAAAAAAAAAGAACAGCAGGAAGGGGCTGGGGTTGTAGCCCAGCGGTAGAGTGCTCGCCTAGCACGTGCGCGGCCCGGGTTTGATCCTCAGCACCACGTAAAATAAAAGGCATTGTGTACAACTAAAACAAATAAATAAATATTAAAAAAAAAAAAAAAAAAAAAAAAAAGGAACAAGCCGGGCAGGGTGGTGCACGCCTGTAATCCCAGTATTTGGGAGGCTGAGGCAGGAGGATCACGAGTTCAAAGCCAGCCTCAGCAATGGCGAGGCACTTTAGCAACTCAGTGAGACCCTATCTCTAATAAAATGCAAAAAAGGGCTGGGGATGTGGCCCAATGGTCGAGTGTCCCTGAGTTCAATCTCCAGTACAAAAAAAAAAAAGGAACATCAAGAAGATCCCTTGAATAGAAGCTCCCTGAGGAACTTTCCCCTGTGTAGCATGAGAATGATAATAATGTCTACTTTACAGAACTGGTGAAAAGTTAAATAAGATAATTTCAGGCACTAATATTTTTAAATGTTGGCTAATATTACTTTAGGGTCATGGGTAGGATGGACAGAGGCGGGAGATGTGGGAAATGTTCAGAGTAAAATTGGCAGATTTTGGTGACTGTGTTCAGAGATGAACAGAAAGCTGTGTTCCTTGGGAAAGGGTCTTAGGTGAGCAACTCAGCGTCTTCATTTGTGAAATATGAATCCTAATGGCCTTAACTGATTTACCTCAAAGGATTGTAGCTTATGAAGATCAACTGATGAAAGGTGTGTATTTTAGCCCATATCCTCTTGGAGGCAGAACCCACTTTTTTTTTTTTTTTTTTTTTTTTTTTTTTTTTTCTTTTTGTGGTACCGGGGATTGAACTTAGGGGCACTCGACCACTGGGTCACGTCCCCAGCTCTTCTTTGTATTTTATTAGAGACAGGCTTTCACTGAGTTGCTAAGTGCCTCGCCATTGCTGAGGCTGGCTTTGAACTCATGATCCTCCTGCCTCAGCCTCCCAAAGTGCTGGGATTACAGGCATGCACCACCGCAACCAGCTCCCTTTTTTTTTTTTTTTTTTTTTTGGAAGGTGCAAACCTAGTACTGAAAGTACTGAAGTAAGGCAAAGGTGATGATGCAGGTCACTTGCATGTGGTATTTTTCTGGAAGGTTTTTTGAGGAGAAACTTTAGTGCATAGAAGAGGGAGAGGAGGGATGATTTACTTATCCAGCTTCCTCCCATTTCTTTTTCCCAGTTAGTTAAAACTCACCCTATGGGCTGGGGTTGTGGCTCAGCGGCAGAGCGCTCGCCTCGCACGTGCGCGGCCTGGGTTCCATCCTCAGCACCACGTAAACATAAATGCATTGCATTGTGTATAACTAAAGTAAATAAGTAAATATTTTTAAAAAAAAAAAAAAAAACTCACCCTAGAGGGAACTAATCCACCCTTTCTGGGTTGTGTGACTTCTTGGAGATAGATCAGCCAGCACATCCCACACCCAGAGTTGTATTTCAGCCAAGTCCTAAAGGGAGAGGTGTCCCAGAATAGAGAGGTACCAACCAAAGACAAAGACTGAAAGAGGCAGTATAAGGTTCACATTTGTGTTCCTGTATAACATAGAAGGGTGGTGTGAAACCAGTATCATTTTTTTGACTAAGAAAATACTAAAAAACTTATAGAATGACTTGTTTGACTTTACTTTTTATGGTTATTTGAAAGGAGGAAGTAGCTTGAGCTATGACACAAAATCCTAGGTTTTAAGTTGCCAGAGAATTTGGACTATTAGGATGGCTTAATAAGAAATGATTGGGGCTATAGAAGATAGTTTCTTTGGTAGTATGTTATTTCTCTGTGTTATGTAGAAGTCAGCCATTTATATGTGCGTTTTGTTAAGTTTCTTCTTCAGATTATAGAAACCACATGGGAGCCAGAAGTAGTGTCACACATTTGTCATCCCAGTTACTACAGAGGGTTGAAGGTGCTGAGGTAGGAGAATTGCAAGTTTGAGGCCAGCCTGGACAACTTAGCGAGACCCTGCCTCAAAATATTAAAAAAGGGCTGAGAGCCGGGCGCGGTGGCACACACCTGTAATCCCAGCACTTTGGGAGGCTGAGACAGGAGGATCGCGAGTTCAAAGCCAGCCTCAGCAATGGCGAGGCACTTAGCAACTCAGTGAGACCCTGTCTCTAAATAAAATACAAAAAAGGGCTGGGGATGTGGCCCAGTGGTCGAGTGCCC
Source organism: Tamias sibiricus (assembly GCA_025594165.1). Taxonomy (NCBI): domain Eukaryota; kingdom Metazoa; phylum Chordata; class Mammalia; order Rodentia; family Sciuridae; genus Tamias; species Tamias sibiricus. The sequence goes on along the minus strand of CM046673.1, from coordinate 31,966,986 downwards.
CTGAGTTCAATCCCTGGTACCACAAAAAAAAAAAAAAAAAAAAAAAGGGCTGAGGACACAACTCAGTTGTAAAGCACCCCTGGGTTCAATCCTCAGTGTAAAAAAAAAAAAAAAAAAGAAGAAGAAGAAGAAAAGACAGAAACCATGTGTGAGGTGTCTTAACCTCAGCTACATGGGGACTTTAGTGAGCCTGAATTTTTTTTTTTTAAATATTACTTGTTTTAGTTGTACACAATACCCTTATTCTCATGTGGTGCTGAGGATCGAACCCAGGCCGTGCACGTGCTAGGCCAGCACTCTACCACTGAGCCACAACCCCAGCCCCCTGAATTATTTTTATTATTATTGTGGAAAGGAATGCTTTACAAAGACATCATCAATATTGTGTGACAATAGCAGTTGATTCCTTAGGTCTTTTCACATTTCCTTTTTTTTTTTTTTTTTTAATATTTTATTTATTTGCTTTAGTTGTAACGCAATGTGTTTATTTATACGTGGTGCTGAGGATCGAACCCTGGCTGCACACGTGCTAGGCGAGCGCTCTACCGCTGAGCCACAACCCCAGCCCCTCACATTTCCTTTTTTCTTTGGAAAATCTTTTCTTCAACATCATTGGGGCTGTAGTTTGACTGCATAGCTTGTAGTCATCCTCCAATCAAATTTGAATTGTTAACATTCTGTATTAGAATGTACCTGTGCTTTCAGTTAACTGACTTTTTCAGTTTTGAAAAAGTGGTGCATTTCTTGTCTATGTTGTTGAAACCTAGAGGCAACTAACTCTTTGGTTAGAAATGAAGTCTATTGGCTTAAAGAGTGTCAAGGTTTGTGGGTCAAAGAGCTCTGCACACCTAGAAGGTCAGCCATGTTTGTTAAGCCAGAGTAGAAGGAAAGTCAAGCTTATGGATGAACGGTCATATACACTTTCAATTGGCAATGGAGACTACTTTTGGACAAATAAAGACACATTGTGGAATTATGTGCAGACTCTATCTGGTAAGAAGTCAGCAGTTATAAATAGTGAATATTTTTAAAACATTTGAAAAACTGATTACAAAAGTTAATACCCATTTCTTACAGAAAACTTGAAATGTGTACAAACATAATAAGGAAAAAATGGTAATATTACTGAAGTATATTTTTTTTAAATTTTTGTCCTGAAGTAAAATAATGTAGGTAAAATAATGATTAGTTAATGTGTAAAAGGTTATTTATCAAGCTTAGTTTCTGAAATGTAAGTAAAAATGAGACTTTTAGAGTCTCTTATCAGCCTTAGAGTCCAGTTTGTTTGTCTTGAAATTGGCTTCTCCCTTTTCTTAGAGAATTTTAGGAGACTTTTACCTTTCCTAAGGGATAATGACAGCTGTAGTTACTTGTGCCGCTCAGCTTTTTTTTTTTTTTAATATTTATTTATTTTAGTTGTATACAATGGCTTTTTATGTATATGTGGTGCTGAGGATTGAACCCGGGTCGCGCACGTGCTAGGCGAGTGCTCTGCCGCTGAGCCACAACCCCAGCCCGCCGCTCAGCTTTAAGTGGAAGCCTAAAATCTCTAATTCCTTGACAAATTGTTGGGTGTGTTTCCCTTTGATCAATCTAATAATTGGGCGCAGTAATCCCATTAAAGAATGAGGTCTAATCTAGAGAGCATATGTTTTAGAAGGTGGTATGGAGATAACTGGATGGCCAACTAAGAATTTTGTGCATTTAGTTTCAATTTATTACCCTTCCTTATGGGGGAAGATCACTTTTTTGTATGGTCCTAGGGATTGAGCTCAGGGTCTTGTGTATTCTAGGCAAGAATTCTAACACTGAGCTACACCCAAGCCCCAGAATACCTTTTTTAATTTTTATATTATTGGTGCGTTTTAAGCGTATATAATAGTGGGATTTGTTGTTACTTGTTACTTGTTTATATGCATGTATAAACCTCCTGAAGTCATTGTGGGTGTATTTGTCATTTCCTTCTGTCTCCAGGACCTTGCATAGTTTCTTGAATATGTCTTTTTTTTTTGTAGAACTGGGGATTGAACTCAGGGGCACTCGACCACTGGGCCACATCCCCAGCCCTTTTTTCTTGTATTTTATTTAGAGACAGGGTCTCACTGAGTTGCTAAGTGCCTCGCCATTGCTGAGGCTGGCTTTGAACTCGCGATCCTCCTGTCTCAGCCTCCCAAAGTGCTGGGATTACAGGCGTGCGCCACTGCGCCCGGCTTGTCATTTTTTTTTTTTTTTTTAATATTGCTGGGTGGCGGATCTAATTTTTTAAAAAAATATTTATTTGCATTAGTTGTACACAATGCGTTTACATGATGCTGAGGATCGAACCCGGGCCACACACGTGCTGGGCAAGCACTCTACTGCTGAGCTACAACCCCAGCCCCGGATCTAATATTTTTAAGGGAGCACGTTCTCAGCCTGAATATCTTGGTCAACAGCTTGTTGTCCTTACCTCAGTAGGCATGCTGGTTTTTATTGTGTTCTACCATTGCCAAGGAAGGCATTTTCAAGTTTTCAAAGGAGTGGCTTCACGTAACACTAATTAGCCAGTGTTGAGAGAGTTCTAACTTTGGCAACTTGATTAAGAAAAGGATGAGGGTTGGAAGTGTAGTTCAGTGATATAGCACATGGTTAGCATACTCAAGTCCTGGGTTTCATCCCTAGCACCACAAGAGAGAGAGAAATCAAGGCCAAATTCATTGTACAACTCTCATTTCTAAACAACAATAACAAAAATATAACACTTTTGTGTTTGCAGATCAGGGAGCAGAGAAACACGAAGGAACTGGTCAGTCCTCTGGGATCACTGATCAAGAGAAGGAATTATCCACCAGTGCTTTCCAGGCTTTCACAGTAAGAAATGGCTTCTCTTTCAATCTGCTCAAATTGACTATCAACTATGACACTTTTCACAGTGAATTTTTAAATTTATAATTTTTTTGTAGTAATTGAGTTTAGAGAGAAGTAGGTCTGATTTTACAACATTGTAGAGCTTAACTAACTATGGTAAAAAGAATGGAAATAATCTTACCCATTCTCAAGTTTTTGTGTTTTCATAAGCATGTTTTAACTCTCACTCTGTTGTTTTTTAAGTCTTTTAAATTTAGATTTGTAAATATGTTGGTCAGTCTTTTCATTCCACTACTCTGTTCAATTCTTTGTCTTGAATGTACTTTAAAGTGGAACCCCCAAAATGTCAGCATTTTAGCTTTTCTGACCTTAAACAATATGAAAGAAAACTTTATTTGATATCAGGATGTATATATATAAGTTAAAGAATTTGATGTTGGCATATTTAAAGTATATTTACTAGAATTGAAATTTGGAGTAATTGTGTTAGCTTTCTTGGTTAGACTTAGTTATTTAACCCTGCTACCAATATATGCACATACATACCAGTATATCTATTATAAGTACATACATATGTTGTAAGTATAATATGTGTCAGTGTCAGAGTTTGAGTCCTAGGAAATATAGATTTTTTAAAAAATTTTTAATATTTTAATTTTTATTCTAATTAGTTATACCTGACAGTAGAATGCATTTTGACATTTTTCACAAATGGAGTATAGATTCTTAATTGACATGAATATTGTTTTATCTAATGAGTTCAATTAGTATATTTAGGGGGGGACTCTATTTTTTTTAAGATTTTTAAAGTAAAGCTTAGTGAAATATATTTGGAAATGACGTTCTTAAAGCCGGTATGTAATTTTGTGTGTGTATGTGTGGTTTTTTTTTTTTTTAGTCTGGAAATTATGATGCCTGTCTGCAACACCTTGCCTGTCTACAAGATATAAACAAAGATGATTATAAAATAATTTTGAATACAGCAGTAGCTGAGTTTTTTAAAAGTAACCAAACAACAACAGATAATTTGAGACAAACACTTAACCAGCTGAAGAATCAGGTGATACACAAATGAATTTAACTATAAGAAAGTATTGTGTTAATTTGCAAAATACAAATAGTTAAGGAAAACAAATGTGATTTCTTGTCTTATATTGCCAGCACAATTTCTAATGTATCTGAAGCATTTGTTGTTATTAATGTTATTTGTATAAAATTATTCCAGGAAATTAAAGGTATGTTGTATTTTTTCTTTTTAGTTTTTAATTAACTTGAACAGAGTAGACTAATATGCCAAATTTAAATGAGCCTTGGGATTTTAAGAAAGAATTCAAGTAAAACTATATGAAGAATCTTAGCTGCTGAGTGTATTTTTTTTTTTAATTAATGTATCTTTGGAATCTGTTTAGCCTCTATCTGGGATGTATCTTTATACGTATATAAACATATATGTGTGTGTGTATATTGTAATAATGTCAGATTATTTAGTATAATAAGGAGGTGATTAATTAAATAGAAGATATTGGTTTGGGCTGGAATTGGTCAGTGTTCTGGTCATAACTGCAGTATTTATCATATCCCATCACGGGGCTAGATCATTGATATTTAAGAAGGATGATAGTGATGGTACTGATAGGATCAACTAGCCATACATGACGTACTATGACAGGGCTCTGCTAAGAACTTGTATGTAATGTCTCATTTATTATTCTCAACAGCCCTGTGAAACAGCTTCTCTTCCCCACCTGCATCCATCCATCCTTCCCTCCCTTACTCCCTCCCTCCCTCCCCTTCTCTACATATGTCTGTGTGTGTGTGTGTGTGTGTGTGTGTGTGTGTATTTTTAAATGGGTAGGAAAGTTTGAGGGACAGATAGCTACATAAATTTAAATTGCCAGACAATTTACAAAGTTTTTAGGCACTGGAGCTACGTAAACCCAATTCTTTTTTACTTCGAAGCTGGCATTTTTAATTCTAAATACTATAGGGTGTCATTTTTGTTTTGTATTTGTTTTTTTAGGGTGTCTTAAGATCCATTTAAGCTGCTGTTCTACAATAATGAGTACTTTTTATATTGTACAGTATTGTCCTAAAATATGGTGCACTGAGAAATAAGTGATTCTTCAGGTTCTTCATAATCTTTTATTAGGGTTAAAGTCATTTTCTAAATCCTCTTAAAAGTTTTCAACAAAGCTGGGTGTGGTGGCACATGTTTGTCATCCCAACAGTTCAGGAGGCTAAGGCAGGAGGATCACAAATTTGAAGCCAGCCTCATCAACTATCTCAAAAAATAAAAGGGACTGGGGACATAGTCCAGTGGTAGAGCACCTGTGGTTCAATCCTCAGTTTAAAAAACAAAAAACTTCAGTGAAAATGAGAATAATAGCCAACGTTGAGTGAATGCTTCCTTGATACCAGATTCTTTATTAAGTGCTTTTTATGTCTTATTTCATAACAGTCCTCATATTCAACCCTTGAGATAGGAACTTGTTATTTCATCTTTAAACCCAGAGTATAGGAAGTTTAATGATTTTAATTTTGTACAGCTAGTAAGGGGAGGAGCAAGATTTTAAGAGCAAAGTTTGAACCAGGCTGACTTTCTAACTGCTTCTAGTCTTCATAAATTTGTACATTGTCAGATTTCCTTATTACTTAAGTTATTAGTACCCATGAATTTATCTGGAGTTTAAAATCAAAGGAAAGATTATCTTGGCTGATATCGTAGGTAATGCACACTATGGCCCATAGATAGTTTTTTCTTTCTACAACAGATTTGTTTGGTCTTGGAGTAGAAGGTCAGCCTTGAAACTATTTTTTTTTTTTTTTTTTTTAATAATAAGAGGCTCCTAGAATAAGAGGCACAGTGACAACATATGCCTGTAATCCCAGCTATGCTGGAGGCTAAGACTGAGGAGGATCACCCAAGTTTGAGGCCAGCCTGAGCAATTTAGAGAGACCCTGTCTCAAAAAGGTCTGGGGTTATAACTCAGTAGTAGAGAAATTGCCTGGCATGCACAAGGCCCTGGGTTCAATCCCCAACACTACACACACACACACAAATATCTATTCTTTTTTCATTATGGTAATAAAACCTGAAAATATACTTCTTAACCATATAGTGTTGGACAAGATAATACTACTGTGCTTATTTCCTTATTTATAAAGTGGAAATTATGGTATCTGTGTTCTGGAGTTTTGGCAAGGATTAACCTATAAAAGTAATTTTTTTCCCTTTTTTTTTTGGGGGGGGGGGGGGGTTGGGGGTGCTGAGCATTATACCCAGGATCCCAGGATCTCACACATGCTGGGTAATAAGCAGTCTACCACAGAGCTGTATTCTCATCCCTAAAAGATTTTAATGTGGCAACCACATAAGTGATTAGCTATTGTTTTTTGATGTTTAAATTTTATGTTTTTAGAAAATGGAATTAAATTATGCACACTGCATAGCATTTTTATGGGAAAGATCATTTTGAGTTTTGCCCACTCTCCATGCAGCCTCTTAGGACTCATGAGTCTAGAAAGCGGGAATCCCCCTCAGAAGTCATGTTAGCTGTTAATAAAGAGAACATATCTTCACAGTGCCTAGGAAGAAAACCACCTTGCCTTGTCCTGGATGCTTAATAAAGTCCCATCAAAATGACTGATGTAACAGAATTTTACTGTTTGAAACAGATGAGTAAAATAACTTTTAGTGTATGAGAATAATTAATATGTCAGAGGTACTGTTTGTTGATAGTATAGAATATTCAAATAAGAAATGTTGTGGGGCTGGGGATATAGCTCAGTTGGTATAATGCCTGCCTAGTATTCACAAGGCCTGGGATTAGTGTAGAATATTCAAATAAGAAATGTTGTGGGGCTGGGGATATAGCTCAGTTGGTAGAATGCCTCCCTAGTATTCACAAGGCCCTGGATTCAATCCCCAGCACCACCAAAAAAAAAAGAAAGAAAGAAAGAAAGAAATATTGTTAAGGGCTGGGAATGTGGCTCACTGGTAGGGTACTTGCCTAGCATAGGTGAGGTCCTGGGTTCAAACTCTAGCATTGTAAGAGAAAAAGAAATGTTGACCTGTGTTCCTGCTTTTTGTTGTTTTGGCTATACTGGGAATGGATCCTAGGGGTGCACTAACACTGAGCTATGTTCCCAGCCCTTTTTTGAGATAGGATCTCACTAAGTTGCTCAGGCTGGTCTTGAACTTTGTGATCCTCTGGCTTCAACCTCCTGAGTAGCTGGGATTATAGGTATGCGCCACTGTATCCAACTATGTGTTCCTGTTTACTCATATAAATTATTTCACTATTGTTCTTTATTTCCTTACTGTTGTTAGACACATTTTCCATTGGTTGTTTTATAGGTCCATTCAGCTGTTGAAGAAATGGATGGATTAGATGATGTTGAAAACAGCATGCTGTACTATAATCAAGCAGTCATTCTTTATCACCTGCGGCAGTATACAGAAGCAATATCAGTTGGTGAAAAACTTTATCAGTTCATAGAACCTTTTGGTATGTTATCTGTCAAGTCAGAAATTTCCTTCTCTTCTCATACTTGTAAAATTTTAGATAACCTAGAGAATCACATGTCATTATTTAAAGAAAAAAGACACTTGTGTCCATTTTTCTTAATAGATAAAAATGATGTGACATTTAAATGATTCCAGAGTTGTTTTTTAGCACCTTTTTCTAGCCAGTTTTTAAATATAACTGTTACAAATAGTATTGGAAAACATTGGAAAGACTTTCCTGTTTAAGCACCACCTTGGTGAACTGGATCCTTTTTTACCTTCATGCTTAAATTTAAAGGAGCATTTGGAACGATAGAGGAGAGCATAGTATTTCATTTTTGTCTGTTGCTGACATTTTTGTAGGTAATCATAGATAGTATAGAACTGTGTGAGCTTTTTTGTTATCTTGACTAGCTACCATCGCTGACCTCAATTTAGAATAGTAAGAAAGGTCAGAGCAAAGGAAAACAGCAGCATAGGGAATGGTTGTCCCAGGGGGTCATTATTAGAGACGCTGTTGAGTTTCAGCTCATAAGCAGTCTGATATCATTTGTGATTCACATTGCCTTTTTCCTCCAGAGTTCCTTCCTTTCAAATTCGTAATATAAATGGGAATTCCTAATTTTGAACACCTAATTTCTGATGTGGTTACCACAGAACAAGTGGTAGGGTATGAAGGCACTCCTGTGTGCTTTGAGAAGAATTGTGGGGTCTGTTTTTTCTGACAGCTGGTTGAGCAGCTGGTTACTGTGGCCCCAGAGGGCCATTTTGAGGGCCTTCTCTTCTTTCCCCCTATCCTGACAGCTTGGTGACTGAACAGGCAGGCTGAGCAGGAGAGAGGTCAAGTAGGAAGGATTGTTTAAGCAACAACTAGTTCTTTATGTGTAGCTAGTAGGCAAAGTTATGGCTCACGTGTGTTTTTCTATAAAGTTACTGTTATTTGTTCTCTGTAAGATTCCTGAAACAGTTAACAAAATTCTATTAATCAATACTATGGCTGAAGAGAATACAGCAATCAATAGTATTCAACTCCATCGTTTTTTTGAAAATTGTTGTAATTTTTCTTTTACTACTTGAGTTCCTTTTTAAATAAAAAATAATAATAAATAAGCCGGGCGCGGTGGCGCACGCCTGTAATCCCAGCACTTTGGGAGGCTGAGGCAGGAGGATTGCGAGTTCAAAGCCAGCCTCGGCAATGGCGAGGCACTTAGCAACTCAGTGAGACCCTGTCTCTAAATAAAATACAAAAAAAGGGCTGGGGATGTGGCCCAGTGGTCGAGTGCCCCTGAGTTCAATCCCCGGTACCCGGTACCACAAAAAAAAATAATAATAATAATAAATAAAGCTGGGTGTAGTGGTGCACACCTGTAATCCCAGCAGCTGGTTGGGAGGAGACTGAGACAGGAGGTTTGTGAGTTCAGACTCAGCTTCAGCATTTAGCCAGGCGCTAAGCAACTCAGCGAGACCCTGCCTCTAAATAAAATGTAAGAAAGGGCTGGGGATGTGGCCCAGTGGTTAAATGCCCCTGAGTTTAATCCATGGTACCAAAAAATTTAAAAATAATTTTTTTAGAGCAGTTTTAAGTTCATAGCAAAATTGAGAAGAAAGTACAAAGATTTCCCATATGCCTTCTTCCCCCATCCATCTATACCCTCCTCCACTGCCAGTATCTCTCCATGGCAAATATACCAGTAAATATGTTACAATTGATGAACCTAGGTAGACACATCATACTCACACAAAGTCCATAGTTTACCTTAGGGTTCACTCCTAGTGCTGTACATTCTGTGGGTTTGGATAAATGTATCCATTATAGTATTACTCAGCATGTTTTCATTGTTCTAAAACTTCTATGTGTTCTCATTTGTGTGTGTCCCCCCCCCCCCACTATTGCTCATTTTTGTACCATCTGCCAGACCTTTGACCTTTACCAGAATGTCAAAAATCGGAGCCAGGCGTGGTAGCGCAGGCCTGTAATCCCAGCACTTGAGAGGCTGAGGCAGGAGGATCACAAGTTCAAAGCCAGCCTCAGCAATGGCGAGGCACTTAGCAACTCAGTGAGACCCTGTCTCTAATAAAATATGAAAAAAAAAAAGGGCTGGGGATGTGGCCCAGTGGTCCAGTGCCCCTGAGTTCAATCCTCAGTACCAAAAAAATAAATTAAAAATTTGGAATTATGCCTATCCAGTTTCTATTTATTTATTTTGATAATTTCTTTTTAGTTGGACACAATACCTTTATTTTATTTATTTTATTTTTATGTGGTGCTGAGGATCGAACCCAGTGCCTCGCACGTGCTAGGCGAGCACTCTACCGCTGAGCCACAACCCCAGCTCCCCAAACCCTTTTTTTTTTTTTTTTTTTTTAGGTGATATTGGAGATTGAACCCAGGGGTATTGTATCACTGAACTAAATTTCCAGCCCTTTTTATTTTTTATTTTGAAACAGGGTTTTGCTAAGTTACTGAGGCTGGCCTTGAATGTACAATCCTCCTGCCTCAGCCTCCTTAGTTGCTGTGATTGCAAGTACATGCCACCACACCCTGGTCCTATTCAGATTTTTCATACAATATATTTGTTGAACACATGACTCAATGCAGTGGGACAGACAACATTCTGGGATCTGTGGAAAAGTCTTTACCCTCATTAGGCTTAATTTGTAATGATAGAAAAAATACAATGTACACCCATACATATATATAGTAAGGTAGTTGGAATGCTGTGTGAAGTAAAACTAAAATTGGCTAAGAGTTTAGATTGGGGATGTTTAATTTTAGATAAGGTAATCAGACAGTTTTTGGAATGTCAGTATTTGAAAAGAAATTTTGAATAATGAAAGGTGAGTCATGCTATTCTTGAGGGGGAAAACATTCCACCCAGAGGACCTGAGGTGAGTGATGGTGAGGCCATGTGGACTGGAACTTAGGTGAGGAGAACCCATAGAAAATTAAGATAGAAGTAGCCAGGGCCACCAGTATCACAAGAAAAGGCAGGAGTGGGGTTAGTACTTCAGGAGCAGAGCAATAAAGCATTATAACCTAGGTAAGGTCTTATGTCTTAGATGTGCTGAGAAATCCTTGGAGATGTTGATTTCAAATTTTAAATGGATTTTACTCTTGAAAGGCTTTTGAACGTTTCTGCTCTTGATTATAGCAGTTATCTTTTAGACTTTTCCTTTATAATTTTCCTCTTATTTTCTTTTTTTTTTTTTTTTTTTTTTTTTTTTTTTTTTGTGGTACCGGGGATTGAACTCAGGGGCACTCGACCACTGGGTCACATCCCCAGCCCTTTTTTGTATTTTATTTAGAGACAGGGTCTCACTGAGTTGCTAAGTGCCTCGCCATTGCTGAGGCTGGCTTTGAACTCGCGATCCTCCTGCCTCAGCCTCCCAAAGTGCTGGGATTACAGGCATGCGCCACCGCGCCCGGCTTCTTATTTTCTTTTGGGAAAGGAAAGAAAATAGTTTTGTGTCACACCAAGTTATCTTTCCTGTCTTCCTTGGGTCCTTCCTTTGAAGACTTGTCTATATTTTCCTCTTGGCAGTCTCTGTTTTCTAATATACTGCAGTTCGCACCTTGCATCCTTTATTTCTATAAGCAATTGTTGCTTTTTTTTTTTAATATTTATTTATTTGCTTTAGTTGTACACAATGCGTTTTTTTATTTTACGTGGTGCTGAGGATTGAACCTGGGCTGCGCGTGTGCTAGGTGAGCGCTCTACCGCTGAGCCAGAACTCCAGCCCAGCAATTGTTTCTTTATTCCATCTCTAAGAAAAGAAATCCATTTCATAAGAGTCATAGACCTTTTTAGTTAAAAGGAACTTGAAAACTGGGCAGCAGTGGTGCACACCTGTAATGCCATCAATTCAGGAGGTTGAGGCAGGATGATCACAAGTTCAAGGCCTGCCTCAGCAAGTTGGCAAGACTCTAACTCAAACTTTTATAAAGGGCTGGGAATGTAGCACAGTGATAAAGCTCCATTCAACCCCTAATTCCAAAACACAAAAAAGGAACTTCAAGAGATCCTTGCCTTCATACAGGTATTCTCCCATTTTATAGGCCAGCCAGCTGAGGTCTTTTTAAAAGTTGAATAAGTAGCAAAACAGATGAAGTAATAATATTCTTCATTACATCTGCTAGGTTTAGTGAATACTTTACTAAAGAAGATATAGTCACTAAATCCCTGAAGTGAGAAGCCTTGAGATGCCTGATAGAATGGCATTGTTGGTATAGCAAATTGCTTTCATTCATGACTATAGGTGAAGTGCATTCATTTGGGTAAAGATTTAGGGTTTTACTCTTTAGAGCTTTGTATCCCGTTTTGGAGGGTGGTCTGAGATGTGTGCTTCCCTTTGGATTTCAACTTGACTTTTCCTGTTTGTTTTCTTTCCCCACCAGAAGAAAAATTTGCCCAAGCAGTGTGTTTTTTGCTTGTAGACCTGTATATTTTAACTTACCAGGCTGAGAAAGCTTTGCACCTTCTTGCCGTCCTAGAAAAAATGATTTCACAGGGTAACAATAACAAAAATGGGAAGAATGAGGTGAGTGTTCTGATATAATCAGACTAAAATTTAAAAGTATGATTAATATTTGTGGTTATGAAATATTATATTAACAGCTTTATTGAGATGTAATTTACATAAACTACCTTTTTCTTAAGGTTTCCATTGTCCCAACCCAGTAAACTACCATTTTAAAGTTCAGCGTTTTATGTTTTGTTTTGTTAATATTTTTTAGTTGTAGATCAACACAGTACTGTTATTTTTATCTTAATGTGGTGCTGAGGATTGAACCCAGTGCCTTCCACATGTGAGGCCAGCACTCTACCACTGAGCACAACCCCAGTCCGAGTTCAGCATTTTATTATCACTAATTTCAGAACATTTTCATTACCTTAAAAAGAAAACCTGTATTCATTAGCAGTTGCTCTCCATTTCTCCCTCCTCACAGCTCTGGCAGCCACTAATATATTTCCTATCTCTGGGAATTTGCCTAGGACTAGACATCCGATATAAATAGAACCATATAATATGTGGCATTTCATGACTTGAGTTCTTTCACTTACTATGCTTTAAAACTTCCCCTTCCTTTTTATGACTAAATATTATTCCATACGAATGTTCCACATTTTTTAAAAATACATTCATCAGTTTATGTATATTTGGGTTGCTTTCCACTTTTTTGCTATTATAAATAATGCTATTGTGGGACTGGAGTTATAGCTCAGTGTGTGAGAGCACTTGCGTAGCATGTGTGAGGCTCTGGGTTAGATTCTCAGCACCACATATAAATAAATGAATAAAATAAAAAATCCATCAACATCTTTAAAAATATGTTCTCAAAAAATAATGCTACTATGAACATTCATATTCAAATTTTTGTGTGGGCATGTATTTTCAGTTCTTTGAAGTATATATTTAGAGGTAAAATCACTGGGTAGCCTTAGGAGAAACTACCCGACTTTCCAAAGCGGCTGCACTGTGTTATATTCCCACCAGCAATTCATGAGAATTATAATTTTTCCATATTCTTTTTTTTTTTTTTTGTGGTACCGGGGATTGAACTCAGGGGCACTTGACCACTGGGCCACATCCCCAGCTTTTTTTGTATTTTTTTATTAGAGACAGGGTCTCACTGAGTTGCTAAGTGCCTCGCCATTGCCAAGGCTGGCTTTGAACTCGCAATCCTCCTGCCTCAGCCTCCCAAAGTGCTGGGATTACAGGCGTGCGCCACCACACCCGGCACACTTAATGTATCTTAAAAAAAAAAAATTAGGGGCTGGGGTTGTGGCTCGGTGGTAGAGCGCTCGCCTAGCACGTGCATGGCCCGGGTTCAATCCTCAGCACCACGTACAAATAAACGCATTGTGTACAACTAAAGAAAATAAATATTTTTTAAAAAATTAGCCATCTTAGTGGGTACAAAGTGGTGTCTTATAGTTTTGATTTGTATTTCTCTACTAACTAAGGATGTACATTGAGCATGAACTGGGCAAGTGGCACATGCCTACAATCCCAGCCACTGAGGAGACTGAGGCAGGAGAATCACAAGTTTGAGGCCAGCCTGAGCAACTTAGCAAGACCCAGAAGTCTCAGAAGAAATCAAAAAGGAGTAGGGGTCTTTCTCAGTGGTAAAGCACCCTTGCATTCAATCCCCAGTACCACACACAAAAAGAATTGAGACAATGAATTAATCCATAATCTGAAGTTAGACATTGTGAAGTGTGCCAATAGTGTCAACTACTTGAGATGCTGAAGTGGAAGGAACACTTGGGCCCAGGAGTCAGCCTGGGCAACATAGCCAGATCCCACCCCCAAAATGCAAAAACTCCATAATTTGAATATACAGTGTAGCTATCATTAGAGAAAAATGTCATCATTTAAGTTCTTCGCAAAGAGCATATATTTGTGATAATTAAGCTTTTCAATGTTCTGCAAAGAGACTTCATGGGTGATGGGGAGAATCAGAGGAAGATCAGTAGAGAAAAGGCTCTAGGGGGAACAAGGAGGGGAGGAAAAGGGGAAATAGTGTGAAATGATATCTGCCAAATTATATTTTGTGCATAAATGAATACATAAAGCCGGGCGCAGTGGCGCACGCCTGTAATCCCAGCACTTGGGAGGCTGAGGCAGGAGGATCACGAGTTCAAAGCCAGCCTCAGCAATGGCGAGGCACTTAGCAACTCAGTGAGACCCTGTCTCTTAATAAAATACATAAAAGGGCTGAAGCTGTGGCCCAGTGGTCAAGTGCCCCTGAATTCAATCCCCAGTACCAAAAACAAAAAAGGGCTGGGGATGTGGCCCAGTGGTCGAGTTCCCCTGAGTTCAATCCCTGGTACCAAAACAAATAAATAAATAAATGTATGAATGAATGAATACATAACAGTGACTCCCACCTTTATGAACAACTATAGTACATCAATAAAAAATATGGAAAAAAGAAAAATACATATCTTGCTGGCCCTGTGGCACATGCCTGTAATCACAGAAACTCTGGAGACTAAGACAGGAGTATCACAGTTCAAGGCCAACTTCAGCAATTTAGACCCTGTCTCAAAAAAAAAAATTCAAAGGGCTAGGGATATAGATCAGTAGTAGAACCCCCTCCCCTGCCCCAAGAAAAAGCATCCTGGTCTTGTATTTCTTTTGCATGTGTAGCTAGTTATAAAGGGGTGGCTCTTTTTGTGTTCCTGTTCCTACCCCTTGTTTTTTAAAGTGTTTGTAGGAAACAGATGGTCAATACCTTTCTGCCTATATTAGTTCTTGTGGTTTAAAAATAAACATCTAGCATGTTTTGCTTTTTTCAACTTAACAAATGTGTTTGTATAAGGGGTTTCAGTTGTGTAATCGTAAACATTCCTAAACATTGTGTAGTCAAAATCTTTCATATTTATGGTCAGTACTTAAAATATTTGCTGATACATAATTTAGTTCAGCATATGCTCTTGAGGATCTTGGATAGGGAGATATAGACTGAGTAACGTTAATTCATGAACAGAGAGGAAGGAAATTAGGAAATGTTTCAGAGAAGTTTGGATATTTGATTTGGACCTTGAATGGTCTGACAAATGAAACAGTAGGGGCAAAGCAAGATAACAATTCTGATCCGGGCACGGTGGCGCACGCCTGTTATCCCAGCACTTGAGAGGCTGAGGCAGGAGGATCACAAGTTCAGAGCCAGCCTCGGCAATGGTGAAGCACTTAAAAACTCAGTGAGACCCTGTCTCTAATAATCAAAAAAGGGCTGGGGTTGTGACCCAGTGGTCAAGTGCTCCTGAGTTCAATCCCCGGTACCAAAAAATAAAATAATAATTCTGGCAGGAAAAAAAAAAAAAGAACAGCACAAAAAGTGTATTTGGTGTGCTACAGAAATTTCTGGTTATAAATTGAGTAGTCTCTGAGAAATGTAATGGAAAGCAACAAGAGAAGAGATTGACAGTAAGTTTGGGTCATAGCCTGAAGAACTTTGAACACTTTTCTAGGAAGTTAGGTTTTGGTGTTGTTGGCAGTGTCTATAGCAGAGAGTTTTTAAGAAGGCAGTGATATGATCTAGATTTTAGAAAAAAAAATAGCTTTAATAATACCCATGCTTTTGGGAGATTTAACTCAGGGGTACTTACCACTGAGCTACATCTACAACC
Source organism: Tamias sibiricus (assembly GCA_025594165.1). Taxonomy (NCBI): domain Eukaryota; kingdom Metazoa; phylum Chordata; class Mammalia; order Rodentia; family Sciuridae; genus Tamias; species Tamias sibiricus. The sequence continues at coordinate 31,951,494 of CM046673.1, read as the reverse complement.
CTTTTTATTTTGAAACTGCTGAAACTGACTGCAAATTTGCAATTCTTCTGCCTTGACCTCCTTGGTCACTGGGATTATAAGCATGCATCACTGATACTACCCATGCTTTTTTTTTTTAATATTTATTTATTTGTTTTAGTTGTATATAATGCCTTTGTTTTTATGTGGTGCTGAGGATCGAACCCAGGCTGCGCACATGCTAGGCAAGCGCCCTACCGCTGAGCCACAACCCCAGCCCTACTACCCATGCTTTTTAAAACAAGTTCATCATTATGCTCAATAGTGAGCTTCTCCTAAGTAGTTTTTTGTCATGCATTTCAGACTACTGAACGTGAATCATTTGAGAATGGGATCTAGGGCTTTGCCCTTTTTGGGGTGGGGGGTCCTGGGTACTCTACCACTGAGTTACACCCCCAGCCTTTTTATTTTTTATTTTGAGAGAGGGTTTCAATAAGTTGCTGAGCCTTGTCTCAAACTTGTGATCATCCTGCTTCAGCTTCCCATGTCGCTAGGATTACAGCCCGTAAGCCACAGCACTTGGCTACTTTTTTTTTTTTTTTTTTTTTTTTTTTGTACTGGGGATTGAATTCAGGGGCACTGGACCACTGGGCCACTTCCCCAGCCCTTTTTTGTATTTTTTATTAGAGACAGGGTCTCACTGGGTTGCTAAGTGCCTCGCCATTGCTGAAGCTGACTTTGAACTCGTGATCCTCCTGCCTCAGCCTCCCAAGTGCTGGGATTACAGGCCACCGCGCCCGGCCTACATTTTTAAAATATTTTCTAGATGTTCATATTAACTCACTTGGAAGTTAGTTATGACCAGAAATATTTAATTTTGATTAACTTTGTTTCATCATCCTGCAGACTGGTAATAATACCAACAAAGATGGATCTAATCATAAAGCTGAAAGTGGAGCTCTGATAGAAGCCGCAAAATCAAAGATACATCAGGTAGGGTAAATTTTTTAAAGGATGGCTATATATCTTCTTTATTTACTTACATGAATAATGAAACAGTGTGAAAAAATATTAAAGCAGTGTATAATATAATTCAACACACATATATTTATTTGGCTTTGAAAAGTTAGTTTGGAAATATATCCTTCCAAATACATTTTGCTTTAGATGATAGTATTATTCTATAAAAATTTGAGATATATGACCTGGGAATATCCTGGATGATAAAATTAATTTGTGGAATTTTAAAAGTCACTATTAATTAACTGCAGATAAGAATTCATAAGATTTTTCCTTGGAGCTCAAGTATAAATTTTATTATATCATATTCAGTACAATCAAAATAGAATATATTAGGAAAATTTAAACTTGTCGTTGCAAATAACTGGTATAACTATATTATAAATAGATTTGGTTTAATTTCCTTAACTCGAAAGTAAAACTTTAGCACATATAAATTATGTGTTTAGTTCTTCAATAGTATCATTTTTTCCTTTGACAGTACAAAGTAAGAGCTTATATCCAAATGAAGTCCTTGAAGGCATGCAAAAGGGAAATCAAATCAGTCATGAACACAGCTGGAAATGTAAGTTTCTTCTGGACTTTTTTCAGTTTGTGGCATTCTTATTTAGACTATGCACAATTATAAGTTTTACATAATTTATTTTGGGCTGGATGTGTAGCTCAGTGGTAAGAAGACATGCTTAGCGTGCATAAGAACCAAGTTCAAACTTGCACCAAATCAGTAATTTATCTTAGTCTGTTAAGTGGACCATCAGATATAAACCTTGATATTATAGCATTGGGAAGTAACAATCATAGTGTATCCATAGTTTAATATATTTTTCACTTAAAATTATAACAATTTGCTGGGTGTGATGGCACACACCCGTAATCCCAATGGCTCAGGAAGCTTAGACAGGAGGATCACAGGTTCAAAGCCAGCCTCAGTAAAAGCAAGGTACTAAGCAACTCAGTGAGACCCTGTCTTTAAATAAAATACAAAATAGGGCTGGGGATGTGGCTCGGTGGTGAGTGTCCCTGAATTCAATCCCCAGTGTTCTCCCCTCACCCCCACCCCCGCAAAAAAAAAAAAAAAAAAAAAAAAAAAAAAAAAAAAAAAATATATATATATATATGTATATATATATATATATAAAACAATTTGATCCAGGCATGGTGGTGCACACCTGTAATCCCAGCAACTCAGGAGGCTGAGTGAGGTAGGAGGATTGCAAATTCAAGGCCAGCCTAAGAAACTTAACGAGACCCTGTCTAAAAAAGTAAAAAGGGGTGGAGATCTAGCTCCGTGACAGGTACTGGTTCAATCCCCAGTATTAGAAAAAAAATAATAATAATAATAGCTTGGGTGGCAGAGGGGGTATATAACAGTAGTAGAGCACTTGTCTCACGTGTGGAAGGCTCCTGGTTTAATCCTCAGCTCTGCTAAAAATAAATTATAACAAGCATTTTCCCTTTGTGTGTAGCCTTCAAAACCTCCATTTAAAATAGCTGCCTACTTATTCAGTGAATGGTTTATCACAATTTACTTAAACAGTTTGGTAGTATTAAGCATTTATGGGGTTTTTGTTTTGTTTTGTTTTTGTTTTTGTTTTTTTGTTTGTTTGTTTTTGGTACCAGGGATTGAACTCAGGGGCACTTGACCACTGGGCCACATCCCCAGCCCTTTTTTGTATTTTATTTAGAGACAGAGTCTCACTGAGTTGCTGAGTGCCTCGCCATTGCTGAGGCTGGCTTTGAACTCGCGATCCTTCTGCCTCAGCCTCCCAAAGTGCTGGGATTACAGGCGTGCGCCACCACGCCCGGCTGTTTTTTTTGTTTTTTTTTTTTTTTTTTTTTTTTTTTTTTTTTTTTTTTTGTGGTACCGGGGATTGAACTCAGGGGCACTTGACCACTGGGTCACATCCCCAGACCTTTTTTGTGTTTTTTATTTAGAGACAGGGTCTCACTGAGTTGCTAAGTGCCTCACCATTGCTGAGGCTGGCTTTGAACTCGCGATCCTCCTGCCTCAGCCTCCCAAAGTGCTGGGATTACAGGCGTGCGCCACCGCGCCCGGCTGTTGTTTTTTTGATGTTGTTGTTGGGTTTTTGTTTGTGATGTACCAGGTATTGAACCCAGTGGTACTTAACCACTGACCCACATCCCAGCCCTTTTTTTGGAGCGAGGGGTGGTGGGAGGGGGCGGGGGATGTACTGGGGATTGAACTCAGGGGTACTCGTTCATTGAGCCACATCTCCAGCCCTATTTTGTATTTTATTTAGTTATACTGAGTTGCTTTTGCACCTCAGCCTCCTGAGCTGCTTATTATAGGTGTGTGCCACTGTGCCCAGCCTCCCCAGCCCTTTATATATTTTATTTTGAGACAGGGTCTTGCTAAGTTGCTTAGTTGCTTAGAGCCTTGCTAAATTGCTAAGGCTGACTTTGAACTTATGATCCTCCTCCCTCCGCCTCCCAAGCCACTGAGATTACAGGCATGTACCACTGCTCCCAGCTAGAATTTTTAGTATTATACTCAAAACCTTTATTAAAGATTTAACAGTCAAGTTATAATGAAAACCTGTCCCTTCCAAATGAGTTTTGGCTTGATGATACCTTAGATTTTTTACTTATACTAGAATATTTGAGTTTTAGTACTCCTTTCTTCTCCTCTCCTCACCATATTACTCTATTAATAAACAGTTTTTAAGGTGGTGTGTGAAAGAAACAGAACTGTAACTAATCTTTTTTTTTTTTTTTTTTTTTTTTTTTTTTTTGTGGTGCTGGGGATTGAACCCAGGGCCTTATGCATGTGAGGCAAGCATTCTACCAACTGAGCTATATCCCCAGCCCCTGTAACTAATCTTAATGGGTTTTTTGTTTTGTTTTGTTTTGTTTTTTGTTTTTGCAGAGCTGGGGATTAAACCCCAGGGCCTTGTGCATGTGAGGCAAGCACTCTACCAACTGAGCTATAGCCCTAGCACCCCCAATCTTAATGTTTTTAGAAAAAAACATAAATTCAGAACTATGAGATCCTGAGGAGATAGGGTTTGAAATCTCAGGCAGGATCCAGATTAGCCCCTGGGATATACTGTAGTGTATATTGTGAGGACAAGTGTTGTAGAACAATTGAAGGCTAAGAGGGAAGATCCTAAATAGCTAGCTAGCCAGCCATTGTCAAACTTTCTTTGTATTTTATTTTTGATTTTTGATAAAAGGCATAACCCTCCTGTAAAGGAAGCTATAGTCATAGTGGAGAGACAAATGAAAGTAAATAGTCGGAATGCAGTACAGTAGTCATATCTGAATCAGGGAAAGTGTTAGGAAGAAGTGCTGCCACCTAGAGTAAGCTTTGAAAACCCTGTTTTCACCCCTGGAAACTCTATACCTCTGGGACAGGAAGGACCAGGGTCTCTGCCCCAAACTCTGCCAGAGCAGTTAACAAAACCAAGTGGATGAGGAAGGAATCGCAGGCTACCAAGGTGCTTAATGGCAGATGTGCCTCATAGTGCCAGGCTGGGGCTGCAGGCAGAGGGTCACCAGGGCGCACCAGCCTTCACAGTGCCAGGAGGGCCATTGCCACATGTGGCCTGCTGACCACAGCAGCCAGCATTTTAGGTCTGTTTTTTATTTATTAGTGCTCATACTTTCTGTACATAAACCTGAGATTTGAAAATAATAAACATCAAATGGCAGATGTTTCCTTAGTGACCAGAACTCTTGGGTGTACAGGAAGCAGAGCAGAGGAATAAGTAGGATTTAGAAGGAAAGCCTGTTTGTTTTTTTGTTTTTTTTTCTTTTTTTTTTTTTTTTTTTTTTTTTTGTACCAGGGATTGAACTCAGGGGCACTCGAACACTGGGCCACATCCCCAGCCCTTTTTTGTATTTTATTTAGAGACAGGGTCTCACTGAGTTGCTAAGTGCCTCGCCATTGCTGAGGCTCTCTTTGAACTCGCGATCCTCCTGCCTCAGCCTCCCAAAGTGCTGGGATTACAGGCGTGCGCCACCGCGCCCGGCTCTGCTTCTTCCTTCCTTCCTTCCTTCCTTCCTTCCTTCCTTCCTTCCTTCCTTCCTTCCTTTCTTTTTTTTTTAAATATTTATTTATTTGCTTTAGTTGTACACAATGTGTTTATTTTTACGTGTGCTGAGGATCAAACCCAGGCCGCACACGTGCTAGGTGAGCACTCTACTGCTGAGCCACAACCCAGCCCCTCTTTCTTTCTTTTTAATATTTTTTAGTTGCAGATGGAGACAATGTTTTATTTACTTATTTTTATGTGATGCTAAGGATCACACCCAATGCCTCACACATGCAAAGCAAGCACTCTACCACTGAGCTACAACCCCAGCACAGGAAAGCCTATTTCTAAACTAAAGTGAATAAATAATAATAAGGATTACAGATGGTCTTCTAGATGGATGTTACTGCAGTGTTCAAATATTTGCATGCTTTTAGGCTCCAGAGAAGTACTATTTAGGGGACCTGCCACCATGAGGAGTCTTAAAAGTGAAAGGTGATATGCAATTCAAAATATGATCTTTGGAACAGCAGAATATAGTATTTGCAAACAAGGCCTTCTGTTGGAGAATTCTTCAATGTATAGCATAACTTTTTTTTTTTTCATATTGGAAAAGTATTTATTTGAAAGGCATATTTGTATCCTAACTAAGAAATGAGGATAATCACTAAACTCTTTAATAACCATTAAAATGGAAGAAATAGTTGGTGCTGTCTTTGGCTTCCACTTAAGCCAGTGGAGGTGGTGCTTGAGAAGGGTTACTTGAGCCTACCATTTCAAGGTCAGCCTAGGCAAAACAGTGAGATCCTGTCTCTTAAAAAAAAATTAAAACAAAACATAAATTGGTTTCCAATTAGTACCATAGTAATTGAAAACAGTCAATTGATACTTTATAGACTATATTTTCCTCCCCTCCCCCTTTGGTGACACTGGGGATTGAATCCATGGGTACTCTATCATTAATCTACATACCCAACAATTTTTTTTAATATTTATTTATTTGCTTTAGTTGTACACAATGCGTTTATTTTTACATGGTGCTGAGGATTTTTTTTAATATTTATTTATTTGCTTTAGTTGTACACAAAGCGTTTATTTTTACATGGTGCTGAGGATTGAACCCAGGCCGCGCACGTGCTAGGCAAGCGCTCTACCGCTGAGCCACATCCCCAGCCCCCCAACACTTTTAATTATTTATTTTGCTGTGCTGGAGATCCCAGGGCCTTATGCATGCCAGGTAAACACTCTACGACTGAGCCACCCAGTCTTCCCTTTTTATTTTTCTTTTGAGACAAGGTGTCCTTGAATTGCCCAGGCTGTCCTTGAACTTGCAGTCCTCCTGCCTCAGTAGCTGGGGTTACAGATATATACCACCATGCCCAGCTATAGACTAAATTCCCCCCGCCCCCCCCTCTACTGGGGATTGAACCCAGGGCCTCAAGTGAGCAAGGCACTCTACCACTGAGCTATATATCCCCTAACCCTATAGACTGAATTCTAATGCATATATGTTGTATTAATTTGTTTAGGTAGACACTTAATCACCCTTTTTACATTTTTAAATAGACCCTTAGTCATCCTTTTTACAAAGTGCTTGCTTTCTGACAGGTCTCAATTTCTTAGATTGAGAGAGCAGTGAAAAATTTAAAACTATATACAGTTTTGTGGGGCTCTGGATGTAGCTCAGTGTAGAGCACTTGTACAGCATGCCCTATGTTCAATCCCCAGTACTGGGAAAAGAAAAAAATACTTTTTTGTGACCATGACTTAACTGACTCACATATACTTTTTTTTTTTAAATATTTATTTATTTATTAGTAGTACACAATGCCTTTATTTTTATGTGGTGCTGAGGATCGAACCCAGGTCGCGCATGTGCTAGGCGAGCGCTCTACCACTGAGCCACAACCCCAGCCCCTCACATATACAATTGAGTACATACCTTTGTAATATAATTATGATCTTGCATTAGGTATCTGAAAACAAATTTTGAATAACTTTTCTATTTTTCTTGCAGTCTGCACCCTCTCTATTTCTTAAAAGCAATTTTGAGTACTTACGGGGCAATTATCGAAAAGCTGTGAAACTATTAAATAGTTCAAACATTGCTGAGCATCCAGGATTCATGAAAACAGGTAAAATAAAATTTTTAAATTTTAGTATTTTTTGCTGACTCTTATACCCCCTGTTGCTTTTTGTTTGTTTTATTTTCCCTTGGAATGCTCTTAAGAGTGATTTTTGGTAATGTTTAAAATGAAAATGTTTTACTGTTTCTGCTGCAGGAGTTTTAGTTTATGGCTTGCTTCTATTTTAGAAGAAGACTCATTACTTCTTTTCTTTAACTTCACTTGCTCTTCCATTTTGTTTTTTCATACTGGCTTAGAAATAATCTGTGGGAGCCAGGCATGGTGGCACACACCCATGATTCTCACTTCTGGGGAGGCCAAGACAGTAGGAATCATAAGTTTGAAGCCAGCCTGGGTAATTTAACAAGACCCTGTCTTAAAATTTAAAAAGGCTTGGGGCCAGGCCTGGTGGTGTACACCTGTAATTCCAGTGACTCAGGAGGCCAAGGCAGGAGGATCAGAAGTTCAAAGACAACCTGGGCAGTTCACTGACACTCTGTCTCAAAATAAACAAAAAAGGCTGGAAATGTAGCTCAGTGGTGGAACAGCCTTGGGTTCAGTCCTCCATACAATAAATACATAAATAAATGGAATCAGGATCAGGGTATATAGTTGACTAGTCGACAGTTATGGTGATTTTTTTTTTTTTTTTAACATTTATTTGCTTTAGTTGTATATAATGCCTTTATTTTTTTACGTGGTGCTGGGGATCGAACCACGCACGTGCTAGGCGAGCGCTCTACTGCTAAGCCACCATCCCAGCCCCAGTTATGGTGATTTAATGGGATAGATTTTTGTACAGTTTTGGATGTATTTTGTATATTGATTTTTAAAATATATATATATTTTAGATATTGATGGACCTTTATTTTATTTATTTATTTTTTATGTGGTGCTGAGAATCAAATCCAGTGCCCACACATGCTAGGCAAGCCCGCTGCCACAGAGCCACAACCCCAGCACCTGTATTGATGTTTTTATAGATATTTATTTTGAAATCTTTAATTTGCTTCCTATATACAAACTTTTTTTTGCTACTGATAAAGCATGTTTGTTAGAGAATATTTGGAAAACAACATTTTTCTTAAATAGTGTACAATGCTGCTTACCCAGAAGCAATCTCCTACTTTTTCTAAGCTTAGTTTTTTTTCCCCTTTTTTCCAATGCTGAGGATCAGACCTCAAGCCTACTGACTAAATTTTCAGTCTCCCGCCCCACGTTTTCAATACTGATGATTGAACTCAGGGGCACTCAACCACTGAGCCACATCCCCACCCCTGTTTTGTATTTTATTTAGAGACAGGGTCTCACTGAGTTGCTTAGTACCTTGCTGTTGCTGAGGCTGGCTTTGAATTCTTGATCCTCCTGCGTCAGCCTCCAAAACCACTGGGATTATAGGTGTGTGCCACTGCGTCTGGCTTATGTTTTATTTTGAGACAGGGTTGAACTAAATTGTTTGAGACCTTTCTAAATTGCTGAGGCTGGCCTTGAATATGAGATCCTCCTGTCTCAGCCTCCCAAGCTGAGCCCCTGGGATTAAGGCATGCACCACTGTGCCTGGCTTCCTTTTTCTCTTCTTAAAATATTTTTCTCTTTTTAAAATATTTTAATTTAAAACTATACCAGAAGATAGCCTTTAGTTTTTACTGTTAACTAATAAATGTCCTGATTATAAATTTTGTCATTCTAGCCAGGTGTATGAAAAGATATGGACTATTCAGCAAATTACCTTGGAATGTTAGGAGAGCCATTTAGAAAAAGAAAACTAAAACTTGGATTACTTTCATAATACCAAAGTAAAATATATTGAGATGAAGAATTAAAATATAAAAATAAAACAAAAACAGCAAAAGAAAAATCTGATGAGTAGTTTAATTTTGTGGTGGGGAATGCTTGATTAAACATCATGTAACAAACTTATAGGGTTTAGAAAAGATTGCTAAAAATTTTGACCACATAAAAATGTTAAACTTTTTTTTTTTTTTTTTTTTTTTTTTTTGGTACCGGGAATTGAACTCAGGAGCACTCGACCACTGGGCCACATCCCCAGCCCTTTTTTGTATTTTATTAGAGACAGGGTCTCACTGAGTTGCTAAGTGCCTCGCCATTGCTGAGGCTGGCTTTGAACTCGCGATCCTCCTGCCTCAGCCTCCCAAGTACTGGGATTACAGGCGTGCGCCACCGCGCCCGGCCAATGTTAAACATTTTTATTGTACGTTAAACATTTTTATGATTAAAAACAAACATATACATATTGAACCAAGTCACAGAACATGACAAATAGAAGTAGGCAGGAATATTTGAATCAGATGTGACAGAATGTGTCTGTAACATGCAGGTCACCTGGTAAGCAATAGGAAAAATATCTAATTTTTTTTTTCTTTGGTATTGGGGATTGAACTCAGGGGCATTCGACCACTGGGCCACATCCCCATCCCTTTTTTGTATTTTATTAGAGACAGGGTCTCACTGAGTTGCTAAGTGCCTAGCCATTGCTGAGGCTGGCTTTGAATTCATGATCCTCCTGCCTCAGCCTCCCAAGTGCTGGGATTACAAGTGTGCGTCACTGCACCCAGCTCTGAATTTTTAAAACCAGGTAAAAGACAAGATGAAATAATGTATAGGTGAAAAAATGCGAATGCCCACCAAACATGTGAGAAGATGGTCAACCACAGTCATATTTATTTAAAGAGGTGTGAATTAAAATAACAGTGGAAGCTGGGCACAGTGGTGCATGCCTTTAATCCTAAGTGACCTGAAAGGCTGAAGCAGGAAGATTGTAGGTACAAGGTCAGCCTCAGCAATTTAGTCAGGCCATAAAACAGCTTAGGGAGAACCTGTCTCACCAGGCGCGGTGGCGCACACCTGAAATCTCAGCAATGGCGAGGCACTTAGCAACTCAGTGAGACCCTGTCTCTAATAAAATACAAAAAAGGGCTGGGGATGTGACCCAGTGGTTGAGTGCCCCAGAGTTCAATCCCCAATACCAAAAAAAGCTGGGCGCGGTGGCGCACGCCTGTAATCCCAGCACTTTGGGAGGCTGAGGCAGGAGGATCGCGAGTTCAAAGCCAGCCTCAGCAATGGCGAGGCACTTAGTAACTCAGTGAGACCCTGTCTCTAAATAAAATACAAAAAAGGGCTGGGGATGTGACCCAGTGGTTGAGTGCCCCTGAGTTCAATCCCCAGTACCAAAAAAAAAAAGAGAGAGAGAGAGAGAGAGAGAACCTGTCTCAAAATCAAAATAAAAATTAAAGCCGGGCGTGGTGGTGCATGCCTGTAATCCTAGCACTTGGGAGGCTGAGGCAGGAGGATTGCAAGTTCAAAGCCAGTCTCAGCAATGGCGAGGCACTTAGCAACTAAGTGAGACCCTGTCTCTAATAAAATACAAAAAAGGGCTGGGGATGTGGCCCAGGGGTTGAGTGCCCCTGAGTTCAATCCCCGGTACCAAAAAAAAAAAAAAAAAAAAAATTAAAATGAGCCAGCATGTAGCTCAGTGGTAAAGCAACTCTGGGTTCAATCCATGGTGCTAAGAAAAGAAAATAAATGGAATTTAAATTTTTTTCAAATATTTTCAATTTTTCAAATATGAAATTGCAGAATTAACTTATACTCTATTAGCCTGCTTTCATGAGAGACATCAAGAGTAAAATATTTTCTGTAGACAGATTTATTTGTATGTTTCTTAGGTGAATGTTTGAGATGCATGTTCTGGAATAATCTTGGTTGCATCCATTTTGCAATGAGCAAGCACAATTTGGGAATTTTCTACTTTAAGAAGGCTCTTCAGGAGAATGACAATGTCTGTGCTCAACTCAGTGCAGGTAGCACTGATCCAGGTAAGCCCAGCACTGGGGGACACTTCGTATTTAACTACTGATTTTGACCAGCATCTGGTCAAAATATATGCTGTGTGGATCTGCATTACAGGTAATACTGATCCTGCCCAACAAATTTGGCTCTGTGGGAGTTGGGGTTGTGGCTCAGCAGTAGAGCATTCACCTAGCATGTGTGAGGCCCTGGGTTCGATCCTCAGCACCACTTATAAATAAATAAAATAAAGGTATTGTCCAAATACAGCTAAAATGAAAAAAAAATTTTTAAAAAAAAATAGATAAAATAAAAGTACTGTGTCCAACTACAACTAAAAATATATATATTTAAAAAATTTGGCTCTGGGGATTTTTAGTAAATACTGCTACTTTGAATAACAAGATGTCTAGAGTAATTTTGAATGATTAAAAAAATATTTTTAGAAGCTGGGCACAGCTACTGAGGAGGTTGAGGCAAGAGGATCACAAATTCAAGGCCAACCTTGGCAACTTAGTGAGACCCTGTCTAAAAATAAAAAAGCAGTGTGGGGGCAGAGGCACTGAGGATGTAACTCAGCAGCAATAGACTGTCCCTGGGTTCTATCCCCAGTACCAAAAAAAGAAAGAAAATGAAGAGAAAACAAACCTAAGCTACATTCAGCTTTTTATGGAATATAAAATCTGTAATTCAGCATGGTAATTTAAACCATATTTGTTTACTCAAAATTACGCTTTTTGTTCATTTGTTTTTTGTAATAAAGAGGATTGAACCCATTACCTCAGGCATGCTAGGCAAGCCCTCAACCACTGAGCTACATCCCCAGACCTTTTTTTTTTTTTTAATCTTACTTTTGAGATAGGATCTAAATTGCCTAGGCTGCCCTCAAATTTAGGATCATCCTGCCTCCGTCTCCTGGGAATTACAGGTGTGCCACACCACACCCCACTAAAATTAGTTTTCTTGACTGTTTCAAACTAGCTTTATTACAGGTTCTTTGTGGAGTTTGACGAGTGATACCATTAGAAATATCTGACAACTTTAAGCAAATTCCTGACATTTATCCCTTAATATTCATATTATATGGATCCTTTATGTGATGTGAAATGCTTAAAATCAAGCATTTCTTAAAAAATAATAAAAAAAAAAACTGTTTAATTGATGGAAAATATTTTAAACAACAAGTGATCTTATTTTTTTCTTTTTTGGTACTGGGATTGAATGTAGAGGCACTTTACCACTGAGCCACATCCCCAGTCCTTTTTATTTTTTTAAGACAGGGTCTTACTAAATTACTGAGGCTGGCCTTGAACCTGGAATCCTCCTGCCTCAGTCTCCCAAATTACTGGAATTACAAGCAGGTACCACCATGCCCAGCCTGCTCTTTTTTATTACTATGATTCATTGAATAAGTGATAGCACATAATAAAAAGATTAGCAAAACAGAAAATAAAAAAAGAGTAGAGGGGCTGGGGTTGTGGCTCAGCAGTAAAGCACTCAGCCTAGCATGTGCGCGGCCCGGGTTCGGTCCTCAGCACCACATAAAAATAAATGCATTGTGTACAACTAAAAGCAAATAAATAAATATTAAAAAAAAAAAAAGAAAAGACTAAATCTTGTAAGCTCTGAAAATGTGGAAAAGTGCCATAAGTTTCAAAGGAGTGAGAGGGGCTAGGGTTGTGGCTCAGCGGTAGAGCGCTCGCCTACCACGTGCGCAGCCCTGGGTTCGATCCTCAGCACCACATAAAAACAAATAAATAATATAAAGGTATTGTGTTCAACTACAACTAAAAAATAAAATAAAATAAAAATTTTAAAAAGGAGTTAGAATGATTCCTGTGTCTTATCTACATGAGTAGAGATATCTCTGGCCCTGCATCTTAGACAACTGAGATGATTCTAGAGAATATTTATGGGGTTGGGGATGGAGACTTCCATTGGTGAGAGCTCTGGCAATTTCAGAGTATGGTTATTGGTATTAAACATGGTAGTGTTTAAGTATGTAGTGGAGTAAGTGTTTTCAATGTAACTGTTACTTTAATGATTTATTCTCATCAAATTTTTATAACTAGGCAAAAAATTTTCAGGAAGACCCATGTGTACATTACTAACCAACAAGAGGTATGAGTTGCTGTATAACTGTGGAATTCAGCTTCTTCACATTGGAAGGCCTCTTGCTGCCTTTGAGTGTCTGATTGAAGCTGTTCAGGTTTATCATGCAAATCCCCGCCTTTGGCTACGGTTGGCTGAGTGCTGCATTGCTGCCAATAAGGGGGTGAGTGCTATTGGGTGCCATTTTGAACCCCCATTTCTCTTCCCCAAAACTTGTTACATAGAAAGCAAAAAAAAATACTTTGGAACATGTAAGACCTCATTTCCTTTTTTAAAAAATAAATTTATTTATTTATTTATTTCCCCTGGTACTGGGGGTGGAACCTAGGGGCACTCTAACACTGAGCTACATTCCTGGCCTTTTTTATTTTTAAATTTTGAAACAGGGTCTCACTAAATTGCTGAGGATGTCCTTGAACATGTGATCCTCCTGCCTCAGTCTCCCAAGTAGATGAATTACAGGCATGTACCACCTTGCCCAGCCTGATTTCCTCTTCAACACTCATTGAATTTGTGAAGATAGCCTACTGTTTTTTAATAGTTGGGGAGAAATTTAGTTTCAAAAGTCATTTGTTAACACTGATTCTTGGTAAGTTTGGCAACATTCAAGAGTTGAAGCCTGTGAGAAGGCCATATCTATTGGAATAGAGAACTGCTAGCTGCTGGGGTGTGAGACCATGCCATCTGATAATGGGATAATATATTGTGTGTACCCAGTGATTAGAGAAGGATTAATAGAGAAGGATTAGTAACAGAGTATGGAAAGAACTTCCTGGTGGCACATGTCTATAATCCCAGCAAGTTGGAAGGCTGAGGCAGGAGGATTGCAAGTTCAAGGCCAACCTTGGCAATTTAGCAAGATCCTGTCTCAGAATAAAAAATAAAAGCTAGGGGCTGGGGTTGTGGCTCAGCAGTGGAGCACTCGCCTAGCACATGCGTGGCCCGGGTTCGATCCTCAGCACCACGTAAATGCATTGTGTACAACTAAAGCAAATGGATGAATATTAAAAAGATAAAATAAAATAAATAAATAAAAGCTAGAGATGTGGCTCAGTGGTAGAGTTCAATCCCTAGTGCCCTGCAAAAAAATAAAAATAAAAAATAACAGACTGCATTAAAACTGTACATTTACTTCATTGCCTTGGAATTTTACTTCTGTTTCAATAAATAGTAATAAAATTCATGAAATACCAGGCTGTTTGTCTCTACCACATTTGTCCACAGTACTAGGCTAGCTTATATTGACATTATCTCCATGCCCTAGTTGGTGGATACTTTTTAGATCTCAAATTGAGAGAGGTTAGGAGGAGGTAGGAGAAGGACATGTTATATCAGAATCAGAATAACTAAATGTTTGTATCACTTCATATTCTCCTCACCTCCCCACCCTTCACATGCTGTCTGGTTGGGGATGTGTGACATCTAGAAGCTTGGACTGGCATGCCTGCCATAGGGGATACAGGATATAAAAGCTCTTCTGCTAAGCAAACACTTTCATTCTGAGAAACAGCACAAGAACTAAGAACTCAGGGATTTAAAGAAGTATATTTGCCTGCCACACACAGTACTCAAGTAATTTATAATTTGAGAATACCAAAGGAGGAAGAAACCAGGGATATCTATTTTTTTTTTTTTTTTTTTTTTTTTTTGCAAAATATTTATTTATTTACTTTAGTCGTACACAATGCAGTGCATTTATGTTTACATGGTACTGAGGATAGAACCCAGGCCGCACACGTGCAAGGCGAGCGCTCTGCCACTGAGCCACAACCCCAGCCCCCAGGGATATCTTTGAAAGGCTTTTTTTTTTTTTTTTTTTTTTTGGTTGAGGTGGTGGGTGGCAGTTACTGGGGATTGAACTCGAAACACTCAACCACTGAGCCACATCCCCAGCCCTATTTTGTATTTTATTTAGAGACAGGGTCTCACTGAGTTGCTGAGGCTGGCTTTGAACTCACGATCCTCCTGTCTTAGTCTGTGGAGCCACTGAGATGACAGGCTTGCGCCACCATGCCCAGCTCTTTGAAAGGTTTTAATGATGCATCTAATTGTACTTTGATTTTTAAAATAATTTTCTTATTGGATAATTCTTTTCTTTTTTTTTTTTAGTTGTTGATTTGACCTGTTTATTTATTTATATGCAGTACTAAGAATTGAGCCCAGTGCCTCACATGCTAGGCAAGCACTTTACCACTGAACTGCAATCCCAGCCCCTTGGATAATTTTTAAATTAACTGACCGCCGGGTGCGGTGGCGCACGCCTGTAATCCCAGCACTTTGGGAGGCTGAGGCAGGAGGATCGCGAGTTCAAAGCCAGCCTCAGCAATGGCGAGGCACTTAGTAACTCAGTGAGACCCTGTCTCTAATAAAATACAAAAAAAGGGCTGGGGATGTGGCCCAGTGGTCGAGTGCCCCTGAGTTCAATCCCCGGTACCAAAAAAAAAAAAAAAAAAAAAAAAATTAACTGACCAACAATTCTAGTCAGAATTTATACTTTTTTTTTGGGGGGGGGGGGGGCGGTACTGGGGAATGAACTCAGGGGCACTCGACCACTGGGCCACATCCCCAGCCCTTTTTTGTATTTTATTAGAGACAGGGTCTCACTGAGTAGCTAAGTGCCTTGCCATTGCTGAGGCTATACTTTTTAAAAATAAGAGGATCTCCAGAAATTGCCTTTCTCTTTATTCCATTCATGAATTCATGTACATTTTCTGAAAATTAAGGAGTTCCTTCTTCCTAGGACTAGAGAAATATAGTAAAGTTTAATATTTTCTTTTTAAGTTACTTATTTTTATAAATAGTACTTGTAGGATGATATTTATTTATTTATTAAATATTTATTTATTTAGTTAGTTAGTTAGTTAGTTAGTTGTACACAATGCCTTCATTTTTTACGTGGTGCTGAGGATTGAACCGGGCTACGCACGTGCTAGGCAGGCGCTCTACCACTGAGCCACAACCCCAGCCCTGATATTTATTCTCTGGATTTCATCAGGCACATAGTCTTTGTCTCTATCCATCTTCTTATAGAAAGTTCTAAATGTGTTTTATTTGGGGGGGGGTTGGCACTAGGAATTGAACCAGGGAATTTACCACAGAGCTACATCACCATTCCTTTTTATTTTTTATCTTGGCGTGGGGGTGTAACTCAGTGGTGGAATACTTACCTGGCATGTGTAAGGTGCTGGGTTTGATCCCTAGCACCACAAAAATAAAAAGTTTTCTATCTTTGGCTGTACTTTTCCTCTTCCTACAAAAGATTTAAGGAGACCTGAAAGACAGTAAAGACATCCCCAAATCACTATCAAATAAAATTTAGTCACAGCACAAAATCCCAGTGGGAAAATTAGAAACTCCAAATAAAATTCCATTAAATTGTTTTTATTTAGTCAAGCCAAAGGAATACTGAGCAAAGCAGTTGCTGAACAAATTTAAACCAAGTATTTATTTTTTTCTTTCCTTTTTTTTGGAGGGGGCTAAGGGTGGAGGGACTAGGATTGAACCTAGGGGTGCTTACCCACAGAACCACATCTCCAGCCCTTTTTATTTTGAGACAAGATCTCGCTAAGTTGCTTAGGACCTCACTGTGCACCCTCCCAAGTCACTGGTATTTATGGGCATGTGCCACCATGCCTGACAAATTTAAACTAGTTTTAAAACTGTTTAAAACTAGTTTTCAATTTAAAACTAACCTGTTAAAAGGAACTCATGTCTTCCTCTTTTATTTGGTATGTATTGTTTCAGACTTCTTGGCAGAGACAATTTGTGTTTACCTGGGCAGTATGAAGAAAAAAATCTTACAGACAAAAAACATCGCTGGGTGCAGTGGCACACACCTATAATCCCAGCGGCTCAGGAGGCTTAGGCAGGAGGATCGCCAGTTCAAAGCCAGCCTCAACAACTTAGCTAGGTGCTAAGCAACTCAATGAGACCCTGTCTCTAAATAAAATACAAAAGAAAAGGGGGTGGGGATGTGGCTCAGTGGTTAAGTGACCCTGAGTTCAATTCTCAGTACCAAAAAAAAAACATTGACCCAATGTCATAATTATGTGTGAACCTTTTACATTAAAATTGACCTGTCATGGGGCTGGGGTTGTGGCTCAGTGGTAGAGCGCTCACCTAGCACGTGTGTTGTGCGGCCTGGGTTTGATCCTCAACACCACATAAAAATAAAGACATTGTGTACAACTAAAAGTAAATAAATAAATATAGTTTTTTTTTTTTAATTGACCTGTCATGGGGTTGGGGATTTGGCTCAGTTGGTAGAGTGCTTGCGTCACATGCACAGGCCATGGGTTCAATCCCCACCACCACAAAAAATAAAAATAAAAGATATAAAAAATAGAATTGACCTATCATACTTTCTGGTGATTAGTTATTGAAGATGTGGTTTATTGTTTATTTTAGTTTGATTCTATCACAAGCTAGATTTCACCAGTTACATCTTAATATATAACCATCCAGCTCAGTTTGTGTGGCCTTAGGCATCAAGAAAGAGAGTATGGATGAATCATTGTAAATGTATCACCACCACTGGGAAGACAACTTGGAATGCAGGTCTAGTAATGATTAGAATATCCAATTTTTCTTTGTTTTCAATAATATTGCTTAGCCGCCACCTCTACACAATATTAATTCAGATTAGAGCTATTTTGTTGTATTTCTCAGCATTGTGTAATGTTTTTTTAAAAAGTGATTTTTGTTTTGTTTTGTTTTTGATATCAGAGATTGAGCCCATAGGGGCTTAACCACTGACTCACATCCCCGTTACTTTTTTTTTTTTTTTTTTTTTTTTTTTGTGGTACTGGGATTGAACTCGGGCACTCAACCACTGGGCCACATCCCCAGCCCTTTTTTTTCGTATTTTATTAGGGTCTCACTGAGTTGCTAAGTGCCTCGCCATTGCTGAGGCTGGCTTTGAACTCGTGATCCTTCTGCCTCAGCCTCCCAAGTGCTGGGATTACAGGCGTGCGCCACCACATCTGGCCCCATTACTACTTTATTTTTTTAGAGACAGGGTCTCACTGAGTTGCTTAGGGCCTTGCTAAGTTGTTGAGGCTGGCTTCGAACTCTCCATCCTCCTGCCTCAGACTCCCAGGCTGTGCAAATCCTTGTTTTATTAAAAAAGTCATGTATGGGGGCTGGGGTTGTGGCTCAGCGGCAGAGCGCCCGCCTCGCACGTGCGCGGCCGGGTTTGATCCTTAGCACCACGTAAATATAAATACATTGCATTGTGTACAACTAAAGTAAATAAATAAATATTTTTTTTAAAAAAATATTAAAAAAAAAAAAAAAGTCATGTATGAATCCAGGCTCAGTGTACATGCCTGTAATCCCAGGAGGGTTACTGGAGATTGAGACGGGAGGCTCACAAGTTTCAGGCCAGCCTAAAATTTTTTAAATTTGTCACAAAAAGGTTGAAAATGCCCCCTTGGGTTCAATCCCCAGTACCATTGAAAATTTTTTTAAAAAGATATGAAAATACAGCTATATAAATTTACTATAATACAACTAAGGAAAAATAAGTAACAATATAGAAACATTTTGTCCAGGGCAGAGTTTAGTTCTGCAAGTTCATATTGACTGGTTCCACTTTGTTTCTGTGTATGAGAATTTGGGGCATTTTTATATGATGAGTGGTTGGGATTTCACCTGAAGGTAAGTTAGAGATTAGAGTGAAGGGAGAAGATAAATATAATTGGCATTTACCAAGCTGCCTACAGTGAAATAATATATTTTGGTAAAATATGGGCTAGGGATATAGCTCAGTTGGTAGAGTGCTTGCCTTGCATGCATAAGGCCCTGGGTTCAATCCCCAGCATCACACACACACACACACAAAAAGTGTTAAAATACTATATATGTAGGTAAGTAACTTTTTACTATTTTCAGTTTAAGTGTTTGTTAATTTTATGGTTTATGAATTTTAATTTCTTAGAAGGCAAGAATTATGCCCATGTAAACATTTTCGTATGATTCATATATTTAATATTTCCACTTAAAAAGGAAGATACATGTTTTAGGAAGTGGAACTGCTTCCCTTTTCTTTTACACTGTGTTTTTGACTCACCTGGTTCTTTTTTTTTTTTTAATATTTATTTATTTGCTTTAGTTGTACACAATGCAATGCATTTATGTTTACGTGGTGCTGAGGATCGAACCCGGGCCGCACAAGTGCTAGGCGAGTGCTCTACCACTGAGCCACAACCCCAGTCCCTCACCTGGTTCTTTACTCTGATGTCAAAGTACCCATAACATGCAGTGTGCTATTGAGGTGTAGAATGTTCCAAATACATCATTCTAAGTAAATGTTTTAAGCCATTCTTAAATGGCTTTTTTTTTTTCTGTAGAATTGCTTCAAATATCATATTAACAGATTATAGCACATATCACAGGTTTTCATCCTCGTGTACTCTTTTTTTTTCTCTAATATCAGACACATTTCCTTTAACACCAAAAGCATCCTCATTGACAGATCTTAACAGCTTTCTTAAATTTAGAGTAATTATGAAAAGTATTTGATCATTTTTTATAAGTCTTATAATTTCCTTAAATTTATTTGAAATTATTTGTATTTTGTAGACTTCTGAACAAGAAACTAAAGGTCTTCCAAGCAAAAAGGGAATTGTACAGTCCATCGTTGGTCAAGGCTATCATCGTAAAATAGTTCTAGCATCACAGTCCATACAAAATACAGTATACAAGTAAGTATTTTGCAAGGTGTGCATACTTAATGACATTTCACATAATGTATGTATATATAGACATAGCTTAGGACTTCCTATTTTATAGGAGGAACTACTTTGTAACTCGGTTTTATTGCTACTTCAGTAAACAGCCCTCTAAACATGGATATATAATGAATGTTCTCTGGCTTGTCATGAGTTTGGTTTATTATATACTTGGGTACTGAAATTGTTGATGCCTTAAGAAACTAGTCTATGCAGGGCCATTATTCAGAATATCCAGAAGAGGGCATCTTGGTATTTCTTTTTACATACAGTCATTTCCACATCTGGAGGTAGGGAATTGGTTACATGATGACTTTACATCTGTGAGTTCCTCATCCATGGATTCCACCAATCACAGTTTGAAAATATTCATAAGAGGGCTGGGGATGTAGCTCAGTGGTAGAATGCTTGCCTCATTCATCCAAGGCCATGGGTTCAATCCCCAGCACTGTAAAAGAAAAGAAAATATTCAGAAGGAGAATATTGCAACCATACTGATCAAGTCTAGACTTTCTTGTCATTATCCCCAGACAATATAGTATAACAACTATTTGTATTAGGTATTATAAGTACTCTAGAGATAATTTAAAGTATATGGGAAGATATATATATATAGGTTATTTGCAAATACCACACTATTTTACATAAATGACCTAAGTATGCATAGATATTGGTATGTGGACTAGACTCTGAAATTAGTTTCCCATGAATACTGTATAGTTGTGGTTATCAGTGGTGCTTTTCATTTAGTCGGTTTTTGTTTGTTTATCTGTGTTGTCATCCCCTCCCAATCCTCATACTGGAAATTAAACACAAAGTACTCTACCACTGAGCAACATCCCCAGCCCTTTTAATTTTGTTTTGAGCCTGGTCTCTCTTAAGTTGCCGAAGCTGTCCTCAAACTTGAGATCCTCCTGCCTCAGCCTCCTGGATTGCTGAGATTATAGGCATGCATTTCAGTCTCTGGTTCATTTAATCCTTAAGAATGTAAATACTGGGCTGGGACTGTAGCTCAGTGGTGGAGTGCTTGCATCATATGTAGGCGGCACTGGGTTTGATCCTCAGCACCACATACATCTACAAATAAAAAAATATATTTTTTTTTTTTTAAAAGAACTTTCTGGGCGCTGTGGCACATGCCTATAATCCCAGCAACTTTAGAAACTGAGACAGGAGGATTACAAGTTCAAAGCTAGCCTCAGCAACTTAGTGAGACCCTGTCTCAAAAAATAAAAAGGGCTGGGGATGTGGCTCAGTGGTTAAGAGCCTTGGCCTCCATCACCCGCCCACCCCCTTCAATCCCCAGTCTCCCCCTGCATATATGTATATATGTATGTATATAAATAAATAAGTACTTTCAGGAGCTGAGGCTGTAGTTCAGTGGCAGAGCACTTAACTAGCAAGTATGAAGCCCTGGGTTCCATCCCTGACACAGAGGGGGAAAAAATACTTTAAAGCTACTTCCTAGTAGCCGGCCCCCCAAAGGCCGGGCGCGGTGGCGCACGCCTGTAAGGCTGAGGCAGGAGGATCGCGAGTTCAAAGCCAGCCTCAGTAATGGCGAGGCACTTAGCAACTCAGTGAGACCCTGTCTCTAATAAGATACAAAAAAGGGCTGGGGGTGTGACCCAGCGGACGAGTGCCCCTGAGTTCAATCCCGGTACACACAAAAAAAAAAAAAAAAAAAAGCTACTTCCTAGTATTAGGAATATATACTAACAAATAAAGCAACCAGGCCGGGCGTGGTGACGCACGCCTGTAATCCCAGCACTTTGGGAGGCTGAGGCAGGAGGATCGCGAGTTCAAAGCCAGCCTCAGCAATGGCGAGGCACTTAGTAACTCAGTGAGACCCTGTCTCTAATAAAATACAAAAAAGGGCTGGGGATGTGGCCCAGTGGTCGAGTACCCCTGAGTTTAATCCCCGGTACCAAAAAAAATAATAATAAAATAAAGCAACCAAAGCAATATAAGAAGCTTCCCCTGTGAAGCCTTCAGTTGAACTACTTTTAAAATAGGAATATTTTGCCGGGCACAGTGGCACATGCCGGTAATCCCAGTGGCTCTGGAGGCTGAGACAGGAGGATCATAAATTCAAAGCCAGGGGCTTGGGCTGGAGTTGTGGCTCAGTGGCAGAGCGCTCGCCCCGCATGTGCGCGGCCCAGGTTCGATCCTCAGCACCACGTAAACATAAAAATGCATTGCATTGTGTACAACTAAAGTAAATAAATAAATATTAAAAAAAAAAAAAAAAAAGCCAGGGGTTTGGGCTATGGCTCAGCGGTGGAGCGTGTGTCTCGCATGTGTGAAGCCCTAGGTTCAGTCCTCAGCACCACATAAATAAAATAAAGGTGTTGTGTCCGCCTACAGCTAGAAATATATATTTTCTAAAATAAATACATAAAATAAATTCAAAGCCAGCCTCAGCAACAGCAAGGTGCTAAGCAACTAAGTGAGACCCTGTCTCTAAATAAAATACAAAATAGGGCTGGGGATGTGGCTTAGTGGTTGAGTGCTCCTGTGTTTAATCCCTGGTATCCAAAAAAAGTTACTTGAATAAAGGTCCCAATTTGGAGTTGCTATTATTTCTGAAGTAATTAGACTTTGCAAAAAATTAGATGCCTTTTTTTTTTCTTTGCCATTTTTAAGTTTTTCCAGGATTGTCAGGAGGATTGAAAGTTTGAGGCCAACCTCAACATAAAATGAAAGGACTGTCTCAATAAAATAATAAAAGAGCCAGGCACGGTGACGCACGCCTGTAATCCCAGCACTTGGGAGGCTGAGGCAGGAGGATCGCGAGTTCAAAGCCAGCCTCAGCAATGGCGAGGCGCTTAGCAACTCAGTGAGATCCTGTCTCTAATAAAATACAAAAAAAAAAAAAGGCTGGGGATGTGGCCCACTGGTTGAGTGCCCCTGAGTTCAATCCTCAGTACCAAAAAAAATAAAAAATAAAAATAAATAAAAGAACTGGGGATGTAGCCCAGTGGTAAAGCACCTCTAGATTTGATCTGTAAAACCAAAAAAGAGGACAGTTTTCACTAACAGCTCATTGGTTTCATTTCGAATAATAGAAAAGTCTTATTTGTTTTTGTGCTATCTACTTAGCTAATTTGGTTTTGTTCTTTTAAGTGATGGGCAGTCGTCAGCCATTCCTGTAGCCAGTATGGAATTTGCAGCCATATGTCTCAGAAATGCCTTGTTGCTATTACCTGAAGAACAACAAGATCCAAAGCAGGAAAATGGTTCTAAAAATAGCAGTCAATTAGGAGGCAACACAGAAAGCAATGAGAGCAGTGAAACTTGCAGGTACTGTAATCCTGTCACCTCCCTCGGCAAAATATCTTCAGGATTTATTTAGTTAACCTCATTGTCCTTTAGATAAATTCCCAAAATCTTCAGCCTGAATTTCCAAAATTCTGTTTTAAACCATAACAAAGGAAATAATGTATCTAATATTTCTAGAGGAGAGAACTAAGGTGAAGGCTAAGTGGAGCTCCTTGAAAAACAAAATGGAAAGAAACAGCTTTTCGTTGACAGTGATATTTGCAAGCAGTACCATGCTTATCAGAAAATATTTTTATATTTATTACAGTAAATATTTTGAATTCTGAAATTTCTCATTTCTTTTTATCCTCTGCCTTTTCTCTTAACATACTGTAAGCCACTAACCACCAGAATCTGTTCCTAGTTTTATAGTATAAGTTAAAAATTATGCTACCTGGGCTGGGGTTGTGGCTCAGGGGCAGAACGCTCACCTAGCACATGTGCGGCCCAGGTTTGATCCTCAGCACCACGTAAAAATAAACGCATCGGGCTGGGATTGTGGCTCAGCGGTAGAGCGCTCGCCTAGCACGTGCGCAACCCGGGTTTGATCCTCAGCACCACGTACAAATAAACGCATTGTGTACAACTAAAAGCAAATAAATAAATATTTTAAAAAATAAATAAATAAACACATTGTGTACAACTAAAGCAAATAAATAAATATTTTTTAAAAATTATGCTACCTATAGAAATTAAAAGAGCTTATCTAGTAGTAACAAACACTATTATATAAAGTTCTGCTTTATACACATGGTACCTTTAATAAAACTCTTGTTTCACATCCCAGCATTTTTTTTTCTTGATTATAATTTTAAAATGTTTTTTACAGAAAATTTGAAACAGAAATTTGAGGTTTCTTTTTTACTCCATTAACAAGTTAGGTTCTGCTTTATTGATAAAAAGCAATCTGATGCTGGGCATGGTGGCAAATGCCTGTAATCCCAGCACTTGGGAGGCTAAGGCAGGAGGATTGAGAGTTCAAAGCCAGCCTCAGCAATGGTGAGGCACTTAGCAAATCAGTGAGACCCTGTCTCTAATAAAATACAAAAAAAGGGGCTGGGGATGTGGCCCACTGGTCGAGTGCCCCTGAGTTCAATCCCCGGTACCAAAAAAAAGCACTCTGAAAATCAAATATGTTTGAAAATATTGAGTGATTTCCTTATATAGTACAGGTGTTTTCAGGTAGTTTTTTTTTTTTTAAGTGGTATTGTGTATGAGGGAGAAGGAACCAATCTATAGCATAGCTTTAACATATAACAAATTATTATAAATTTCTTTAAAAACCTCATGCCAGCCGGGTGTGGTGGTGCACTCCTGTAATCCCAGCACTTGGTAGGCTGAGGCAGGAGGATCATGAGTTCAAAGCCAGCCTCAGCAATGGCAAGGCACTTAGCAACTCAGTGAGATCCTGCCTCTAATATAATGCAAAAAAGGGCTGGGGATGTGGCCTAGTGGTCTAGTGCCCCTGAGTTCAATCCCCGGTACCAAAAAAAAAAAAAAAAACCTCATACCAGCCAGGTGCCGTGGCACACGCCTGTAATCTCAGCTTCTCAAGAGGCTGACATAGGAAGATTTCAAGTTCAAACCAGCCTCAGCAACAGCAAGGTGCTAAGCAACTCAGTGAGACCCTCTCTCTAAATAAAATACAAAATAGGGCTGGGGATGTGGCTCAGTGGCCAGGTGCCTCTCAGTTCAATCCCCAGTGCTCCCCCACCAAAAACAATATAAAACCTCATACCAAATTTCTAAACACTTTCAGTGTTTGTACTTTTATACTTTCGTTGTAACAACAGGAGTAGGGATAGGGAAACATATTGCATTTAATTGTTTTTTCTTTTCATAATTAAGAACCTGTCTTTATTTCAGCAGTAAAAGCCATGATGGAGATAAATTCATTGCAGCTCCACCTTCTTCTCCATTGAGGAAACAGGAATTAGAAAACTTAAAGTGAGTACCTAAACAAAATGAGCATTGCATGTATGGAAATGAGCACTTTTTTTAGAACCTCCTTTATACTGTTAAAATCATGATTTACATTCCTTAAGGGGCAAACCAGATGCCTGTTCTTAGGCTTTCCAGCCTCCTTGATGCACTGTGTTCTGGCCTTCATTGTTTCTAATTAGAATTTAATATTCATTGTATAGAAATTTTCATTTTTCTGTCAAGATATGCTTTTCAGGTAGGAGTGGTAATGCCCACCTGTAATCCCTGCACTTTGAGAGGCTGAAGCAGGAGTATCACAAATTCAAGACCTGTCTTTAAATAAAAAAAACAAAACAGAAAAGGACTGGGGATGTAACTTAGTGGTACAATACCCCTGGATTTAATCACCAGTCCAAAAAAAAGAAAAATATTTTCTCTTTGTGCATCTAAGTATGAATTTCTTTTGGGTTTTGATTATTTTGGATGGTCCTGGGGAACTAACCCAGATCCTCCATCATGCTAGCCTCTACCACAGAGCCATAACCCCAGCCCTTGTTTTTAATGTTTTATTTTGAGACAGGGTCTCAATAAGTTGCTCAGGCTGCTCTTGAACTTTCAGTCCTCCTGCCTCCACTTCCTAAGTGGCTGGAATTATAGGTATATGCTAGGCACCTTTCCTTTATTGTTGTTTTGGTACTGGGATTTGAACCCAGACACTTCACCACCAAGCTACATCTCCAGTTTTGTTTGGTTTTTATTTTGAAACGGTCTTGCTAAATGCAGAAGCTGACTTTGAATTTGAGATCAGCCTCCCCATCTCTGGAATTACAGGCTTATGCCACCACACCCTTCTTTTTCTTTGATTTTTTAATCTTGCTTAGTACTAGCTGACTTCCTTATATATGCAAATTTATCTTTCAACAAATTGGGGTTTGGCGGGTTTTTTTTTTTTTTTTTTTTTTTTTTTTTTTGGTACCAGGGATTGAACTCGGGGGCACTCGACCACTGGGCCACATCCCCAGCCCTATTTTGTATTTTATTTAGGGACAGGGTCTCCCTGAGTTGCTAAGTGCCTCGCCATTGCTGAGGCTGGCTTTTTTTTTTTTTTTTTTTTTTTAAAAATGTTTTATTTATTTGCTTTAGTTTTACACAATGCCTTTATTTTTACGTGGTGCTGAGGATCAAACCCGGGCCGCGCACGTGCTAGACGAGCGCTCTACCGCTGAGCCATGACCCCAGCCCCGAGGCTGGCTTTAAACTCGAAATCCTCCTGCCTCAGCCTCCCAAGTGCTGGGATCACAGGCGTGCACCACCGTGCCTGGCCAAATTGGGATTTTTTTATCATTATTTCTTTATTTTATTGTTGAAGCTAGTCATAATATATAGCAGCATTTTAATGAAAAGACAAGGCAAGCTGGACGAGGTGACATACCCGTAATCCCAGTGACTGGAGAAGCTGAGGCAGAGGGTTCACATTCAAGGCCAACCTCAGCAACTTAGAGCCTAAGCAATTTAGCCAAGACCCTGTCTCAAAAAATGATAAAGTGTTGGGAGCTGAGCCGGGCGTGGTGGCGCACGCCTGTAATCCCAGCACTCTGGAGGCTGAGGCAGGAGGATCACGAGTTCAAAGCCAGCCTCAGCAATGGCGAGGCACTTAGCAACTCAGTGAGACCCTGTCTCTAATAAAATACAAAAAAAGGGCTGGGAATGTGGCCCAGTGGTCGAGTGCCCCTGAGTTCAATCCCTGGCACAAAAAAAAAAAAAAAAAAAAAAAAAAAGGAAAGAAAGTAAAGAAAAAGCATTTTGGTTGTTTCAAAGTTACTTTCTTGTAAAGGTTAAAGTGCAGGAGCCCTGTTTGGACAGATGGCTAAGATTGTGGTTGACTACAGGCCATGGAGATGTTTGGCTGTTGCTGCCTTCCGTAGTCTCATGGGACTTGGCCCGGGATCTCGCGGGACTTGAGCGAGATTGCTGATCAGGTCTGCGCCATTTTGGTGGTGTGTGTGGTGCGTGTTAAAGTCGTTGTTAGAGCCAGAGAGAAAAGTTATCTGAATAAAAAAGATGTTTGTTTCCAGTTCGCCTCTGAACTTCTTCCCGCGGCTTCGTTGCTCCAAGCGGCCATCGCTTCAGGCGGCAACATTAAAGCAGAGAGGACTTGGAGGTGTATCTTAGTGATAATGTTTACTTAGCATGCAGGAGGGCTAGGGCTAGAGCTGGGGATGTAGCTCAGCTGGTAGAGTGCTTGCCTCGCATGCAGTCCCCAGCAACAACAACAACAAAATAAAGGGGGGGGGGGCGGGCAGAGGGACTTCCATATCATACTAGCTAAAACTGAATTGTTTGGGTGGAGATTTAGCTATTATTGTCCAGTCTTATTTCTCAGAAGGTCAGATAAATCACTTTCTACTTGGTGACTTGGAACTTTAGCATGAATAACTCTGTTTCATTTGGTCTGTTAGATCTAGTGTAGGAACTCAGTTCAAACCAAAGTCCTCCTATAAATTTCACTTAACACTTTTAAGAATGATTTCAATTATGTGAGTACAAATGAAAATGGAAAGAAAGAGCCATTTTTATTTGCCTATTAAATTGCATTGGCACAAAAAGAGGGGGGACTGGGGCTATGGCTCAGTGGTAGAGCGCTCGCCAGTCTTGCATATGTGAGGCCCTGGGTTCAATCTTCAGCACCACATAAATAAAATAAAGGTATTGTGTCCACCTACAGCTAAAAAAAAATTTTTTTTTAAATTGCATTGGTACCAGGAGGCTAATGCAGGAGAATCACAATTTTTTTTTTATAAAGCTGGTAGCATTGTAAATTGGTATTTAACTCATGGAAAATATTTCATTTTCTACTGCTGAGTTGTAGCTCAGCAGTAGAACGCTTGCCTAACACGTACGAGGCACTAGGTTCATCTTTAGCACCACATAAAAATGAATGAATAAATAAATAAATAAAAGTATAAAAAGAAAAAAGAAAATGTACGTAGTTTGATGCCAACGTTCTTTGTAGTTGTTATTGTTTTGTTTGTTGCCCCATGGAATTAAACCCTTTTCAGGGTTGCCTCAGCCCTTTTGAGGGCTAGCCTCAACCTTGTAAACCTCCTGCCTCAGCCTTCTGAGGTGATAGGATTATAGGTTTGTGCCACCACAGAATGTCTTTTTTTGTTTGATTTGGTTGGGTTTAGGTTTGGTTTTTTGCAGTGCTAGGGATTGAACTGGGGCCATATGCATGCTTGGTAAGCACTGTACCACTCAACTAAACCTCTAGCACTAAGATTTTAGAAATAATTTATGTGTATTTTATTCTAGTGCTTAACTGATATACTACCAAAATTACTGATTTAAATTTTTGTTTTCTCTACATTGTATATAAGCAAAAGTTAGAAGTCTATCCTCATTTTGTGTAATAATTTGGTTAAATTCATTTAACTCTGAAAATACAGATCAGGCAACTACAGAATGCTAAGATTTTAGGTCTAAACAATTCATCTTTCCACTTTTATAACATGTTATGTATTTTTCTATGCATAAGATAATTAAGCAAGGGGCTAGGGTAGTGGCTCAGTGGTAGAGCACTTGCCTCACACGTGAGGTACTGGGTTCGATCCTCAGCACCACATAAAAATAAATAAATAACAGTATTGTGTCCATCTACAACTAAAAATATATTTTTTAAAAAAATATCAGGCAAAGTCTCTGTCAAAACCTTCACAGTACTTGTCCCTAAAAAACAGAATCTCCAATGATTTTTATTATCATATAGATTTGTCCTATCTTTAGTTGTGTTCTTTTTTACACAATTTGGTATCAATTTGGTATCTTTGGGAAAAAGCTGGCCAGCACATGTGCCTTTGATTGATCATTGTCAGGTCTGTGTGTTCACATTAGGGCATTGCTGCAGCAAGCTCAGCCTCTAGGAATCTTGCTCAACAGAACATCGCTTTTTTTTTTTTTTTTTTTTTTTTTTTTTTTTTTTTTTTTGGTACTGGGGATTAAACTTAGGGACACTGGACCACTGGGCCACATCCCCAGCCCTTTTTTGTATTTTATTAGAGACAGGGTCTCACTGAGTTGCTCAGTGCCTTGCCATTGCTGAGGCTGGCTTTGAACTTGCAATACTCCTGCCTCAGCCTCACAAGTGCTGAGATTACAGGCGTGCGCCACCGTGCCAGGCTCCTTTTATTGTTTTGAAAGTAGTGTTTTGGTATTTTTAAGCTTTTCCAAAAAGTTTTATTTAAATAATCTTCAGTTTTGTGAACATTTCTTGAATTCCTTTTGTGTGCGCGCGCGTGTGTGTGTGTGTGTGAGAGAGAGAGAGAGAGAGAGAGAGAGAGAGAGATACTGGAGATTGAACCCAGAGGTGCTTTACCACAGAACTACATTCCTAGCCCTTTACGCCCCCCCCCCTTTTTTTTTTTGATCCAGGGTCTCACTGAGTTGTTCAGGCTAGCTTCAAACTTGTAGTCCTCCTGCCTCATCCTCCTGCACTTCTTGGATTACAGGTTGAATTTTTATTTCTTATATGAACTATAAGATAGCAAGAAAATGGGGTCTGGGGGTATAGAGCACTTGTCCAGCATGGGAAAGACCTTGGGTTCAGTTCCCAGCACTGAAAAAGAAAAAGAAAAAGAAAGAGCTAGGCACAATGGCGCATGCATGCCTGTAATCCCAGCAGATTGGGAGGTTAAGACGGGAAGATCACAAGTTCAAAGCCAGCCTCAGCAACTTAGAGGCTCTAAGCAACTTAGTGTGAGACCCTATCTCTAAAAAAGCCAGGGAGGGGGGAGCACTGTGAATATGATTCAGTAGTTGAGTAACCCTGGGATCAATCCCTGGTACCAAAAAAAGAAAGAAATCAAAAATACTGTGACAAATTACCAGTAAAATAGTGACAAAAAATAACATATACAGTAGAAGAATGTTGTTTGTGAGTGAAATATGATTGAATTTTAAAAAGCAGTCAAATTTCAGCTGTATAAATTCATCTTTTAAAAATCCAAATACAGGGGCTGGGTTTTTGCTCAGTGGTAGAGCTCTTGCCTTCCATGTGTGAGGCATTGGGTTTGATTCTTAGCACCATATAAATAAATGAAAAAGGTCCATCAACAACTAAAAAAAAAATTTTTTTTTTAAATCCAAATACAGTACTAGTATGAAAGGTTACACAGTAAGAAGTGTATTTCATCCTGTTCAGGTCCTGTTTTCTCTCCACTGAGGGGCATTCACTGACTGGCTCTGTGTGTGTGTGTGTGTGTGTGTGTGTGTGTGTGTGTGTGTTATTGAGTATTGAACCCAGAAGCATTCTACCTCTGAGCTATGTCCCTATCCCTATTTTGTATTTTATTCAGAGACAGGGTCTCACTGAGTTGTTTAGCACCTCACTATTGGTAAGGCTGGCTTTGAAACTGTGATCCTCCTGTCTCAGCCTCCCAAGCCGCTGGTATTACAGGTGTGCATCACCATGCCCGGCTCTTTCTAAATTTTATTCTGAAACAGTGTCTTGCTAAATTGCTGAAACTGGCCTCCAATTGCAGTTCACTTACCTCAGCCTCCCAGTTGCTGGGATTATAAGTATAGGCCACTGTGCCCAACAACTGACTGATTTCTTGTATATCCTGGTGACATTTCTCATTTCTATCCCAATATCATTATGTAGTGGTTTTTTTTTTCTTTTTCTAATTAGTTATACATGACAGCAGAATGCATTTTGACATATTGTACACAAATGAGCACAACTTCTCATTCTTCTGGCTGCACATGGTGCAGAGTCACTCCAGTAATCATACTTGTATATAAGGGTAATAATGTCTGCCTCAATCTACCATCCTTCCCCACCCCACAGCCCCACTCCTCCCCTCACGCCCCTCTACACAAACCAAAGTTCCTTTTTTTCTTCCCTACACCTCCCACTGCCCTGCCCCACTATGGATCAGCATCCACTTATCAGAGAAAACATTGGGCTTTTGGTTTTTTGGGATTGGCTTATATCACATAGCATGGTATTCTCTAGTTCCATCCATTTACCTACAAATGCAATAATTTCATTCTTCTTTAAGGTTGAATAATATTCCATTGTGTATATGTACCACATTTTCTTTATCCATTCATCTGTTGAAGGTCATCTAGGTTGATTCCATAGTTCAGCTATTGTGAATTTAACTGCTATAAACATTGATATGGCTGCGTCACTGTAGTATGCTGATTTAAAGTCCTTTGAGTGTAAACCAAGGAGTGGAATAGCTGGGTCAAATGGTGGTTCCATTCCAAGTTTTCTGAGGTATCTCCATACTGCTTTCCATAGTGGTTGTACCAATTTGTGGTCCCACCAGCAATGTATGAGTGTATATTTTCTCCCACATCCTTGCCAATACTTAGTATTGCCTGTATTCTTGATATTTGCCATTAAGACTGGAGTGAGATGAAATCATAAGAGTAGTTTTGATTTGCATTTCTTCTTTTTTTTTTTTTTTTTTTTTTTTCTTTTTCTTTTTTTGTACTAGGGATTGAACTCAGGGGCCCTCGACCACTGGGCCACATCCCCAGCCCATTTTTTTATATTTTGTTAGAGACAGGGTCTCACTGAGTTGCTAAGTGCCTCGCCATTGCTGAAGGCTGGCTTTGAACTCGCGATCCTCCTGCCTCAGCCTCCCCAGTGCTGAGATTACAGGCATGTGCCACCATGCCGGACTTTTAGGAGTCTTGTTAAGGAAGTCAGATCCTAAGCCAACATGACGAATGTTTGGGCCTACTTTTTGTTCTGTTCTAGTATCTAAGTTTTTGATCCACTTCGAGTTGATTTTTCTGCAGGGTAAGAGAGAGAGGTTTAATTTAATTTTGTTACATAAGGATTTCTAGTTTTCCCAGCACCATTTGTTGAATAGGCTATGAGGAATGATGTTGGGATTTTAATCAGAATTGTGTTAAATCTGTATAAACACTTTTGGTAGTATGGCCACTTTGACAGTATACGTGGTGTGTGTGTATGTGTGTGTGTACTACTTTTTTTTTTTTTTTTTTTTTTTTTTTTTGGTACAGGGGGATTGAACTCAGGGGGCACTTGACCACTGGGGCCACATCCCCAGCCCTTTTTTGTAGTTTTTATTAGAAGCAGGGTCTCACTGAGTTGCTAAGTGCCTCGCCATTGCTGAGGCTAGCTTTGAACTTGCGATCCTCCTGCCTCAGCCTCCCAAAGTGCTGGGATTACAGGCGTGCGCCACGTAAATATAAAGCCATTGTGTACAACTAAAATCAATTTCCAGTCCCTATAGCATAACAGGGCCTCCTTGGCAGCTGTATCTGGAGTCTGGATGTTGCTTTTTAAAGACATTTAATAAAATCTTTTTTTTTTCTTGCTACCAGGGATTGAACTCAGGGGCACTTGACCACTGGGCCACATCCCCAGCCCTTTTTTGTATTTTTTTTAGAGACAGGGTCTCACTGAGTTGCTAAGTGCCTCAGCCTCCCAAGTGCTGGGATCACAGGCGTGCGCCACCGCGCCCGGCTAATAAAATCTTGTACAAAGAAAAAAAAAAAAAAGAATAAGGAGCAAAGAAAGCAAAATGTTTATAGAAAACAGGAATTGAAAAATGAATCAAACTTTTAAGATTTTCTCCCTCCCCCCCCCCCGCCCCCTTATTTGTTTTGGTACTGGGGATTGAACCCAAGGGTGCTTTACCACTGAGCTGCATCCCCAGGCTTCTTTATTCTTATTTTTTTGAGACAGGATCTCACTAAGTTGCCCAGGCTGGCCTTGAACTTTCAATATTTCTGCCTCAGCCTCTCAAGTCACTGGGATTACAGGTGTGTGCCACCGCGCCCCGCTAGCCAGTTTTTCAAATAATGTTTGCTATGAGATTTCATTGTGGGCTTATTTTCCTCTGACAAATGGTAACTGACTGGATTTCGCTCATTTTAGCTTCTTTTAATAAGGGTTAATATTTCAGATACTTGGATAGATTCATTTAACTCATAGGATATGCAACTTGACAAATTTTAATGCCCAGTCTTGCATAACTTGTTGTAATTTGTACTTAAAGGGGGAAAAAATCCTTTTTCCTGTCTTTTCTTTCTTTCCTCTCTTCTCTCTTAGTGGTTGGTATACTGAAGACCTACAGCTAGCTCCTCCAGCATATTAGGGAGAGAATGTGGGGTTTTGTCAGGTCCTCCACAGGGGGCAGAAGCTAGTGTGTCTCTTCCCTTGAGGTATAGTTCTTCCAGTCTGATGAACTGTCAGATCCACTGAGTGGTTGGTAAAGCAGATTGGACAGTGACTCGAGGAAGTGGTGGCGGGGGGGTGGGGGGGGTGATATATTAACCAGTAACAATCAATAGTAAAGTGATTTCTCCATGGCCCTGTAGATAGAACCATGTATGTATCAAATGTTCCCAGTCTGCAGGAATTATTGTTTTCTCTGAGGAAAAGGAAGCTGTTTGTGAGAGGGTGCTTAAGAGGTGAGTTGGGATGGATTATAAAGGTACAAAGGTACCTCAGTGCCACTGCTGAATACCAGACAGAGGCTGTTTTTAAAAAAAAAAAAAAAAGGCACCAAGAGAAGGAGCTTAAATGCTGGTGTGCGTGTTCAGGTGATGAAACTTACCTATTTTCAGTGGCCCTTGGACAGAGTGCCAAACCAAAGTTTTTGTTTTATTGTTATTTTGCACTGGGGATTGAACCTAGGTCTGCAAGCACTTCATCACTGAGCTGTGCCCCCAGTCCCTGATGTTTTGTATTCACATATTTAGGTATTTTTAAATAGAATTATTTTATTATTAAAATATTTTAGCCTATTATGATTTAATATACTACTTTACAGTAAAAATTGAAGAAAACAGATTTTTACTTATGTTCTTCATTGTAATTTGAGCTTACTGGGAAATAGAATCCTCCTGCAGATCTTACATGACTGATTTCTCGACCCAAAGTGGGCTTGACAGTAGACTGGAGCAGTAATAGCCCACCTACTGACAGGAGAGGCCAGGGGCAGACTTTTCCCAGCAAGCCTGCCTGAGGTGGGCCTTGTCCTAGACCGTAGGATCTAGAGTAGGCAGTCCCCTGGCTGTGGGAGCCAGGAACAGGGCAGGTCCATCAGCAGAGTAGTCTGCCAACAGGAAAGTTTTGGGTCTGGGTACATGCGGAACCTAAGTTAAAAGGTTAAAACCTGGGCTGGGGTTGTGGCTCAGCGGTAGAGCGCTTGCCTAGCACGTGCGTGGCCCGGGTTCGATCCTCAGCACCACGTAAAAATGAAGGCATTGTGTACGACTAAAACAAATAAATAAATATTTTTTTTTTAAAAAAAAGGTTAAGGGGCTGGGGTTGTGGCTCAGCGGCAGAGCGCTCGCCTTGCATGTGCGCGGCCCGGGTTCGATCCTCAGCACCACGTAAACATAAATGCATTGATTGTGTACAACTAACGTAAATAAACAAATATTAAAAAAAAAAAAAAGGTTAAAACCTGTGTTC
Organism: Tamias sibiricus; assembly: GCA_025594165.1. Classification (NCBI taxonomy): domain Eukaryota; kingdom Metazoa; phylum Chordata; class Mammalia; order Rodentia; family Sciuridae; genus Tamias; species Tamias sibiricus. Next base: position 31,917,041 of record CM046673.1, on the reverse strand, counting down.
CTAGCCGGGCGCGGTGGCGCACGCCTGTAATCCCAGCACTTTGGGAGGCTGAGGCAGGAGGATCGCGAGTTCAAAGCTAGCCTCAGCAATGGCGAGGCACTTAGCAACTCAGTGAGACCCTGTCTCTAAATAAAATACAAAAAAAGGGCTTGGGATGTGACCCAGTGGACGAGTGCCCCTGAGTTCAATCCCCGGTACCACAAAAAAAAAAAAAAAAAAAAAAACCTGTGTTCTTTAATAAGTATATATGAAGCACCTCACTACAGAATGTTGAGAAATGGCTGTGAGTCTAATAAATAATGTGTGTTGCTGCTTTTAGGGTGTGTGCTTTTTTGTTTTGTTTTTGTTTTTTGCCTTGACTCTTAATAAAGAGTCACAGACAAAAGTGGATAAGTAAACATTGTGACTCTCATTCATATTGGACCTGAGTTGTTCTTGAACCTTTTTTTTTTTTTTTTTTTTTTTTTTTAATATATATACTGAGGGGCTGGGTTGTGGCTCAGTGGTAGAGCACTTTCCTCACACGCATGAGGCACAGGGTTCAATCCCTAGCACCACATAAAAATAAATAAAGGTATTGTGTTTACAACTTAAAAATTTTAAAAAATACACATGTGTGTGTGTATACATAGATATATATACACACACACCAGGGATTGAACCCAGAGAGGTGCTTTACTACCAAGCTATATCCCCAGCGCTTTTTATTATTTTTTAATTGTTTTGGGGGTTGTTGTTTTTGTTTGTGTGTGGTTTTTAGGAGGGGATAGGTTCATGGTGAATTGCCCAAGCTAACCTCAAACTTGCAGTCCTCCTGCCTCAGCCTCCTGAGTTGCTGGGATTATAGACTTGCACCTCTGTACCAGGCTTCATTGCCATTTTTAAATAACTACAAATATGCCCAAAGGAGAGATTAAGTCATCTAATCTTGCCATACAGACCTAACCACTGGTGTGCTTCTAAAGATAGGAGATAACTAATTATCCAGTGCCTCCCTCCTCTGGTCCCTTGCGTCCTCCATCATGGAGAGCCCCACCCAACCCCCCCAAGCTCACAGTGACTCCAACTTTTGGAGACCCCAGGATATTGACAATATTTCACCAGGAAAATCCCTTTGGAAATGGCTCTTCTTGCCTGCTTTCAAATTACTCTTCTGTGAACAGAGTTCAGATTTAAAATTAGATAGTTAATATATAATATAAAAAACTCTAGTGTTTGGGTTATGTTTTGTTCTTATGCAAAATGACTGCATAGAATGTATGTGTTTGTGTATCTATATAACGTATACACACAAACATACACATCTAGAATTTAGAAAAGTCATACTCAAGAATATTTTTAGGGCAGTCTTGTGGTAGGACTGGAAAAGCAGTGGGTTGGGAGTCTACAGTGTTGAATGACATACCTGACTAATAACACACGCCATGCTAAAGAATATATCTAGGGGGGCTGGGGTTGTGGCTCAGCGGCAGAGCGCTCGCCTCGCGCGTGTGCGGCCCAGGTTCGATCCTCAGCACCACGTAAACATAAGTGCATTGCATTGTGTACAACTAAAGTAAATAAATAAATATTTGAAAAAAAAAAAGAATATATCTAGGGGCTGGGGTTGTGCTTAGCGGTAGAGCGCTTGCCTCGCACATGCGGAGCCCAGGTTCAATCCTCAGCACCACGTAAACATAAATGCATTGCATTGTGTACAACTAAAGTAAATAAATAAATATTTAAAATAAATAAATAAACACATGGAGCCGGGCACGGTGGCGCACGCCTGTAATCCCAGCACTTTGGGAGGCTGAGGCAGGAGGATTGCGAGTTCAAAGCCAGCCTCAGCAATGGCGAGGCACTTAGCAACTTAGTGAGACCCTGTCTCTAAATAAAATACAAAAAAAGGGCTGGGGATGTGACCCAGTGGTTGAGTGCACCTGAGTTCAATCCCCAGTACCATAAATAAATAAATAAATAAATAAATAAATAAATGGTGTACAATGGTGTACAACTAAAGCAAATAAATAATTTTTTTTTTGGTACCGGGGATTGAACTCAGGGGCACTTGACCACTGGGCCACATCCCCAGCCCTTTTTTTGTATTTTATTAGAAGCATGGTCTCACTGAGTTACTAAGTGCCTTGCCATTGCTGAGGCTGGCTTTGAACTTGCGATCCTCCTGCCTCAGCCTCCCAAAGTGCTGGGATTACAGGCGTGCACCACCGTAAATATTTTTTTTTTTTTTTTTTTTTTTGTAGTACCGGGGATTGAACTCGTGCTGGGATTACAGGCGTGCACCACCGTAAATAATTTTTTTTTTTTTTTTTTTTTTTTTTGTAGTACCGGGGATTGAACTCGGGCACTTATCCACTGGGTCACATCCCCATCCCTTTTTTGTATTTTATTAGAGACAGGGTCTCACTGAGTTGCTAAGTGCCTCGCCATTGCTGAGGCTGGCTTTGAACTCGCGATCCTCCTGCCTCAGCCTCCCAAAGTGCTGGGATTACAGGCGTGTGCCACCGCACCTGGCTAATAAATATTTTTTAAAAAAGAATATATCTAACTACTTTTGATTTCAGTTCCTAGAACAATAAAACCAGGAACCACATTAGACAGTCTTTCAGCTTACCATAGAAGCCCAAGGCAATAAACCTTAATTTCTTGTGCCTTCTCCAGGACCAGTCTACTTTTCTGTATCGAGGAACTGTTTTCTTTAGCTGATAATTTTCTAAGATTCTAGCAGCCAGGCATGAGCAAGTGAAGAGTAAACACCTGACTAATTCTCAATTTGCCGAGTCTTGCTTCTTCACTAAAAGGACCAATTCTAGGCAGAGGACTTCAGGGCATTAGAAAACTGTGAGACTGTGACAATTATATGCATTAGACTGAAATTTTATGAATGTAATTTAATGATATACATTGTAATTTGTGAATATAACTCAAACCCTGCTTCTGAATCTGATCATTTGTGGTTAGCCATTCAGATCTCATTTCCATTTGACAAGGGTTTATTTAAGATTGCTTTGTGTAACCATAGTTAAACATTCAAGTGATCTATTAGTGTCAAGTCTTTAGCTAGACCTGTTTTAAATGAGCTGCCCATTAAGTAGAAAACCAAACAAATTTAGGTTTCTACCCCAACTTAGCAAAATCAGTGTAATTTAAATTTATCTTCATATATGTTTATTCAACCTGGGTTTTTTTCTTAAATACTCATTTAAGATAATAATTGTATAAGTGACTCTCCCCACCCCTCATATAAAAGTTACTGTTGATAATACTGTTTCTTATCAAGAACTACAGGGCTGGGGTTGTAGCTCAGTCTTGCCTAGCATGTGTGAAGCACTGGGTTTAATCCTTAGCACCATATAAAAATAAATAAAGGTATTGTGTCCACTTACAACTAAATGTGTGTGTGTGTATGTGTATATATATAACAGAACTACAAACTTTTTAATAGGTTCAGAGAAGAACTAATACCACACACTAAACTAAGCTACGAAAATTCTTTAGTAACTATTTGGTTATATTTGGGGGATGGGGGTCAGTTGGATGGAGGCTAAAGATGATATTTAAATAGTGATCAAATTGAAATTGCTTTAGATGGTGACTTTATCCATCATTCTTTTTTTTTTTTTTTTTTTTTTTTTTTGGTACTGGGGATTGAACTCAAGGGCACTGGACCACTGGGCCACATCGCCAGCCCTTTTTTGTATTTTATTAGAGACAGGGTCTTGCTGAGTTGCTAAGTGCCTCGCCATTGCTAAGGCTTGCTTTGAACTTGTGATCCTCCTGCCTCAGCCTCCCAAGTGCTGGATTACAGGCGTGCGCCACCGTGCCAGGCTCCATCATTCTAATTCTTACTGTTAGTGTCATGACCTTCTCTCTTCTTTTCTGGTGTCCAGCTTGTTAACTGCTATAATTAGGGCATTGTTTCCTATTTAGCAAATATAACCATTGTCTGTTTTTTAACTCAGATTTTTTCCCTTCTCTTTTGTGTTCTAGGTGCTCCATACTTGCTTGCAGCGCTTATGTGGCTCTGGCTTTGGGTGATAACCTTATGGCTCTGAATCACGCAGATAAACTTCTTCAGCAGCCTAAACTGTCAGGATCTCTTAAGTAAGTGTGACTCGCCCTACATGTCCCTGGTTTGTTTTGTTTCAAGGTTTCTGGTTAGTTTCTGGTACATGTTGCCTTTTTTTTTTTTTTTTTTTTTTTTTTAATATTTATTTATTTACTTTAGTTGTACACAATGCAATGCATTTATGTTTACATGGTGCTGAGGATCGAACCCGGGCCGCGCACGTGCGAGGCGAGCGCTCTGCCGCTGAGCCACAGCCCCAGCATATGTTGCCTTTTTTACTCCTCCAGTAGAATATGTATTTGTGGAGAAAATAATGGCTTACAATTTTTCTTACCTCATGTCTTATCAGTAGTTTTTTTTTTTTTTTTTTTTTTTTTTGGTGGTACCGGGGATTGAACTCAGGGGCACTCGACCACTGGGTCACATTCCCCAGACCTTTTTTGTATTTTATTTAGAGACAGGGTCTCACTGAGTTGCTAAGTGCCTTGCCATTGCTGAGGCTGGCTTTGAACTCGCGATCCTCCTGCCTCAGCCTCCCAAAGTGCTGGGATTACAGGCGTGCGCCACCCGCGCCCGGCTAGTAGATTTTTTTAACCTATTGCAAGGATTAGTGGAAATGGCATTTGCTGTGCTGAACATTAAAAAACCCAAACTCGGGACTATCTGCTGCTAAGTCTGATAGGAACACTTTAAGGCCCCCAAATACAGCAAGTCCTCATAGAAAAGACCCACAAAAAATTTTTTTTGAACCACCACAGTGGTGTACACCTGTAATCCCAGCAATTAGGAGGCTGAGGCAGGAGATTCGAAAGTTCAAGGCCAGCCTCAGCAATTTAGTAAGGCCCTAAACATTTAACAAGACCCTGTCTCAAAATAAAATACAACTGAGCCGGGCGCAGTGGCGCACACCTGTAATCCCAGCACTTGGGAGGCTGAGGCAGGAGGATCACGAGTTCAAAGCCAGCCTCAGCAATGGCAAGGCACTTAGCAACTCAGTGAGACCCTGTCTCTAATAAAATACCAAGGGGGTGTGGCCCAGTGGTCGAGAGCCCCTAAGTTCAATCCCTAATACCAAAAAATAAAATAAAATAAAATACAACTGCTGGGTGTGGTGGAGCACTTCTATGTAATCCCAGCAGTTTCAGAGGCTAAAGCAGAAGGATTGCAAGTGTGGGAACAGCCTGAGCAGCTCAAAGAGACCCTGTCTTTTTTGGTACTGGGGATTGAATCCAGGGGCACTTTACCACTGAGCTATGCCCACAACCCTTTTATTTTTTTTGAGACAGCGTTTCACTAAGTTGCTGAAACTGGCCTCAAATTTGGAATTCTCCTGGCTGAGCCTCTGGAGTCACTGGGATTATAGGCATGTGCCACCATGCCACTAGGGAGACCCTGTCTCAAAATTTAAGAAAAAAGAAGAAAATTGGGGGTGGACAGGGACAGACGTGGTGGCACATGCCTATAATCCCAGCAGTTTGGGGGGCTGAGGCAGGAGGATTACAAATTCAAAGCCAGTCTGAGCAACCTAGCGAGGCCTTTAAGCAAATTATTGAGACCCTGTCTAAAAATAAAAAGGGGGCTGGGGATATAGCTTAGTTGGTAAAGTGCTTGCCTCACATGCACTAGGCCGTGGATTCCCCCAGCACCACAAAAAGGGGCGGGGGGGCTGGGAATACGGCTTAGTGGTTAAGCACCCCTGGGTTCAATCCCCGGTATCCAAATAAAGGGGTAGTGTGTATTGGATATGTAACTCAGTAATAAAGTGCCTCTGGGTTCAATCTCCAGTACCAAAGAAACTGTAAAAGCTTAGTTTTGTTTTGTTCTGTTCTCGTGTAGAAAAAGGCATTAAAATTTTGAGCAGGGGCTACAAGTGTCACTCAGTGGGAGAACATGTTCTTAGCATGTGCAAGGCCTGGGTTTGATCCCAGCACATGCACACACAAATTTTTTTGAGGTACAGTATGATATATCTAAGACTTTATAAAATCAGGTAGCTGGGCATGGTGGCGCACACCTGTAATCCCAGCACTTGGGAGGCTGAGGCAGGAGGATCGCAAGTTCAAAGCCAGCCTTAGCAATGGCGAGGCACTTAGCAACTCAGTGAGACCCTGTCTCTAATAAAAAATACAAACAAGGGCTGGGGATGTGGCCCAGTGGTCGAGTGCCCCTAAGTTCAATCCCCGGTACAAAAAAAAAAAAAAAAAAAACATAAAATCAGTCAGGTGATGATGGGGGAAATGGCTCAAAATAAGAAACTGGAAGAAGCAGGCTGTTATTTAGCCAAGCAGATGTGCATCTCGTATCACATCATGGGGCATAAAATAGGTGGCATGAAAAGCAGAAAATCTTTGGATTAGAGGTAAAGTCAATCCAACAAATGTCTGATCTGACACTCTGGTGCTTTCTGAGTTTTCCAGCAGCAAAGACTGAAGGAATCTGATTTTTTCCAGGGGTACCAGGGATTCAACCCAGAGGCACTTAACCACTGAGCCATATCGCCAACCTTTTTTTTTTTTTTTTTTTTTTTTTTTTGGTACCGGGGATTGAACTCAGGGGCCTTCGAGCACTGGGCACATCCCCAGCCCTCTTTTGTATTTTATTTAAAGACAGGGTCTCACTGAGTTTCTAAGTGCCTCAGCCTCCCAAGTGCTGGGATTACAGGTGTGTACCACTGTGCCTAGCAACCCTTTTTATTTTTTGAGAGAGGGTCTTGCTAAGTTCCATAGGGCTTTACTAAATTGCTAAGGCTGACTTTGAACTTGCAGTCCTCCTGCCTCAGCCTCCTGAGTTGCTGGGATTACAGGTGTATACCACACACCTGGCAGAAATCTGATTCTGATGCTCCACACAATAGGCATTCATTTGGTTCTCTTTTGTTAGAACTTTATTACCTTCTTGTGTTAATATTCTCTTAAAAAAAAAAAAAGGAGCCGGGCGCGGTGGCACACGCCTGTAATCCCAGCACTTTGGGAGGCTGAGGCAGGAGGATCGCGAGTTCAAAGCCAGCCTCAGCAATGGCGAGGCACTTAGCAACTCAGTGAGACCCTGTCTCTAAATAAAATACAAAAAAGGGCTGGGGATGTGGCCCAGTGGTCAAGTGCCCCTGAGTTCAATCCCTGGTACCAAAAAAAAAAAAGGATATCACAAATTTGCCATCTTGAACCGCATTTTTTTAATATATTTATTTATTTGCTTTAGTTGTACACAATGCATTTATTTTTACGTGGATGCTGAGGATCGAACCCAGGCTGCGCACGTGCTAGGCGAGCACTCTACCACTTGAGCCACAACCCCAGCCCGAACCACATTTTTAATTGATGTGTGTGATGTGTGTGTGCTTTGTTTTACTTGACTAACATAAAAATTACTGTATATTTTTAAGGTGTTTTTAAAGAAAAAATTTAACCCTCAGTTGTTCTATTTTTCCTAAATAGAGATTTCAATTCAAAGATATAAAATATTTGAAACATATACCCACTATAAAGTAATATAATTCACCTGGTAGTTTTACTTATTGGGCACTTCTATGATGACCTACTTTTCAGTTTGGATTTTTTTTTTTTTTTATTTTATTTATTTATTTTATTTTTTTTTTCTTTCCCATTTTAGGTTCTTAGGCCATTTATATGCTGCAGAAGCCCTCATCTCTCTGGACAGAATATCTGATGCTATTACTCACTTGAACCCAGAGAATGTCACTGATGTCTCCTTAGGGATCTCTTCAAATGAGCAGGATCAAGGTTAATGAGAACACTTTTGATAAGAATTGGTCACTGTTTCTACTTCCTTTCTGTCATAATTCAAGATGTGTAGAAACATAAAGGCATGGTGGTAAAGGAAAGGAAATATCAGGCTGGCTTTCCACATTTGGGGTTGTACTTACTCTGTGATATTTGTTAAGTAATCCTATGAGTTGGTTATTTGGTCTAAATTCTTACTTTTGAAAGACTGATGTTGGGAAGATTTTTTTTTTCCTCCTTTCTTTTTATAAAGAAACAGGGTCCTCCTTTCTTTCCTTTCCTTCCCTTTCTTTCAAGAAATGAGGTCTCATTACATTGCCCACGTTGGTCTTGAACCAAGATGCAAGGGATCCTCCTGTCTCAGCGTCCTGATTTGCTGGAACTAGAGACTTATGCCACCATACCCCAGCTTAGAGGATTCATTTGGGATTGATTTTTGACTGTATATTTTTACTTTGTACAGATCCCCAATCCAGGAGGGAATAAAAATATATTCAAAAGTTAATGGTTAAGTTTTTGAGGAAGTGAAATTATGTGGCATTCCTTTACTTGAATTTAGCTCTCAGGATTGGTGTGGTGATAGATAGTAGCATTCTGACATCTTTTAATAGAATCTCCAGCACATTAAAAGTAAATATTGTGACTAATCATATTAGGTTTCTACTTTTATAAGGAAACTTAGATTTTTAGAAAATATGCTCTGTTACCCTGTCCCTCAGATTTATTTTCATGTCTTTGTAGGATCAGACAAGGGTGAAAATGAAGCAATGGAATCCTGTAAGTAAGGAGTTTTGAAGGCTGGGGGTGTGACCCAGTGGTAGAGTACTTGCCCGGCATGCATGACGCCCTGGGTTCAGTCCCTGGCACTGCCAAAAAGAAAGAAAGAAAGAAAAGAAAAGAAAAACCTTTGTAAATATTTAGATAGCCTGGCCTGCATCCCCAAGTTTTAGACCCTACATCTTCTGTGTCCTTCATGTGTCTGCCTGAGAAGTAGTGCTGTGTTTCACTGTGAGTGGCTCCTCAACGGCCTGAGATTGGGCTACACCCTCACCCTTGGCAAAGACTCTTCACCCTGTCTGTGCTCTTTCCACAGCTGGGAAGCGGGCCCCTCAGTGCTACCCCAGTTCTGTCAACTCTGCCAGGACGGTGATGCTATTCAATCTTGGCAGTGCATACTGCCTGAGGAGCGAATATGACAAAGCCCGAAAATGTCTGCACCAGGTAAAGCCACAGTGGGCAGAGCTGAACCTTCCTTTAAAGCAGTCAGCAAATGGTTTGAGAGTTATGGTTTGTGTTTGTTTGTTTGTTTGTGGCTTTTGGTCAGTTTGTTGGATTGGAATGTTACTTTTAAGTTTTAAAATATTCTTGAAAGGTAAATAGCTGATATAGCTGATAAGTATTGCAGATGAACTACACACTTAATGGAGAATGTTTACTGATGATGTATTTTTCTTTGAAGGGGGAGATACCAGGGTTTGAACCTAGGGGCGCTTAAGCTGTGAGCCACATCCACATCCCTTTTCATATTTTATTCTGAGACAGGGTCTTGCTCAGTTGCTGAGGCTGGCTTGAATTCACGATCCTGCCTCATCTTCCCCAGGCCACTGGGATTACTGGTGTGGGCCACTGAGCCCAGCCTGATGATTTTAATAATTAAAATTCCAGCCGGGCGCAGTGGCGCACAACTGTAATCCCAGCACTTGGGAGGCTGAGGCAGGAGGATCACGAGTTCAAAGCCAGCCTCAGCAATGGTGAGGCACTTAGCAACTCAGTGAGACCCTGTCTCTAATAAAATACAAAAAAGGGTTAGGGTTGTGGCCCAGTAGTTGAGTGCTCCTGAGTTCAATCCCCAATGTCAGAAAAAAAAAAACAACAATAATTTGCGAAAGATTGAAAACCATATGGGCATGGTGGCACATGCCTATAATCCCAGCGGCTTTGGAGGCTAAAACTGCAGAATTGTGAATTCAAAGCCAGCCTTAGCAACTGTAAGGCACTGAGCAACTCAGTGAGACCCTGTCTCTAAATAAACTACAAAATAGGGATGGGGATGTAGCTCAGTGGTCAAGTGCCCCTGAATTCAATCCCTGGTACAAAAAAAAAAAAAGAAAGATTAAAAAACATTTAAATAGCCGGGCGCAGTGGCGCACACCTGTAATCCCAGCACTTTGGGAGGCTGAGGCAGGAGGATCGCGAGTTCAAAGCCAGCCTCAGCAATGGCGAGGCACTTAGCAACTCAATGAGACCCTGTCTCTAAATAAAAATACAAAAAAGGGCTGGGGATGTGACCCAGTGGACGAGTGCCCCTGAGTTCAATCCCCAGTACCACCAAAAAAAAACCATTTAAATAGAAAACCATTTGAATAATGGTGCATCTACACAGTACAATGCAGTTTTAAACTGCGTTTACAACTAATAAACATACTACTAGTAAACATACCCAAAACAGCCGGGTGCGGTGGCGCACGCCTGTAATCCCAGCACTTGGGAGGCTGAGGCAGGAGGATCTCGAGTTCAAAGCCAGCCTCAGCAATGGCGAGGCACTTAGCAGCTCAGTGAGACCCTGTCTCTAATAAAATACAAAAAAAAAGGGCTGGGGGTGTGGCCCAGTGGTCGAGTGCCCCTGAGTTCAATCCCCGGTACCAAAACAAAAAAAGAAAAAGAAAAAAAAAAAGATCCCCAAAACATAACTGAGTGAAAAGAGCAAGGTATAAACCATTTTTTTCTTTTTTTTTTTTCTTTTTTTTTTATAATTTTTAATATGTACAACTCATAGTACATGTATTTAGCATCTTTTTACATACAATTGTTTGTATACAGAGTATATTCGTACAATTCAGGTCTTCAATCATGCATTTAGGAAAATGATATCCATCTCATTCAAACACCTTTTCTTTTCTTTTTCCTTTTCTCCCTCTCCCTACCCCCTTGCTCCCTCCCTTACTCTCCCTTCCCTTTGACCATTCTAGTGTTCTTCTAGTCCTCGTATGCACCCTCCCATCCAACAATACCATGAACTAGCCTCCTTATATCAGAGAAAACATTTGGTACTTGGATTTTTGAGACTAACTAACTTTACTTAGCATTATGTCTTCCAACTTCATCCATTTACCTGCAAATGCCATTAATTTTTTTCTTTTATTGCTGAGTAAAATTCCATTGTGCGTATATACCACATTTTCTCAATCCACTCATTTACTGAGGGACATCTAGGTTGGTTCCACAACCTAGTTATTGTGAATTGCACAGCTACAAACATTGAGATAGCTGTGTCACTGTAATATGCTGTTTTTAAGTCCTTTGGGAATAGACCCAGGAGTGGGAGTATAAACCATTTTCTACATGGTGCTGTGTATGCATGAAAGATCTCTGATAGGATGCACCAGTAGCTGCAGCATTAGTTATAGAGGCAGCAAGAGTAGAGCACTACTACTAGGACACTTGTTGCCATATTCTCGCAAGCATTTTAATTTTGAATTGTGTGAATTTTTTTTTCAGAAAGGTAACTTAAGTCAGGTTTCATAAAGCTGGTAATAGAGAAACTCCTCACACACTAAAATAAGTTGCTGGCAATATGTAACTAAAATAGACGTCTGAATTTGAATGCTGCAATGGTACATCATTAGGCCTCAAAGGTGATTCTGATTGGACCTGTGTAGGCACCTGCCCATAACTGGAAAAATTCATGGGTGTGAACTACACCTATAGTAATGAGCTGAGATCACCATTGATTTCACAGAATTTGAAAGATATAAATCCTCAGAAGGACATTGAGGGCTGAGGTTGTAGCTCAGTGGCAGAGCGCTTGCCTTGCACATGTGAGGCACTGGGTTCGATCCTCAACACCACATGAAAATAAATAAACAAAAAAAAAGACATTTGAAAAAAAGGACATTGAAACAGCAGATTTGAATGCATAAGTCTCTGTTAAACCATGATAATAAGACTTATTAGGCTATACCTTCTCCTTGTTTTTGAGGGGTGGGGGATACTGGGGATTGAACCCAGGAGCACTGAATCACATCTCCAGCCCTTTTTTATTTTTTATTTTGAGATAAGGTCTCACGGAGTTGCTGAGTCTGGCTTTGAATTTGCAATCCTCCTGCCTCAGACTCTCAAATTGCTGGGATTACAGGCATGCGCCACTGCACCAGGCTTAGATGATACAGAATATATTCTGTTAAATCTTCTATTATAGAAAGTTTGTGCTAAATGGTATATTCACCAGCAGCACATGAGAACACATTCCTACGTATTTGCTAGTGTAACTGAAATCAAAGTTAAACCTATTCTAAGGAGGTTATGATGGCTTCCAGAATCCTGCCTATTCAGATTACCTTGATGCACTTAAAAGTGATGATGCTAGCCGGGCACGGTGGTGCACGCCTGTAATCCCAGCACTTGGGAGGCTGAGGCAGGAGGATCGCGAGTTCAAAGCCAGTCTCAGCAATGGCGAGGCACTTAGCAACTCAGTGAGACCCTGTCTCTAATAAAATACAAAAAGGGGGGGGGCATGTGGCCCAGTGGTCGAGTGTCCCTGAGTTTGTTCCCCAGTACCAAAAAAAAAAAGTGCCCCTGTACCCCAATTACAGCAAACAGGGCTTTTGATCTAAAGTTATAGTGTGTACAGTCTAGCTCAGGTTCTCATATAGCAGGTGGCCATGGCTGCTGACACACTGGGAGAGACAGATGGGGTCAGGCCTGGTTCGGGGTCTGAGGGGGTTTTGTTTGGTCCCTTGGTTTTTAGGTTAATCCACTGACTGGACCTTTGTTAATTGGGAGGCCCACCCTGCCTAGGAGGGCAAAACAATGACGTGAGGAGTTGGAAAGGCTTCCAAGTAGATGATTCCAAGGTAGCCTGCCCACCACTAACCATTCTGAACTGCCAGTAGGCAAAATGCCATTAAATTTCATTATGTTGTAGCCTTGAATCCTTGTATTTTATGAAAAATTGCAGACTGTGGTCAGTGCAAAGAATAGCACATCCTGTGTTTACTAGCCACTTGGGGGAAGAGTTTTTAATATCTCCAACATGGTAACCATGTTCTTGCCTATATAAAGGTAGGCCTATAAGAAAAATCTGGGCCTGGAGTTGTGGCTTAGCGGTAGAGTGCTCGCCTAGCATGTGCAAGGCCCTGGGTTCGATCCTCAGCACCAAATAAAAATAAATAAAATAAAGGTATTGTGTCCAACTACAACTAAAAAATAAATATTTCAAAAAAGATTAAAAATCTCCTTTTCTGGACAGCTGGGCGTGGTGGCGCAGGCCTGTAATCCCAGCACTTGGGAGGCTGAGGCAGGAGGATCAAGAGTTCAAAGCCAGCCTCGGCAATGGCGAGGCACTTAGTGACTCAGTGAGACCCTGTCTCTAATAAAATACAAAGAAAGAGTTGGGGATGTGGCCCAGTGGTCGAGTGCCTCTGAGTTCAATCCCCAATAAAAAAAAAAAAAAAAAATCTCCTTTTCTGGACTAAGTTGTTACACCTCAGTGATGTAAGAGAAATAAAAGCCTCTCTATATCAGGCACAGTGAGGCACACCCATAATCCCAGCAACTCAGGAAGCTGAGATAGGAAGATTGCAAGTTCAAGGCTAGCCTCAACAATCTAGTGAGGACCTAAGCAACATAGCAAGACCCGGTCTCAAAATAAAAAGGGCTGAAGATGTGGCTCAGTGGGAAAGTGCCCCTGGGTTCAGTCCCTAGTATAAATAACAATGAATGAATGAATGAATGCATACAGGCTGGAGATATAGCTCAGTGGTAGAGTACCCATGGGTTCAATCCCTAGTACCTACCCCTCCAAAGGGTCGCCATCCCATTGGTGAGAAACTGAAGGTTATGTCATGTTTATATGAGGCTCCCTACTAGTCTGGGATTTCTCCTAGTATGCCAGGAACCAACCCGTTGCAAGTTTCTGGTCTTCCCACACAATCCTGCATTCAAGCCTTATCCTTCAGTGCCATTTTCCCATGAGCTGGACATGCTGATACACACCTATAATCCCACTACTCTGGAACCTGAGACAGATGGATCATAAGTTCCAGGCCAGCCTCAGCAATTTAGCAAGATCTTGTCTCAAAAAGTAATGGAGGGGCTGGGGTTGTGGCTCAGCAGTAGAGTGCTCGCCTAGCACGTGCACGGCCTGCGTTCGATCCTCAGCACCACATACAAATAAAGGCATTGTGCATTGTGTACAACTAAAGCAAATAAATAATTTTTTTTTTTTTTTTTAAGTAATGGAATGTAGTTCAGTGGTCAGGTGCCCCTAGGTTCAGTTCCCAGTACTGCAGTAAATAAATACCATTTCCCCCTATTTTCTGCCTATCATATACCTACCTCCAAGCTAAGACAGGCCTCCCTTACTCCCAGATCTCCTATTCAAAAGAACTTATTCTAGGCCTGAGAGGGTATCTCAGTGGTAGAATGTTTGCCTTGCGTGCACCACACCTGGCTCAGCTTCAGTATCTTAGCAAGATCCTCCTATCTCAAAAATAAAAAGGGCCGGGCATGGTGGCACACACCTGTAGTCCCAGAAGCTTGGGAGGCTGAGACAGGAGGAGCAAGGGTTAAAAGCCAGACTCAGGCTGGGGTTGTGGCTCAGTGGTAGAGCACTCGCCTAGCACATGCGCAGCCCGGTTCGATCCTCAGCACCACATAAAAAAATAAACGCATTGTGTACAACTAAAGCAAATAAATAACTATGCATTAAAAAAAAAAAAAAGCCTCAGCAACAGCGAGGCACTAAGCAACTCAGTGAGACCCTGCCTCTAAATAAAATACAAAATAGGGCTGGGGATGAGTCCCAGTGGTTGAGTGCCCCTGGGTTCAACTGCTGGTACCAAAAAAATAAAATAAAAAGGACTCAGGATGTAGCTCAGTGGTAAAAGGAACTGACCTCCGGGATGCGTGGAGGGGCATCAAACAGGCTAAATGAGGCATTTTTTGTGTATTATGAGCTGTTTACGTTTGAACTATTGACATTGGCAACCTGTAAATACAGCGTTAAGAACCTCAACCTGATGAAATCCAAGTAGGAAGAAAAATTTCCCCTATTTAAAATGATGACCAGGTGCTGGCATGTGCTTGTAATCCCAGCTATTTGGGAGGCTGAAGCAGGAGCATCCCATGTTTGAAATCAGACTTAACAATTTACTGAGGCACTAAGCAACTTCGCCAAGACCCAGTGTCAAAATAAAAAATTTTTTAAAAGTCCAGGGCTGGGGTTGTGGCTCAGCGGTAGAGCGCTCGCCTAGCACTTCTGTGGCCTGGGTTCGATCCTCAGCACCACGTAAGGATAAAAGTAATTGTGTACAACTAAAACAAACAAATATTAAAAAAAAAAAAAAAAGGCCAGGGAATGTGGCTTAGTGGCAGAGCATCCCTGCATTCAGTGGGTACAAAAAAAAAAAAAAAAAAAAAAAAAAACCCTCGTTATTGCAAATTGTTTATTGCCTAAACAATTAAGCAACATGCTGTCTCAAAATAAAAAGGGCTGGGGCTGGGGTTGTGGCTCAGCGGTAGAGCGTTCACCTAGCATGTGCGCGACCTGGGTTTGATCATCAGCACCACGTAAACATAAATGCATTGCATTGTGTACAACTAAAGCAAATAAATAAATAAAATAAACTTCTTTAAAAAAAATAATAAAAAGGGCTGGGGATGTACTTCAGTAGTAAAAATATGCCTGGGTCAATCCCTGGTTAACCCCCACCCCAAAAAATAATAAACTACAGTGGATTGTATAGGAGAAAATATAACTAAAAATTACCTTTTTGTTTTTGTTGCTCGGAGTTTGTATCTGAAGATATTGGTTTTCATGGGTGTCTTTCTGTTTTGAACAAAGGCAGCTTCAATGATCCATCCAAAAGAGGTGCCCCCTGAGGCCATCTTGTTGGCAGTCTACCTTGAACTGCAGAATGGTGAGTATTTCTCTCTAGTTAGGACTGTGTGTATCCCTTCAAAAAGCCCAAGATCATTTTTGTCTGCTTTTTCTCTTAAAAATCAAAACTTTGAGCTGGGTGCCTATAATCCCAGTGGCTTGGGAGGCTGAGGCAGGAGAATCGTGAGTTCAGTGCCAGCCTCAGCAAAAGTGAGGTGCTGAGCAACTCAGTGAAACCCTGTCTCTAAATAAAATATAAAATAGGGCTAGGGATATGGCTCAGTGGTCGAATGTCCCTGAGTTCAATCCCTGGTACCAAAAAAAAATTAAAACTTTGGGCTGGGTGTGGTGGTGAACACCTATCAACCCGGTGACTCAGGAAACTGAAGCATGAGGATAGCAACTTCAAAACTAGCCTCAGCCAGGCGCAGTGACACACACCTGTGATCCCAGCACTTGGGAGGCTGAGACGGGAGGATCACGAGTTCAAAGCCAGCCTCAGCAAGGCACTTAGCGACTCAGTCTCTAATAGAGACTTAGAGACCCTGTCTTTAATAAGATATAAAAAAAGGGCTGGGGATGTGGCCCAGTGGTCAAGTGTCCCTGAGTTCCATCCTCGGTACCAAAAAAAAAAAAAAAAAGAAAGAAAGAAAGAAACTAGCCTCAGCAACTTAGTGAGATACTGTCTCAAAAAAATAAAGGAGCTGGGGATTGTAGCTGAGTGGCTAAAATACCTCTGGGTTCAGTCCTCAGAACAAACAAACAAAAAAAGGAAACTGTCCTGGTACTATGGTGCCTGTAATCCCAGGGACCAAGGGACCTGAGGCAGTAGGATGGCAAATTCAAGACCAGGGGCCTGGGGTTGTGGCTCAGCGGTAGAGCACTCGCCTAGCACACGCGCGCAGCCCGGGTTTGATCCTCAGCACCATGTAAAAATAAACGCATTGTGTACAACTAAAGCAAATAAATAAATATTTTTTAAAAATTTCAAGACCAGCCTCTGCAATTTTAATGAATGAGACCCTGTCTCAAAATAAAATTATAAGGACTAGGCACGTAACTCAGTGCTAGTACAGTTCTCCCTGGGTTCAATCCCTGGTGGGGGAGTGGGGATTAAAACAATACCTTCTTTGAAGATATTGCCTATCAAGTTCTTCCAAATGAAAATGTCATAGTTAAGGAGTTGTGGTATCTTACATGAGTTCTGCCTACAAATTAAGGATATTTCCTTTTATCTGTGAAAAATACAGAGTTGGTTGAGGATATAGCTCAGCAACAGACACCTGCCTAGCATGCAAGCCCTGAGTGCTAAAAAAACAATCTCAGTAATTTGGGAGGCTGAGGCCGGAGGATCAATGTTTGAGGCCTGACTGTGCAATTTTTTTCTTTTTTCGCTCTCTCTCCTCTCTCTCTCTCTTTTTTTTTTTTTTTTTTTTTTTTTTTTGTAATGATACCCAGGGGCACTTAACCACTAAGCCACATCCAGTTCTTTTTATTATTTTTATTTTTTTGGTACCAAGGATTGAACCCAGGGTGTTTAACCACTGAGAAGTATCCTTTTTTCCTTTTAATTTTTTTTTCTTATTTTGAGACAGGATTTCACTAAATTGCTTAGGGCCTTGCTAAATGGCTGAGGGTGGCTTTGAACTTGGGGATCCTCCTACTTCAGCCTCCTGAGCCACTGGGATTACAGGCATTTGCCACCACACCTGGCCAGACTAGGCAATTCAGCAAGACCCTGTCTCAAAATAAAAATAAAGAGTCAGGCACAGTGGAAAAGCATGTGCCTAGCATTCATAAGGCCCTGTGTTGAATCCTCTGCACCTGCCTCCCCAAAAATCCCATTGCCCAAGACACATAACTTAAATCAGAATTTTTTTTTGCTGGGGGGGGGGGGGGCGTTAGTTAGGAATAAACTCAGGGACACTTTACCACTAATTAACATCCCCAGCCCTTTTTATTTTTTATTTTGAGACAAGGTCTTACTATGTTGTACAGGGCCTTGCTAAATTGTTGAGGCTATCCTCAAATTCAGAATCTTCCTGACTCAGCCTCCTGAGTAGCTGATTACAGGCTCTCATCTTAAATCAGAATTTCTGGAGATGGAACCTGATGTGGTGGTGCATGCCTGTAGTCACAGTTACTTGGGAGGCAAGTTCAAGGCTAGCCTGAGCAATTTAGTGAGACCCTGTCTTAAAATAAAAAGTAGTTGGGCACAGTAGCTCACGCCTGTAATCCTAGTGGCTTGGGAGGCTAAGACAGGAGGATCATGGGTTCAAAGCCAGCCTTAGCAACAGTGAGGCATTAAGCAATACAGTGAGACCCTGTCTGTAAATAAAGTACAAAACAGGGCTGGGGATGTGGCTCAGTGGTTGAGTGTCCCTGGGTTCAATCCTGTGTCGAATGAATGAATGAATGAATGAATAAAATTAAAGCTGGACACAGTGGTGCACGCCTGTAATACCAGTGGCTCAGGAGGCTGAGGGAAGAGGATCGTGAGTTTAAAAGTAACCCTGTCTCTAAGTAAAACACAAAATAGGTCTGGAGATGTGGCTCAGTGGTCAAGTTCAATCTCTGGTACTTAAATAAATAGGACTGAGGATATAGCTCAGTGCTAGAGCATTCTTGGGTTCAGTCTCCACTGCCACGAAAATATAAATTATTAAAAAAGAATTTTTTTTTTCTTTGGATAGGATGGGATGTGTGATTCCAGTATCCAGCCAAGGCTGCAGATCATGGCACTTATAGATCATCTTTTGCCTCTATTGTGGGATTTTGATGACCTGCTTGCTTTTTTTTTTTTTTTAAACTGGGAATTGAACTCAGGGGCACTCCACCACTGGGCCACATACCCCGCCCTTTTTTGTATTTTATTTAGAGACAGGGTCTCACTGAGTTGCTAAGTGCCTCGCCATTGCTGAGGCTAGCTTTGAACTCACAATCCTCCTGCCTCAGCCTCCCAAGTGCTGGGATTACAGGCGTGCGCCACCGCGCCTGGAATACAGTGAGACCCTGTCTGTATAAATAAAGTACAAAACAGGGCTGGGGATGTGGCTCAGTGGTTGAGTGTCCCTGGGTTCAATCCTGTGTCGAAATGAATGATATGAATGAATGAATAAATTTAAAGCTGGACACAGTGGTGCACGCCCTGTAATACCAGTGGGCTCAGGAGGCTGAGGGAAGAGGATCGTGAGTTTAAAAGTAACCCTGTCTCTAAGTAAAACCACAAAATAGGTCTGGAGATGTGGCTCAGTGGTCAAGTTCAATCTCCTGGTACTTAAATAAATAGGACTGAGGATATAGCTCAGTGCTAGAGCATTCTTGGGTTCAGTGTCTCCACTGCCACGAAAATATAAATTATTAAAAAAGAATTTTTTTTTTTCTTTGGATAGGATGGGGATGTGTGTGATTCCAGTATCCAGCCAAGGCTGCAGATCATGCACTTATAGATTCATCTTATAGCCTCTATTGTGGGATTTTTGATGACTGCTTGCTTTTTTTTTTTTTTTTTTTAACTGGGAATTGAAACTCAGGGCACTCCACCACTGGGCCACATTTACCCCGCCCTTTTTTGTATTTTATTTAGAGACAGGGTCTCACTGAGTTGCTAAGTGCCTCGCCATTGCTGAGGCTAGCTTTGAACTCACAATCCTCCTGCCTCAGCCTCCCAAAGTGCTGGGATTACAGGCGTGCGCCACCGCGCCTGGCTGATGACCTACTTTGTGTGGAGTGGTAGTACTGTTATGTGTGTGTTTTAATGGAAAATGTTTTTATAGGTAATACCCAGCTGGCCTTACAGATCATCAAAAGAAATCAGCTGCTCCCTACAGTGAAAACACACTCTGAAATGAGAAAGAAGCCAGTGTTTCAGCCTGTCCACCCAATCCAGCCCATCCAAATGCCAGCTTTCACCACTGTGCAGAGAAAGTGATATTTTGCTTTTGGGGAAACTGTTACCTGAGACCCAGGGGAACATTTATGGCCTTTTTAGATGTATCACAACAAAGTGAATGAAGGATGGCGACGGGTGCTAGTTTTGAAGATACACTTTTGAGACCATTCTACCCTTGAGTTTTTTGCCACATGCTCACTTAAAATCAAGGATTCACAAACTCATTTTCAGCTGTTTTCTTCTAACCCCTGCCAAACTATTAATTTTAAACCATTATATGATGTATCTGTCTCATAGGCAATTAAAACATGGTCTTATCAGAGCAGTCTTGGTAGTCTTTCTTCCAACTGTTTTTAACATCTGAGATTTAGTATTGAAGTTTAAAAAATTAGAGAACCAAAGGTGGTGGCAGACACCTGTACTCCCAGCAACTCAGAAGCTGGAATCAGGAGGATTGCAAGTTCAAGACCAGCCTCAGCAACTTAGTGAGACCCTGTCTTAAAATAAAAAACAAAAAAAGGCTCAGTGGTTAAGCACCCTTAGGTTCAATCCTCAATACCAAAAAATAAAGAATATTGGCAGAGAAGAACATGAAGATGGCACACATTTATAAAGCTAGCTACTTGGAGCCGGGCGCGGTGGCGCACGCCTGTAATCCCAGCACTTTGGGAGGCTGAGGCAGGAGGATCGCGAGTTCAAAGCCAGCCTCAGCAATGGCGAGGCACTTAGCAACTCAGTGAGACCCTGTCTCTAAATAAAATACAAAAAAGGGCTGGGGATGTGGCCCAGTGGTCGAGTGCCCCTGAGTTCAATCCCCAGTACCACACAAAAAAAAAAAAAAAAGCTAGCTACTTGGGAGGCTGAGGCAGGAGGATCATAAGTTCCAGGGCAATTTGGTGAGACCCTGTCTCAAAATGGAAAGGACTGGGCGTATAGCTGAATGGTAGAGTACTTGCTTAGTTGTGTGAGACTGTTTCCACTACTGTGGGTGGGGGGGGCGGGGGGGGGAGACAGAAAAAGAACAACAACAACATTGACTGTACTTGGTCAGGATTGGTATAGTTGAGTTAGAAAGAGATGACTGATCTGTTAGGAATCATTTGCTTAAAAATCAGACAGGGCTGGGCATGTAGCTCAGTTGATAGAGTGCTTGCCTCACATGCACAAGGAGACCTAGGTTCAATCCCCAGCACCAAAAAAAAAAAAAAAAAAAAAAAAAAAAATCACAGGCACAGTGACGCTCAGGAAGCTATGGCAGGAGGGATAGATTTGAGGCCATTCTTGTCAATTTAGCAAGACCCTATGTCTAATTTTTTTTTTAATTTATTTATTTGCTTTAGTTGTACACAATGCAATGCATTTATGTTTACGTGGTGCTGAGGATCAAACCCGGGCCGCGCACATGCTAGGTGAGCGCTCTACCGCTGAGCCACAACCCCAGCCCCCCTATGTCTTTAAAAAGAAAGAAAAGCAGGTGGCCTAGCTTCCTTAGACTTCTTGAAGTCCTTTGCCTATGAGATGAGGGTAAGAGGACCTTTGCTGTGGTTTGAATATGGAGAGTGCCCCGGCTCTGAAGGTCTACGTGTCCAATCTGTCCCTGCTTCTTAGCTTGCTCATGAGAAGTAAGCAATTTGTTCCTTCATATGTTCCCTACCTTTGTCATTTGGCATTCTCAACCAGAGGCCCAGAGCAATGGAGCTGCCCAATCTTGAACTGAAATTTTCAGAGCCATGAACCAAAATAAACCTTTATTCTTTTATGGTATTTTGTTGTAGTGATACAAAGCTAATAAAATCCTTATGATAGTATTGATCTGGGTCTGCAGTCTCTGCTCTCCTAGCCTTTTACTAACAACAGCACTTTGGGACCCTCTCAAATGCTGTGGGATGATGGAGAGTTGCTTAGCCTGGACATTTTCTGTGTGTGTGTGTGGTGCTGGGGATTAAACCCAGGGCCTTGTGCATGGGAGGCAAGCAGTCTACCAACTGAGCTATATCCCCAAGCCCCAGCCTGGACATTCTCTAGAGAGAGAGTACACAGACTTCTTAAGTTACTGGAACCCCACAGGGTCTTAGTGTAAACTGGGAAAAGGCCTGTAATTGATACTTGAAAATGACATCTTTGGGAAAAATCTTAGGAAATTAGAATTTTGTTCTTCTTGCTGATTTGTTTATGGGGAAACAGGAATATCTGTGGAGGGCTGGGTAAGCCCCATATTGAATAAGAATACATTTGTGGGCTGGGGATGTGGTTCAGTGGTAGAGAGCTTGCTTAGCATGTGTGAGGCCCTGGCTTTGATCCCCACCACACAGGCAATACATTTAGCAAATGGCACTATGTAACAAAAATGGATGTTATTTATACTGGCGATTGAACAAGAGGCACTTTACCACTGAGTTACATCCCCAGCCCTTTTTATTTTTCATTTTGAGAAAGGGTCTTGCTAAGGGCTGAGATTATGGCTCAGAGGTAGAGCGCTGGTCTAGCACGTGCGCGGCCCAGGTTCGATCCTCAGCACCACGTAAAAAATAAACGCATTGTGGCCGGGCGCCCTGGTGGCACACGTCTGTAATCCCAGCACTTTGGGAGGCTGAGGCAGGAGGATTGTGAGTTCAAAGCCAGCCTCAGCAATGGTGAGGCACTTAGCAACTCAGTGAGACCCTGTCTCTAAATAAAATACAAAAAAGGTCTGGGGATGTGACCCAGTGGTGGAGTGCCCCCTGAGTTCAATCCCCGGTACCACAAAAAAAAAATAAAAATAAATAAACGCATTGTGTACAACTAAAGCAAATAAATAAATAATAAAAAGAAAAGAAAGGTTCTCGCTAAGTTGCTTAGTGCCTGGCTGAGTTACTGAAGCTGGTCTTGAATGTGCAAACCTCCTGCCTCAGGCTATTGAGTCACTGTGATTACAGGTATACACCACTATGCCCAGCTCTGGATCAGTAATTCCCCGCCCCCCCCATCAGGGATTGAACTCAGGGGCACTGGACCACTGGGCACATCCCCAGCCCTTTTTTTGTATTTTAGTTAGAGACAGGGTCTCACTGAGTTGCTAAGTGCCTCCCCATTGCTGAGGCTAGCTTTGAACTTGCGGGTCCTCCTGCCTCAGCCTCCCAAATGCTGGGATTACAGGCGTGCGCCACCACGCCTGGCAGAGGAGTAGTTTTATTTGGGAAAGCAGATACATATTCAAGGGAGAAAAGGTAATCTCAAAAGAAAGTTGCCTTAGACGGGTGTGTGGTGGTGCACAACTGTAATCCCAGCACTTTGGAGGCTGAGGCAGGAGGATCGCGAGTTCAAAGCCAGCCTCAGCAATGGCGAGGCACTTAGCAACTCAGTGAGACCCTGTCTCTAATAAAATACAAAAACGGGCTGGGGATGTGGCCCAGTGGTCGAGTGCCCCTGAGTTCAATCCCCAGTACCAAAAAAAAAAAAAGAGAGAGAAAGGTGCCTTTAAGGGTATAGCAGGAATACAACATATTTAAGGGAGAATGGCAGGCCATTTCTGTTAGAAAACTGCTGAAACATAGTTAACTTAGCTGGGAACACCGTGTTAGTGAAATAAAAGGGTTTATTGGGGTGCCACATGGGCAAGGGTAGGGAAAGGAAGGGAAGGGAAGGGGGGGGTAGGGAAGGGATGGAGGGGAATAGGGATAGGGACAGGCAGGAACGGAGAGCAGGAAACAAAAGGCGGCAGGAACAAGAAAAGGGACGGCAGGAACAGGGGGCTGGCTTAAATAGAGTAGGGGCCATAAAACCCCCTTAGAGTGAGTCCTTGTCCTATAGGCCAGCAGAGGTCATGTGGGGGGGGGTAGTGGACAGGGGACTTGCTGGTCAGGTTTTGGTCACGCTGAGGATCCTGGGAGCTGTAGTTTTTCACAAGGCACCTGGGGAGGTGTGGCCTTCTGCCTGGGAGGTGCAGCCTCTGCCTAGAATCCAACAATTTCCAGAGTGAAAGACGTGGTTTAGGGGTTCCTAGCTCTTCTTTTAAAGGAAACTTGGTGAGGAGTGGTTGTGGAAAGTTTGTAGGAATGGTATCAGTTCCGTGATTTCAAGACAGGTTCTGGTCTGGTCAATTCTCAGGATCCTCAGGCTAATGTGGTCTTCATTATCTGATCAACAAATAGCTAGCCCTGAGCTGGGCGTGGTCACACATGCCTGTAATCCCAATAACTCAGAGGCTAAGGCAAGAGGATCACAAGTTCAAGGCCAGCCTCAGCAATTTAGTGAGACCCTGTCTCATAATAAAAGTTAAAAAGGGTTGGGATATAGCTCAGTGGTAATGCACTCCTGGGTTCAATCCCCAGTATTGAAAAAATAAGAGACTGGCTTAGGGAGTGACAAGCATGGAAAAATATGTGGAACTTCTGAATTAAAATTTCTTTCCTGGGGCTGGGGTTGTGGCTCAGCGGGTAGAGTGCTTTCCTAGCACGTGCGCAGCCCTGGTTGGAACCTCAGCACCACGTAAAAATGCATTGTGTACAACTAAAAGCAAATAAATAAATGTTTTGGTTTTTTTTTTTTTTTTTTTTTCTTTCCTGCCAGGGCATGGTGGGGTATGCCTGTAATCCCAGCTACTGGGGAGGCTGAGGCACACAATATGGATGAGTTCATTTATCCTTCCTGCTGCCTATAGCAGGACCTGTTCAGCTCAGTCTGTATTTCATGTCAGCACTACCTGTCATCCTTTTGAAGCCATCAGGAAAAAGGTGACTAACTTCATGGATCTTGGAGCCACACCATTTGGCTTTTTTTTTTTTTTTTTTTTTTTGAGGGGGGGGCCTGGATTCTCACTGTTGCTCAGACTGGCCAGGAAGTCCTGGGCTCAAGCAATCCTCCTGCCTCAGCCTCCTGAGCACTGGGACTAACCACAGGCACTCACTACCATGCCCTGCTTGGCTTTAAATCTTAATTCTTTCACTGAGACCAGTTGTTTTTGTTTGTTTGTTTGTTTGTTGTACCATGGATTGAACCCAGGAGTGTACTACATGGATTGAACCCTCAGCCTCCCAAGGAGTGATTTTGTGTTTTACTGAAGCCCCGGCTCTTTTTATTTTTTATTTTGAGACTGTCTCCCTACAGCCTCACAAAATTGCTGAGGCCCTTGAAGGCTTGAGCCATCCACTGGGATTACAGGTTGATGCCACCATGACTGGCTCACTGGGACAAATTTGAGGGAGAACAGTTTTTTTTTTTTGGTATGCCGGGGATTGAACTCAGGGTGCCCACTCACCCACTGGGCCACATCCGTCCACTGGGCACATTTTTTTGTATTTTATTAGAGACAGGGTCTCACTGAGTTGCTAAGTGCCTCACCATTGCTGAGGCTGGCTTTGAACTCGTGATCCTCCTGCCTCAGCCTCCCAAGTGCTGGGATTACAGGCGTGCGCCACCACGCCCGGCTGCTTTTTGTTCTTTTTCTTCTTTGTACTAGTGTTTGAACTCAGGGGTGCCCTGCCACTGAGCTGTACCCCCAGCCCTTTTTATTTTTTGAGCCAAGGTCTCACCAAACTGCTGAGGCTGACCTTGAACTTGCAATACTCTTGTCTCAGCCTCTAGAGTCAGTGGGATTACAGGTGGGCACCTCTGCACCCTTTAAAACAGGGATACTAACTACCCACCTCATGGGGTTGGAATGAGGTTTAAGGGCCTGGCCATTGTTACCATTGCTCAATATGCCTTGAATTCCAGATCTTTAAAAGAGAACTCCATAATTTTCATATGTGATGTAAAAGTGATAACAAGGGACTTTCCTGAACCACTGCAGTGGGGAATGGGGGTAGGGGTGGGGGTCTTCCTTGCAGTAAATTACTACATCTTTTTTTTTTTTTTTTTTTTTTTTTTTGTGTGGTACCGGGGATTGAACTCAGGGGCACTCGACCACTGGGTCACATCCCCAGACCTTTTTTGTATTTTATTTAGAGACAGGGTCTCACTGAGTTGCTAAGTGCCTTGCCATTGCTGAGGCTGGCTTTGAACTCGCGATCCTCCTGCCTCAGCCTCCCAAAGTGCTGGGATTACAGCGTCAGGCGTGCGCCACCGCGCCCGGCAAATTACTACATCTTTCACTTTTGATATGTACAGTGTCTGGTGCTTAGTAGTTGCTAGTATATAATGGCTTGTTTGTTTGGTTGGTTTTGGTATCAAAACCAGGGGCACTTAATCACTGAGCCACATCCCCAGCCCTTTTTATTTTGAGACAGGGTCTCACCAAGTTGATTAGGACCTCAGGCTCCTGAGCTGCCAGGATTACAGGCATGCGCCACAGCACCAGCTACTAAGCCAGCATCTTACTTCTCATCCCATTCTTACCTGCCTTGCACAGGTCATCTTCTTTGAAGACAAGAAGTCCTAAGTCTCCCAGCCTCAGGTCCCCTCTACCCTCCTTTTTCCTCACCAGACTGTAACTTCCAATAGCACAGCTGTGACTCCTGCCCAGGGTTCCTACAGGGTGACCTTCGAGTTCTCTACAGGGTATCAGCTCCACCCTCCCTACTCAACTTCTCATAATCCCCCTGCTACACCCCATGTGTTCCCCAAACTGGATTCTCTGCCATCTCCCAAAAGGAGTCACCATTTCCCACCATACTGCTCTGTTGCCTAGAATTTTCTCCCTTGCAGTTTCACCGTGTCCACATCCCAGTCATCTCATACTGCTTCTCCATGGCTCTAAACTTCTGCCAAAGAAAGTCCTCTGGTGTGCCAGCTCTTTCTTTCACGCATGCTTACTGAGGGCCAGTGAGGATTTTTTTATTGTTGTTGAGACCCGTAGTAATTTGGCAAATCTGGGAGCACAATCTATGTTCCATCGTTCATGACACATTCTTTGTCAACTGTCTCCCTCCTGGATTCCACTTTGGAATCCAGGCTGTGCATTATATAGTGTGTGGTTTGTTCTAGATGAACAATAAAGGCTGCTGCACAGAATTTTTGGTGGTGTTTCCTTTCCAAGTCTGTCAATGTTACACAGGACCTAAG
This sequence comes from Tamias sibiricus, assembly GCA_025594165.1. Taxonomy (NCBI): domain Eukaryota; kingdom Metazoa; phylum Chordata; class Mammalia; order Rodentia; family Sciuridae; genus Tamias; species Tamias sibiricus. The sequence continues at coordinate 31,890,480 of CM046673.1, read as the reverse complement.
GTGGAGATGGCCTATTAACATAACCCCCAGGTTCACAGGGCCTCAGCACCCTTGACCCTCTGAGCCTTATGGAGAGTTAAATAGCAGCCCAGGATGGGTGGGTTAGTTACTGGTCAAACTCAGCTGGCCCAGCCTAAAGTAAATAAACCCTTGCACAAAGCCAGCAATTTACACATTCATCTTCCCTTTCTCTCTGGGAAGGACAGGGGCGAACTGCTAGCTCTGGGGTGGGAGTGGGGCTGCCACGGGAGGAGGCAGCGAAGTTCATTAGCCCCCTCATTTGGGGCAAAGAGAATCCGTGTGGTGACAAACAATTGTCCTGGAGGATTTAGGGGGATTTGGCCAAGTGTCCCTGTGGGCCCCCAGCCTCCTTCTAATCCCGTCCACATTTCAGACTACTTAGGATCGCATTAAATGTCAAAGCCGGCGTTTAGGGAAATATCTACATTTCGTATGCATCGCCCGGGTCAAAAGAAAAGCTGAAACGAACCTTCCAGCATTTGGCGCGAGAGGCGCTCTGTGTGGTCCGGAGTGTGAATGGGAGGAGGGGGGCGGTGCCCCCGCGGCCTCCAGGCCTAGGAATGCGGGCCTTTCACATGTCGAAAATGCAAATGCTTTGTTCCAGCCTCGGCCTCCCGGAGGCGCAGAGGCGCCCGGCCGGATTGTCACAGCTGCATTTGCATGTGAGCGGCCCCTTGTCCCCGTCCCCACCCCCACCTCTACCCTCCCCAGCCCAGCTTTGCTGGGGACTTCTGGGACACAAGAAAAGGCCTCCTGCAAATGTCCTCTGCCATCACTTAATCCCCAATAAAGCCACAGGTAGCTTACTCTCTGAAAGAATTCTCCCGAGGCACCAGGCAGGTGAATGTTGTTACTCTATACTTAAGATGTTGACACTTTGAATTATTTTATATGAAACAACTTATGATTATTCCATCGAGGAAGATCAGGCGTTAGGTGTACTACCCCCATTTATGTTCTCGTGGCGAGTACCGTGCGTTTGATGGGATACTTACCAGGACCTCCAAAACAAGCAACACGGGGTTCAACCTCAGAGTGGGCGTCCGAGAGCGCGCAGGGCCGCGGCAAAGGGAGAAGCGCGCATCATGCACATTTTTATTTGAAAAAGACACATCCCAGAGGGCTAAGGGGGCGTCCGTGGTCCCACCACAAGGCCACCCTAAACGCAGATGCTTGGCTGACAAGTGGCGGTCCTGGCGGCCGCACAGCGTCGCGCGTGGACCTGGGACTCAGAGCGCCACCTAACGGTGGCACGGTGGGCTCAGGGATCCCTGCTAAAGCCCAAGAACGCAGTCAAGCCCAGGGCCCGATCCCTGCAACCAGGCTCCACCGCGACCGGCTTGGAAACCTGCCCCACGCCCGGGGCACAGCGCTCTGGGCGCCGTCTTTTTTTGGAGCCGACACCCGGGACCCGAAGACGCCGGCCAGAAAAGCAGAATCCTGCTTCACAAATACTCTGTTCCCTCCAGTGGTTGCGATGCTTATTTTATTACTTTCATTTATTTCCATTTTATTCATCTTCTTTTTTTATTTCTCTTTATTTATTTTACTTTAATTATTTCGTTGTAGTTTTATTTCACTTCATTATTTACTTTATTCCATTTTATTAAATTTCTTTTATTGATTCATTTGAGTTTTTATTTTTCCACTGTTTATAATTTTGCTCTTTCTCCTTTAATTTGTTTCACTAATTATATCTTATTTCACTTTATTTGTGGGTGATAGAAAAATGTAACAAATTTTTTCATCTTATTTGGGGTTTGTGTATATTTCTGCCTCTGAGTTTTGAGACATGACAAAAGTAGTTTCAGCTATTTATCCATGGCACTTGTCTCATCTCTACAATTAAATTTGAAGCAGGAAGCATCATCCAAACGTCAAGAACTAGGTATTAGGTCATCACTGGGCCAGGGAAGTATCTGTTAATTGACTGAATATCTTTATTACATATTTCTCCAGTTTATACAATGTAAAAAAACAATATTATAAATTAGGTCAATCAGATATTTTTTCTTTTCTTTTCTTTTTTTTTTTTTTTTTTGGTACCAAGGATTGAACTCAGGGACACTCGGCCACTGGGCCACATCCCCAGCCCTTTTTTGTATTTTTTAGGTTCAGAGACTAAGTGTGCCTCATTGAGTTGCTAAGTGCCTTGCCATTACTGAGGCTGGCTTTGAACTCTTGATCCTCCTGCCTCAGCCTCCCAAGTGCTCTCTGTTGGGATTACAGGCGTCCCTTTTCACGCGTGGCCCACTGCGCATTCCCCGGCTGTCAATCAGATCTTTTTCTTTTTAAAACAATTGAATTGTACACAGTATTTTTAAAATATTTATTTGTTTTAGTTGTACACAATGCCTTTTTTTATTTTTATGTGGTGCTGAGGATTGAACCCAGGCCGCGCACGTGGTAGGCGAGTGCTCTACTGCTGAGCCACAACCCCAGCCCACAATCAGATCTTTTTAACTTATTTCCCCCCCCCCTTGGTAGTTTTATAGAAGGACAGAATGCCTTTATTTATTTATTTTTATGTGGTGCTAAGGATCCAACCCACTGCCTCACATGCTAAGCAAGCGCTCTGCCACTGAGCTACAGCCCCAGCCCAGGTCAATCAGATTTTTAAAACTCATCCAGTGTGTCCTGGGCAGGACATATTGCCCAATATATAGGATAGAAGTCAAGAGGGGACCATAGGGTCCTAGCCTCTAGAACTCCAAGTCATAGCTAGGGTATAGCTCAGTGGTAAACACTTGCGTAGCATGTATGAGGCCCTGGGTTCAATCCCCAGCACTGCAAAAATAAAGCAAAACAAAAAATTTCCTAAGAATGAAGAGAAGGACCCAAGGATTTGGGTCCTCCCTTTCAGGGAGGAGATGTCATTTTAGGAACAGTGAGAGAAGACAAGAGGCTGCTACTAGAGCATTATTCCAGATAAACAAAACCAAGAAAGATCTGTCTAACTGCAGTCTCCTGCTGGAAGGAGTTGTCTGCAATTATATCAAGGAAGTCCCAGACCCTATGGTTCTGTTGTTTCCATGGGAGGGCCTTAGAAGTTGTGACAGAATACTCATCCCTAAGAAAATACCAAGTACAGCCAGGCTCCTCTGTGGACTGTAAAACCCAGACCCTAGAGGTTGAAGCAGGAGGATCTCAAGTTTGAACTGACCTAGCAATTTTGCAAAATCCTGTCTCAAAAAACAAAAACAAAAAACAAAGGGCTAGGAATATAACTCAGTGGTAAAGCCCTCCTGGGTTCAAACCTCAAGTACAAAAAAAAAAAAAAAAAAAAAAAGGACAGCATGGGGGCTGGGATTGTGGCTCAGCAGTAGAGTGCTCACCTAGCAGGTGCGCGGCCGGGTTCAATCCTCAGCACCACGTAAATATAAAACGCATTGTGTACAACTAAGTAAATAAATAAATATTAAAAAAAAAAAAAAAGTACAGCATGGTATGGTAAGTATCATGTGTCTTTTGGGAAGATAATTCGCTATTTACCGCCAGGTTTGCAGCATAGTACTTTTAGTACCAAAAAGCACTATGAATTGCATATTTAAATTTTCACCTTATTTCCCATGCTTTTTTTTTTTTTTTTTTTTTTTTTTTGGTACTAGGGATTGGACTCAGGGGCACTTCACCACTGGGCCACATCCCCAGCCCTTTTTTTTTTTTTTTTTTTTTTTTTTTTTTTTGTATTTTATTGGAGACAGGGTCTCACTGAGTTGCTAAGTGCCTCACTATTGCTGAGTGCTGGCTTTGAACTTGTGATCCTCCTGCCTCAGCCTCCCAAGTGCCGGGATTACAGGCCTGCGCCACCACGCCCAGCCCATACTGTTTTTGTTTCTGTTTTTGTCTTTTGTACCAGGGATTGAACTCAGGGGCACTCGACCACTAAGCCACATCCCCAGCCCTATTTTTCTATTTTATTTAGAGACAGGGTCTCACTAGGTTGCTTTGCACCTCGCCCTTGCTGAGGCTGGCTTTGAACTCCCGATCCTGCTGGGATTACAGGCCTGTGCCACTCTGGCCCCCATACTTTTTATTTGAATACTACGGCATATATAGAAAAGATTCAAAAGTTGCTTAATGAACCTGTTTGTGCCCTAGATCAAATTAACACTTTTTTCAGTTCAGCAATGGACTCTGCCAACATTCAGTTTAACATAGCTTAGCTTGTTCTCTGTCTTGTACACAAGTACACCTATATCTTTTATTTGTTAGTTTGTTTTGTGGTACTAGACATTGAATCTAGAGGTACTGTACTGCTGAGCTACATTCTCAGACCTTTTTTAATTTTTAATTTTTTTAAAAAAAAATATTTATTTATTTACTTTAGTTGTACACAATACAATGCATTTATGTTTATGTGGTGCTGAGGATCGAACCCGGCCGCGCACGTGTGAGAGGCGAGGGCTCTGCCGCTGAGCCACAACCCCAGCCCAATTTTTAATTTTTTTTAAATATTTTTAGTTGCAGGTGGACACAATACCTTTATTTTATTTATGTGGTGCTGAGGATCGAACCCAGGGCCTCACACATGCGAGACGAGCGCTCTACCGCTGAGCCCCAGCCCCTTTTTAAAAATTTTTTTGTTTGGAGACAGGATCTTGCTTAAGGCTGGCCTCAAATTTGGGATCCTCTTATCTCAGAATGAGTTGTGGACACCATGACTTTTCACTAAATGCCTTGTCCTGTATCTCTGTTCTTTTTTTCTTTTTTCTTTTTTTCCTTTTCATTTTTCATAGTGCTGGAGATTGAACCCAGGGCCTCACAAATGCTAAGCAAATGCTCTACACTGAGCAACATATTAACCCAAGATTATTCTCTTACAACTCTCAGGAAACAGCGCACGCCTGTAATCCCAGCACTTTGGGAGGCTGAGGCAGGAGGATCAAGAGTTCAAAGCCAGCCTCAGCAATGGCGAGGCACTTAGCAACTCAGTGAGACCCTGTCTCTAATAAAATACAAAAAAGGTCTGGGGATGTGACCCAGTGGTCGAGTGCCCCTGAGTTCAATTCCCGGTATCACAAAAAAAAAAAAAAAAAAAAAAAAAAAAACTCTCAGGAAACATAATTTTGCTACAATAATTTCAAGGACTAGGGGTGTGACTAAGTGGTATAATGCTTGAATAGCATGTGCTGGGGTTGAATCCCCAGCACCAGAAAAAAAAATAATAATAATTTTAACTAATAATTCCCTGATTGCCCTCAACACGCTTTTTTTTTTTTTTTTTTTTTTTTGAGGGGGGGCGGGTACCATGGATTGACCTCAGGGGCACTTGACCACTGAGCCACAATTCCCAGCCCTATTTAGTATTTTATTTAGAGACAGGGTCTCACTGAGTTGCTTAGCCCTCACTTTTGCTGAGGCTGGCTTTGAACTCAAAATCCTCCTGCCTCAGCCACCTGAGCCACTAGGATCACAGGTGTGTGCTACCACGCCTGGCTCAACATAATTTTTTTTTTTTTTTTTTTTGTACCAGGGATTCAACTCAGGGGCACTAGACCACTGAGCCACATCTCCAGCCCTATTTTGTATTTTATTTAGAGACAGGGTCTCACTGAGTTGCTTAGCACCTTGCCATTGCTGAGGCTGGCTTTGATTTGCAATTCTCCTGTCTCAATCTTCCAAGCCACTGACTGGGATTACAGGTGTGCCCCACTGTGCCTGGCTTCAACATACTTTTTTTTTTTTTTTTTTTTGCAGGGGGAGGGGGATTGAACTCAGGGCCACTCGACCACTGGGCCACATCCCCAGCCCTTTTTTTTTTTTTTTTTTTAATATTAAGTAAGAGTTGTTTTTTTTTTTTTTTTTTTTTGATATTTATTTATTTGCTTTAATTGTACACAATGCCTTTGTTTTTAAATGGTGCTGAGGATCTAGCCCAGGCCGTGCACGTGCTAGGCCAGCGCTCTACCTCTGAGCCACAACCCCAGCCCCTGTCTTAAGTTTTGTTTTTTTTGTTGTTGTTGTTTTTTTTTTGTGGTACCAGGGATTGAACTCAAAGGCACTCAGCCACTGGGCCACATCCCCAGCCCTTTTTTGTATTTTATTTAGAGACAGGGTCTTACTGAGTTGCTAAATGCCTCGCCACCACTGCACCCGCTTTCCCCCTTTCTTTGCTGCAGCACAGCATGCTAGGCAAAGGCTCTACCAATGAGCCACACATTCATTCCTAAGGTCTTATTTAAAAGAAGTCCCTGGCCGGGCGCGGTGGCGCATGCACACCTGTAATCCCAGCACTTTGGGAGGCTGAGGCAGGAGGATCACAAGTTCAAAGCCAGCCTCAGCAATGGCGAGGCACTTAGCAACTCAGTGAGACCCTGTCTCTAATAAAATACAAAAAAAGGGCTGGGGATGTGGCCCAGTGGTCGAGTGCCCCTGAGTTCAATCCCCGGTACCACAAAAAAAATAAATAAATAAAAATAAAAAATAAAAGAGGTCCCTGGGCTGGGATGTAGTTCAGGAATAGAGCTCTTGCCTAGGATGCACAAGGCCCCAGGCCCTGGGTTCAATTCCTCGTATCAAAGCATCACAAAAAATAAATAATAAAAGAATGCACTTTCACATGCCTGGGTGAGTCCCATTCAATCTATGTGTTAGCATTTAGATTAGAAGCAGGTTTCCAGATGGATGCCATGGGGTACACCTGAAATCCTAGCAATTTGGGGAGACTGAGGCAGGAGAATCCCAAGTTTGAGACCAGCCTAAGCAACTCAGCAATTTAGCAAGACCCTCAACAACTAAAAACAAAAAGGACTGGGGATGTTGCTCAGTGGTAGGGTGCCCCTGAGTTCAATCCACATACACAGAACGAGGGCCCTTCACCAGCAGGATGGCACAGGCCTGTAATCCCAGCTACTTGGGAGGCTGAGTGAGGCAAGAAGGTGGAAAGTTCCAGGCCAGCCTTGGCACTTTAGTGGGACCCTAACTCTAAATAAAATTAAAAGAGCTGGGGGTAGCTCAATGGTACAGCACAGGCTTTGCATACACAAAGCCCTAGGTTCCAAACCCAGCACTGCCAAAAACATAAAACAACCCCCAAAAATTCCTTCTCGTCCTTGGACCTGTGACTCATGCTGCCCTGCCAAGAGCCTTGCTAAGTGGGAGGGCCAAGGATCTGGGAAATGATTGTGCAAGAAGGGTTGGGCTGGTAACAGGACCCAGTGATGACACTGTCCAGGCATGATTCTCCACACAGGTTCCCATCACTCAAACTGGTACAAGAAGTGTTTCCTAAAATAAGTAAATAAAGAAATAAGAAATACAATTTTTCAGACAAAAGAAGAAGTGTTTCAGTGAATTTTTGAAGTTCCACTTTGTTTTTTTTTTTTTTTTTTTTTGGTTTTGTTTTTTAGAGCCGGGGGCGCGGTGGCGCATGCCTGTAATCCCAGCACTTGGGAGGTTGAGGGCAGGAGGACCGCGAGTTCAAAGCCAGCCTCAGTAATGGGGAGGCACTTAGCAACTCAGTGAGACCCTGTCTCTAATAAAATACAAAAAAAGGGCTGGGGATGTGGCCCAGTGGTCAAGTGCCCCTGGTTTAATCCCTGGTACCAAACAAACAAACAACAACAACAACAAACAACAAAAAAACTGGTTTTGTTTCTAATTTGTTTGTGATGGCTTCTGAGAAGGTGAAAACCCCACAGGCCATGGAGGTCCAATTCCCAGATTCCCAGTTTCACTACCTCCTCTGTGATGTAGGCCAAGTGACTTTACCTCTCCGTGTTATAGTTTCCTCATTTGTAAAATGAAATTATAATAATATATATACTTCTATCTCATAAGCCTGTTAAGAAGCTTATGTGAGGCTATATTTGTAAAGCTCTATAATAGTTCCTGGCACCTTGTAAGTACTAGAACAATTAAAGATAAATTAAGTACATCTCAGAAGCACTTATCAATGCTTTGCAGAGATCCTGAATCCAGCCCCTCTCCTCCATTCTTAGAAAGGAAATAGGATGAATCAGTGGAAAAGTCTTAGGCTTTTGGAATTAGATGTATCTGGATCCAAATCTTAGCTCTGCCCCTTCCTGGCTAGGTAACCCTGAAGGCTGCTTAGCCTATCCCATCAGTTTTTGTTTTTGTTTTTTTCTTTTTGGTACCAGGGATTAAACTCAGGGGCACTCGACCACTGAGCCACCTCCCCAGCCCTTTTTTGTATTTTAGTAGAGACAGGGTCTCACTGAGTTGCTAAGTGCCTCGCCATTGCTGAGGCTGGCTTTGAACTCGCAATCCCCCTGCCTCAGCCTCCCAAGTGCTGGGATTACAGGCGTGTGCCACCAGGCGCGGCCCATCCTCAGTTTTCACATTTGTAAAATGAAGGTAGTGCTCATTTTTCAGGGGCAGAGGGACAGAGGAATGCTTCCTTCGCCTTGGCTGCAAGGTGAATGGCCTCTAACATGGGAATGGTTTCCTGAGTTCAATTTCTCCCTGTGAAAATCTAGCCCTCTAGAGATGGCAGGGACTATCAGTATAAGGAATAGGTGGGAAGGGGCTTCCCCTGGTCTGCTCCTGGCTTGCAGCCCTAGACTTTCCAGGTCTTTTTTTATTTTATTTTTTTGGGGGGTGGGCAATCTCAGGGATTAAACTCAGGGGCACTCGACCACTGAGCCACGTCCCCAGCCCTTTTTTGTATTTTATTTAGAGACAGGGTCTCACTGAGTTGCTTAGTGCCTCGCTAAATTGCTGAGGCTGGTTTTGAACTCTTGCAATCCCCCTGCCTCAGCCTCCCAAACTGCTGGGATTATAGGTGTGCGCCACCAGGCACCTTGACCATCTCAGGTGTTTTGTTTTGTTTTTTTTTTCAGGGCAGAGGGACAGAGGAATGCTTCCTTTTTTTGGCCTCTAACATGGGAATGGTTTCCTGAGATTCAATTTCAGGGCCCTGTGAAAATCTAGCCCTCTAGAGATGGCAGGGACTATCTAACCTAGGTGGGAAGGGGCTTCCCCTGGTCTGCTCCTGGCTTGCCCCTCTTTCCAGGTTTTTTTTATTTTATTTTTTTTTGGGGGTGGGGCAATCTCAGGGATTAAACTCAGGGGCACTCGACCACTGAGCCACGTCCCCAGACCTTTTTATTTTATATTTTATTTAGAGACAGGGTCTCACTGAGTTGCTTAGTGCCTCGCTAAATTGCTGAGGCTGGTTTTGAACTCTTGATCCTCCTGCCTCAGCCTCCCAAACTGCTGGGATTATAGGGTGTGCGCCACCACACCTTGACCTCCAGGTGTTTTGTTTTGTTTTGTTTTGTTTTTGGTGGTGCTAGAGATTGAACCCAGGGCCTTGTGCAAGTGAGGCCAGCACTCTACCTACTGAGCTATATCCCAGCACTGCCCCTCTCTTTTTTTTAATATAGATTTTTTAGTTATAGGTGGACACAATAATTTATTTATTTACATGTGGTGCTGAGGATCACACCCAGGGCCTCGCACGTGCTAGTTGGGAGCTCTACTCAACCCCAGCCCCCTTCAGGTCTTTTCTTGCAGGTAAAAAAAGAAAGAGAAAAGGAAAGAAGACTAGAGAAGGATGAAAGGAAGGAGGAAGGGAGAAAGGAAAGAGAGAGAGACATTTAGAAGAACAGTGTGAAATGCACTGGAAACCTCCATGGAGTCCTCAGGGATCAGGAACCTGGCGTTCCTGCAGTCAGCAGCCCCTCACAGGCCATAGAAGGGAGGCAACTGTTGACTAAACCAGCATTTCTAGAATGATCTCCATTCCACTTACAGCCTGACGTTTTGTATAACTCCACGTATGGGTTACTCTATCTACTTTTTACTAAAATCTAGGCTAGGCTAATCATAGAAACAGGATTCTGGGAAGAAGAAATATATTTGGTGGTCCCTCATTCACCCACTCATTCAGTAAAATGCATAAAACAAAAGGATTCAAGGCCCCTGGAAACCTAAGACAGCAAGAACAAAATTAAGGCACTGAGGGTGCCACTGAATGATAGGGTTCTTGCATAGCATGCAAGAAGCCCCGGGTTTGATCCCTAGTGCCTCACGAAAGAAAGAAAAAAAGTATAAAGATTTTCAGATTTGAAGAATTTTAACCAGGTCGAGTTTTCAAGAAAAATTTTAATAAACATAAAGTACTTTTTCTTTTTTTTTTTTTTTTTTTTTTTGGCACCGGGGATTGAACTGAGGGACACTCGACCACTGGTCCACATCCCCAGCCCTCTTTTGTATTTTATTAGAGACAGGGTCTCACTGAGTTGCTAAGTGCCTAGCTATTGCTGGCTGGCTTTGAACTCTTGATCCTCCTGCCTCAGCCTCTCAAGTGCCAGGATGGGCGTGCTCCACCGTGCCCGGCTCCTAGCTCTTTTTTATATTTTATTTAGAGACAGGGTCTTGCTGAGTTGCTTAGGGCCTCACTAAGTGGCTGAAGCTGGCTTTCAATTCCAGATCCTCCTGCCCCAGCCTCCCAAGTTGTTGGGAAGACAGGCCTGTGTGACTGTGCCTAGCATAAAAGGGACTTTTCTCATTATGATCCAAAATAAAGGGCTGGGGTTGTGGCTGAATGGTAGAGCACTTGCCTAGCATATGTAGGGCACTGGGTTCAATTCTCAGCACCACTTTTTTTTTAATATTTATTTATTTACTTTAGTTGTACACAACGCAATGAATTTATGTTTATGTGGTGCTGAGGATTGAACCCGGGCCGCGCACATGCAAGGCGAGCACTCTGCCGCTGAGCCACAACGCCAGCCCTCTTTTTTTTTTTTTTTTTTTTTTTTTGTGGTACCAGGGATTGAACTCAGGGGCACTCGACCACTGGGTCACATCCCCAGACCTTTTTTGTTATTTTAGTAGAGACAGGGTCTCACTGAGTTGCTAAGTGCCTCGCCATTGCTGAGGCTGGCTTTGAACTTGTGATCCTCCTGCCTCAGCCTCCCAAAGTGCTGGGATTACAGGCGTGCGCCACCGCGCCCGGCTCTTTTTTTTTTTTTTTTTAATATTTATTTATTTGCTTTAGTTGTACACAATGCAATGCATTTATGTTTACGTGGTGCTGAGGATTGAACCCCGGCCGCGCACGGGCGAGGCGAGCGCTCTGCCGCTGAGCCACAACCCCAGCCCCCAAAATAAAGGTTCTTAACATGATCCAAAAATAAAGGTGACTTTAAGGTGTTGTATGTAGGACTGGAATTCCCACCTTTAAAATCCTACTCTGGCTGGGGCGCGGTGGCACCCTCCTATAATCCCACAGACTCTGGAGGCTGAGACAGGAGGATCGCAAATTCAAGGCCAGCCTAAGCAGTTTAGAGTCCCAGTCTCAAAATGAAAAATAAAAAGGGCTGGGTTGTAGCTCAGTGGTAGAGTACCCCTGGGCTCTAGCCCCAGTACCAAAAATAAAGAAAGAAAAGAAGAATCCTACTGTGCTTGGGAAAGGCCTTAATTAGGTGGAGCAGCCCTAACTCCACCTGCACAGTCAGTGTTTCTCTTTTTAGAGAGTGATCCTGACGAATTAAAATTCAATTAATCCAACTTTAAGGGCAAGAAAAACTATTTGTGAAAAATCATTAAACAGCACATAAAACCCTTTGAGGAACAGTGACTCCTAGGAGAAGTACAGCCTGGCTTTTGTTAAGGTACTTTGGGCCCAATGAGTTAACTTTTTTAAGGAATTTTAACAAGATAGTGGTCAAAGTGGAATTTGTTCTTGCAGTTTATTTAAGGTTTTACAAGGCCCTGCAGAGAGTCCCTCCTCTAAGTCTGGTAGAGAAGAGAGCTTGGCAAGGAGGACTTGGCGAGAGGTAGAATCTTAGGAAGGCAGCTTTTTAAACCTGTGAGGAAACAAAACAACTGGCTTGGAAGTTTCACAAATGTCAGGTTCCTGAAAGACGAAGGAGGCCTGGGGAACTGTGGCCTCCTGGAGACCTCAGGGACTGGACAAGGGACTGAGCTTGTGATCCTGGGCTGCATCCTGCGAGGGAAAAAACAAATCTGCCCAGAGAGGACATTATTGGGGCCACTGGTGAAATGTGAATACAGTCTGTGGATTAGATAATAGTATTGTATCAACATTAAATTTCCTGATTTGATAACTGTACTTTGGTTGTGAAGGACAATGTTCTTGGTCTTAGGAAATGCATGAGGAAGTGATCAAGGCATCATATCCACAACTTTATTCCCAAATGGTTCAGGAAAAAAAAAAAAAAAAAATGTGTACATAAATATGTGGAGAAAGGAGAGGGAGTGGAAAGGTAAACTGGGCAAAATGTTAATGTGTAGGTATTCTAGGTAAAAGGTATATGGGAATTCTTTGTACTTAGCCTGGAATCCCAGCAATTCTGGAGGCTTGGGCAGGAGGATAGTGAGTTGAAGGCCGGCCTGGGCAACTTAGTGAAACCCTGTCTCAAAATAAAAAGGGATGGGGATGTAGCTTAGTGGTAGAGCACCCCTGGGTTCAACCCCTAGTATCAAACAGATGAAGGAAGGAAGGAAGGAAAGAGTGGCAGACGGAGAAATAAAAATTCATGTCTGAGCATTTGTTGGTTTCGTCCTGCCTAGTAATGTACTAAGATAGGTGCTAATAGACTGCACAAGAAATAGAAGTCACTCCAAGAGAGGCTTGTAACCAAACTGAGAAGACCTAAGGGATTTGCTTGCAATAATTAAAAACTTGTGGTGATCCATGTATTCAGCTACCAGCGTTCACATTATTGAAAGCCTCCAGCTACTGGGTGTGGAGACACACTTCTGTAATCCCAGAGACTCAGGAGGCCAAGGCAGGAGCATTGCAAGTTCAAGGCTAGCCTCAGCAATTTAGTGAAATCCTAAGCAACTCAGTGAGACCCTGTCTCTAAATAAAATATAAAAAAGGGCTGGGGAATGTGGCTCACAGGTTAAACGCTCCTGGGTTCAATCCCTGGTACCAAAAGAGTGGGGTGGGGTTGCTGGGGATGTTACTCAGTGGTAGAGCACCCCTGGGTTCATTCCCCAGTACAGAGGAAGGGAGTGGGTGAAAATTACTGTGGGGAAGTATCCACAGGAACTGAGATGGCATCGTGAATGTAGGAGTGTAATTCTTAGACTAGGGAAGGAACCTGTCAGAAATGACTTAGTTCTCAGAAGATGTGAAGCTTGAAGCAGGTTTTTTGTTTTTGTGGCAAAGGGGATCAAACCCAGGGAGCCTCAAGCATGGTAGGCAAGTGCTCTACCAATGAGCCACACCACCAGTCTTGAAGTAAGTGCTGTTTTGTTGTTTGTTTGATTTTTTGTGGTGCTGGGGATTGAACCCAGGTCCTTGGGCATGCGAGGCAAGCACTCTACCAACTGAGCTATATCCCTAGCCCTTGAAGTAAGTGTTAAGTAAGTGTTTTTTTTTTGTTTTGTTTTGTTTTTGTTGTTGTTGTTGTTGTTGTTTTGTTTTCAGAACTGGGAATTAGAACCCAGCAGCCCTTTACCACAAAGAGATATCCCCAACCCTTCTTTATCTTTTTTTTTTTTTTTTTTTTTTTTTTTTTTTAGGGGGGGGTACTGGTGTTGGAACTCAGGGGCACTTAACCACTGAGCCACATCCCCAACTCTTTATTTATTTGTTATTTTGAGACAGGGTCTCTCTAAATTGCTTAGGGCCTTGCTAAATTGCTGAGGCTGGCCTCAAACTTGCAATCCTCCTGTCTCAGCCTCCTGAGCCACTGGGATTACAGTGGTGAGCCACCATGCCCTGGTTTTGAAAGCTGATTAGAAATCCAAGGAGGGAGTTTTGAGCAATGGAAGAGGGGACAGTCTGCAAAACCACAGAGGGAGGAGACAATATGCAATTACCAAGTAACTTTTCAGCAAAAACATATTGGGCAAAAAATATGCTGAGAAGCATCAGGCAGGAGGCAAGACAGGTGAGTCTTTGCTGAAAGGTTGGGAGGAGGCCAGGGTTTCTGAGATGGGACCTGGGGAAGGAGATTGCCAAGGATGCCTGGGAAAGCCACGTGATACAGATAGAGAGCTGGAATGTGAGGAACAAAGCACAGAGGTCAGGAATGAGCAAATCCCAAGGTGAGGGCCTGGTAAACAGCCTGGAGCCCGAGAGTCTGCACAAGGTGGAATTGTGCAAGGGGTTTGCCGCTTACCTGAGCCTGCATGCTTCCACACCAGGGCTCAGCCTAGATCCCATGGGCAGGGTCAGTCCAGGAAAATACCCCAGGATATGGAGAAAAGGGACCCCCTTTGCACTGTTGGAGGGAATACGAATTTATATCATTATTGAACACATTATAGTGGCTCCTTGAAAAATTAAAAGTAGATCTATCATATTTAGTAATCTTATTTCAGGTACATATCCAAAGGAAATAAAATCAGTATATTGAGGCTATTTCTACACTCCATGTTCATTGTAGCATTATTCATAATAGCCAAGATATGCTATCATCCTAAACATCTCTTGACAGATAAAGGACTAAAGAATATATAGCTGGGCGTGGTGGCGCACACCTGAAATCCCAGCACTTGGGAGGCTGAGGCAGGAGGATCACAAGTTCAAAGCCAGCCTCAGCAATGGTGAGGCACTTAGCAACTAGTGAGACCCTGTCTCTAATAAAATACAAAAAAAAAAGGGGGGGGGGGAGCTGGGGATGTGGCCCAGTAGCCGAGTGCCCCTGAGTTCAATCCCTGGTACTAAAAAAAAAAAAAAAAAAAAGAATATATAATATGCACTAACAATGGAATATTACTCAGCCTTTAAGGGAATGCTGTCATTTGTGACAAAGTGGATAAAACTGAAGGACATTAGACTTAGTGAAGAATGTCAGGCACAGGGGGCTGGAGTTGTGGCTCAGTGGTAGAGCACTTGCAAGTGTAAGGCACTGGGTTGGATCCTAGCACCACATAAAAACAAATAAAGTCACTGAGTCCATATACAACTAAAATATATATATAAAAAAGAAAATGAGCCGGGCGCGGTGGCGCACGCCTGTAATCCCAGCACTTTGGGAGGCTGAGGCAGGAGGATCGCGAGTTCAAAGCCAGCCTCAGCAATGGCGAGGCACTTAGTAACTCAGTGAGACCCTGTCTCTAAATAAAATACAAAAAAAGGGCTGGGGATGTGACCCAGTGGTTGAGTGCCCCTGAGTTCAATCCCCAGTACAAAAAAAAAAAAAAAAAAAAAGAAAATGTCAGGCACGGGTTGAGTTTACATCCCAGAGACTTGAGAGGCTGAGGCAGAAGGATTGTAAGTTCAAAGCCAGCCTCAGCAATGGCAAGGCACTTAGCAACTCAGTGAGACCTTGTCTCTAATAAAATACAAAATAGGGCTGGGGATGTGGCCCAGTGGTCGAGGGGTCCTGAGTTCAATCCCCAGTACCAAAAAACAGTGAGGCACACCTGTAATATCAGTGGCTTGGAAGATTGAGACAGGAGAATTGCAAGTTCAAAACCAGCCTCAGCAATGTCAAGGTGCTAAGCAACTCAGTGAGACCCTGTCTCTAAATAAAATACAAAAAAGGGCTGGGGATGTGGCCCAGTGCTAAAGGCCTCTGGGTTGAATTCAATTCCCAGTACAAAAAAAAAAAAAAAAAAAGAGAGAGAGAGAGAGAGAGAGAGAAATGTGCCAGACACAAAAAGGTAAATATTGAATGATTTCCAAAATTGAACTAATGGAATCAGAGAGTAGAATTATAGTTGTCAGGGCTGTGGGGACAGAGGATGTTGGTCAGTTAATATTATTATTATTATTATTATTTTAAATGTGCACATCATCCTTGCGCGGGGCCATGCTGATCTTCTCTATATTGTTCCAATTTTAGCATATGTGCTGCCTAAGTGAGCACAGCCACTTATTATATAGCTGTTTCAGTTATGCAGGATAAAAAAGTTTTGGAGATTTAATGCACAACATGGTGACTATATTTAGGCAAGTGTTCTGCCCTTGAGTCACATTCCCAGCCACGGTTTTACTTGTTTTACTTTTTTTTTTTTAATTTCCTTGCAGTACAAGGGATCAAGCAGGAGCCCTCCTAGTTGTTTTCTTTCTTTATTTTTTTTTTCTTGTTTAAACAGGGTCTTCTACATTGCTGAGGCTGTCCTCGAACTTTGATCTTCCCAGTAACTGGGATTACAGGTTTGTGCCACTACATCTAGCTACTTTTTCTTTCCTTAGTGCTGGAGATTAAACCCAGGGCCTTGTGCATGCTAGGTAAACCCTCTACCACTGCACTATATCACCAATCGACTGTATCCTATACTTGAAATTTGCTGAGAGTAGGTCTTAAATATTCTCACTGTGAAAAAAACAAAGTAAATGTGTGAAGTGGTGGATCTTGTTCATTAGCTTGATTTGGAAATCATTTCATAATATATAGGTAAAACAAAATGTCATGCTGTAGCGTGGTGCAGTGGCACACACCTGCAATCCCAGTTACTAGGGAGGCTGAAGCAGGAGGATTGTTTGAACCCAAGAGTTTGAGGCCAGCCTGGGCACATAGCAAGACCACCTAAGGGATGGGGACATAGCTCAGTGGTAGAGCGTCTCCCTAGCACGCACAAAGCCCAGGGATGGATCTCCAGTACCTCTGCCCCCTTCAAAAAATGGTTTTAGGGCTGGGAGTGTGGCTCAGTGGGGAGCTCTCACCTTGCACCTGGAGGAACTGGGTTCGATCCTCAGCAACACGTAAAAATAAAATAAAGGTACCGTGTCCATATACAACTAAATATAAACACACACATATATATATATGGTTTTAGAAGAGTGTGGTGGCACTCAGACTGAGGCAGGAGAATCACAAGCTTGAAGCCAGCCTAAAAAATTTAGGGACACTCTGTCTGAAAATAAACACAAAAAAGAGCTCAGCAGTGGGCTGGGATTGTGGCTCAGCGGTAGAGTGCTCGCCTGACACGCGGGCGGCCCGGGTTCGATCCTCAGCACCACGTACAAATAAAACGCATTGTGTACAACTAAAGGCAAATAAATAAAAATATTAAAAAAAAAAAAGATCATGGAGGCACTAACATCTCTGAATCAAAAAAAAATTAAAAAAAAAAAAAAAAAAAAAGAGCTCAGCAGTAGAGTACCCTGAGTTCAATTCCCAGAACCCTACCTACCACACACACAAAGTCATGTTGTGTATCATAAACATATCTGTGTGTACACACACACACACACACACACACACGCGCGCGCGCGCGCATATATAGTTTTATAGTATTTGGGATACCCAGAGTTTTGTGAATGCTAGGCAAGTGCTTTATCAGTGAGCTACATGTCCAACCATTTTAAAAAATTTTACTTATTTATTGTTTTGTTTTGTAGTGCAGTGGATTGAACCCAGGACCTCTTGGTCCTAGGCAAGCTCTCTACCACTGAGTTACATCCCCAGCCTTAAATTTTCTTTTCTTTTCTTTTTTTTTTTTTTTTTTTTTTTTTTGGTACCAGGGATTAAACTCAGGGGCACTCGACCACTGGGCCACATACCCAGCCCTCTTTTGTATTTTATTAGAGACAGGGTCTCACTGAGTTGCTAAGTGCCTCACCATTGCTGAGGCTGGCTTTGAACTTGCAATCCTCCTGCCTCAGCCTCCCAAGTGCTGGGATTACAGGCGTGCGCCACCACGCCTGGCTTTGGCTTTGAACTTTAAAAAAAAAAAAATTATTTATTTGTTTTTAGTTGTACACAATGCCTTTATTTTTACATGGTGCTGGGGATCTAACCCGGGGCCGTGCACGTGCTAGGCAAGCACTCTACCGCTGAGCCACAACCCCAGCCCCTGGCTTTGAACTCTTGGTCCTCTTGCCTCAGTCTCCCAAGTGCTAGGATTACAGGCGTGCGCCACTGCGCTGGGCTCCCAGCCCTTTTTTATATTTTATTTTTTTTTTTTAAATAACCTTTTTTTTTTTTTTTTTTTTATTTATTTATTTACTTTAGTTGTACACAATGCAATGCATTTATGTTTACGTGGTGCTGAGGATCGAACCCGGGCCGCGCACGTGCGAGGCAAGCGCTCTGCCGCTGAGCCACAACCCCAGCCCCCTTTTTTATATTTTATTTAGAGGTGGACTGGCTGAGTTGCTTAGGGCCTCACCAAGTTGCTGAGGCTGGCTTCGAACTCACAATCCTCCTGCTTCAGCCTCCTGAGTTGCCGGGATTATACCACTGCTCCTGGCTACAATTTTTATTTATCAATTATACCTCAATAAAGCTGGGAAAAAAATGTTATTTAACTATTTAGGGGCTAGGAATGTAGCTCAGTGATAAAGGCCTTGGGTTTGATACTTAGCATCACACACAACTACTCCCCCTGCACTCCCTAAATATATATCACAAGCAAACAATAGCAACAACAAACTCAATTTTCTTTCTTTCTTTCTTTCTTTTTTTAAAGGGCAAAAGCTCTGAATAAAACCCTCACAACGAAAAGCTATGATTTGCAGGGCATGGTAGCTCACGCCTAAAATCCCAGCTATGATGTGCAAATAAACAGGAAAAGAAGCTCCGCATCATTGGATTTTTAGTGAGATGCAAATTAAAACACAATGAGATACTACTACACAGCTACTGGAATAACTAAAAGAAAAAAAAAAAAAAAAAAAAAAAACCGAGTATACAAATTGGAGGACTTGTGGACAAAGTGGAATTGTCATCCACTGCTTAAAGTGTAAAATGCTATGTGCACTATTTAAAACCATTTGGCAGCCGGGCGCGGTGGCGCACGCCTGTAATCCCAGCACTTTGGGAGGCTGAGGCAGGAGGATCGCGAGTTCAAAGCCAGCCTCAGCAATGGCGAGGCACTTAGTAACTTAGTGAGACCCTGTCTCCAAATAAAATACAAAAAAGGGCTGGGGATGTGACCCAGTGGTCGAGTGCCCCTGAGTTCAATCCCCGGTACCACAAAAAAAAAAAAAAAAAAAAAACATTTGGCAGGGGCTAGGAGTGCAGCCCAGTGACAGGCCACTTGCCTAGCATGTGAGGAGATTTGAGTCCCATTCCCAACACCTCAAAACAGACAAACAAGGGGCTGGGGTTGTGGCTCAGCGGTAGAGCGTTCGCCTAGGACGTGCGTGGCCCGGGTTCGATCCTCAGCACAACATAAAAATGCAAGGCATTGTGTACAACTAAAACAAATAAACAAATAAAAATTTTTTAAAACCCAGACAAACAAACAACAATAATAACAACAACAAACAAGCCAGGCTTGCTGGCACATGTCTGCAATCCCAGTGATTTCAGAGGCTGAGGCAGGAGGAACATAAGTTCAAGCTTAGCCTCAGCACCATAGTGAGACTCTGCCCTAAAACAAAACATAAAAATGGGGATGTAGCTCAGTGGTAAAGTGCACCTGGGTTCAATCCCCAGTACCAAAATAGCACCACCAACAACAAACAAACAAAAAGCACTTGGCAGTTTCTTGGAAAGTTAACATTCACCTACCTTTTGATCCTGCCTCTCTCAGATATTTTACCTGTATATAAAGAATAACAGGGCTGGGGTTGTGGCTCAGCGGTGGAGCGCTCGTCTAGCACGTGCGCAGCCCGGGTTCGATCCTCAGCACCACGTAAACATAAATGCATTGCATTGTGTACAACTAAAGCAAATAAACAAATATTTTATTTATTTATTTATTTTTTTGTGGTACCGGGGATTGAACTCAGGGGCACTCGACCACTGGGTCACATCCCCAGCCCTTTTTTGTATTTTTTATTTAGAGACAGGGTCTCGCTGATTTGCTACTCACTGAGTTGCTAAGTGCCTCTCCATTGCTGAGGCTGGCTTTGAACTCACGATCCTCCTGCCTCAGCCTCCCAAAGTGTTGGGGTTACAGGCGTGGGCCACCGCACCCGAAACAAATATTAAAAAAAAAGGAATAACAACTTTATTTATGCAGGGAACGCCTGTAATCCCAGCACTTGGGAGGCTGAGGCAGGAGGATCACCAGACCTGGGCACCGTGTGTGGTGAGGGGAAGCAGACCTCACTTCACTGTTCTCTGCCCAATCTGCAGGAAGTCCCTTAGAGGAGCCATGGGTGCTAAGAGACCCAGACCCAGCACGTGAGACTTCAAGCCCTTGTCTGGGTCTGGGAGTTCAAAGCCAGCCTCAGCAATGGCGAGGCACTTAGCAACTCAGTGAGACCCTGTCTCTAAATAAAATACACTGTGGCCCAGTGGTTGAGTGCCCCTGAGTTCAATACCCGGTACAAAAAAGAAAAAAAAAAAAAGAATAACAACTTTGTTTATTTTATTTATTTGCTTTAATTGTATACAATGTTTTTGTTTTTTTTTTTTAATTTTTCGTGGTGCTGAGGATGGAACCCAGGCTGCGCACGTGCTAGGCGAGAGCTCTTCCGCTGAGCCACAACCCCATCTCACAACTTTATTTATAATAGACAAAAGTTTTAAAAATTTTTTAAATGTCCATCAACTAGTGTAGGGATAAACAAATTATGGTGTCCATACAATGAAATATTACTCATAATTACTCATTTTTGTCTAATAAAAAGAGATGAATTACTGATCCACACAAAAGTATAGATTAGCATCAGTGTAATTACCTTGAGTGAAAGTGGGTGTAATCCCAGTGACCTGGGAGGCTGAGGCAGGAGGATTGTGAGTTCAAAGCCAGCCTCAGCAATGGTGAGGCACTTAGCAACTCAGTGAGACCCTGTCTCTAAATATAATACATAAAAAAGGTTGGGGATGTGGCTCAGTGGTCAAGTGCCCCTGAGTTCAATCCCAGGTATCAAAATTTAAAAAAAAGAAAAGAAAAGAAAAGAAAGTGGGACTCCCCCTCCAGTCCCCAGTTGCAAATTATATGAAAGACTATGGATTATGTAAACTTTGTTCCACTTATATAGAACTTTGTGGGTTTTGCTTTTTTGGGTTGCCAAGAATTGAACAGAGGACCTTAAACATGCTGAGCAAGTGCTCTACTGCTAAGCTAAGACTTTAACCCTATGTAAAACTTCAGAAAATGCCAACTAATTCATAGTGACACAAAGATGATCAGTGGGTGCTTAGGAAGGTGTGGAATGGAGGACCTCATACCTTTAGGGTGATGAATATTTCCATTCTTTTGGTTGTGGTCATTGCTTCATTAGAGAATCCATGTATCAAAATTTATCAAGCTAAGTGGGATGGTGCTTCTGTGTAATTCCAGCTACTCTGGAAGTTGAGGCAAGAGGATCACAAGTTCAAGGTCAGCCTGGGCAACTTGTCTCAAAATAAAAAAATAAAAAAGGCTGGGAGTGTGACACAATGGTAGAGCATCCCTGGGTTCAATTCCCAGCATATACACAAACAAAACAAAACAAAACAAAAAATTGTTATCAAATTGTGTACCTTAAATGATTGTAGTTTCTGGGGCTGGGATTGTAGCTCAGTGGTAAATTGCTTGCCTAGCACATTTGAGGCACTGGGTCCGAGATCCTCAGCACCATATAAAAATAAAATAAAGGTATGGTGTCTAGCTACAACTAAAAAAATATATATTTAAAAAAATGGATGTAGTTTCTTTATTGTATGTCAATTATTCCTCCATGAAGCTGTTTATAAAAAAAAAAAAAAAAAGGAAACTTAGGGGTATTAATTAGCACAGTATATCAGGTAGGCTGGAGTGGAGAGGTGATCCAATTATGTATTGCTATGTAGCAAATGACTCCAAAATGACTCCAAAACAATTGTTTTATTATACTTTATGATTTTGTAGACCAGGGATTCAGACTACTGGGCTATACTCAGGTTGGGATGTTCCAAGATGGCTTTACTCCTACACCTGTCACCTTGGTGTGGACAGCTAGCAAGCTGGACTCTGAGCCTTCTCCTGTGCTCTGTCTTGAAGGGAAGTCCCACTTACCTGATGGCTAAGACTATAAGAGAACAAGGTAGAAGCTGCTCCTAAAGATTCGGCTGGGAACTGGCATAGCATTACTTCTGCCATACTTTCTTGGTCAAAATGGTCACAGACCAGTCCAGATTTTAGGGGAGGAGCAAAGAACTCACATTCTAATGAGAGCCCCAGGAGCCTGGAAAAGGCTGTGTGGGAGTATGGGAGCAGCCAGGCAGAAGCTAAGAGAGGTCCTGAGCAATGGGTCTGGGTGTATGTTGACAGGGAGCAGGGTTTATGTAGAAAAGCAAAACTGGGAAAAATGTTGGGGCAGAGCAGAGAAGTCCTAGGTAGATTGGATTAAGCAACTTGAGTCAGCGTTTTTTTGTTGTTGTCTTTGTTTTGTTTTTTTTTTTTTTTTTTTTTTTGGTTTTTTTTTTTTTTTTTTTTTTAGGACAGGGTCTCACTGAGTTGCAAAGTGTCTCACCATTGCTGAGGCTGGCTTTGAACTCTTTTTTTTTTTTTTTTTGTGGTACCAGGGATTGAACTCAGGGGCACTCGACCACTGGGCCACATCCCCAGCCCTTTTTTTTGTAGTTGCTTTATTAGAGACAGGGTCTCACTGAGTTGCAAAGTGTGGGTTCACCATTGCTGAGGCTGGCTTTGAACTCTTGATCCTCCTGCCTCAGCCTCCCAAGTGCTGGGATTTCAGGTATGCACCACCACGCCCGGCCCTTACTTTTTATTTTGAGACAGGGTCTTGCTAAATTGCTCAGGGCCTCGCTAAGTTGCTGAGGCTGTTCTCAAACTTGTGATCCTCCTGCCTCAGTTTCCTGAGTCACTAGAATTACAGGTGTTCAGAACTGAATCTGTCCTGATTTATTTGTCATATGATTTTTTCCACTATATTAATATTGAAAACAACTTTTAGTTTTTTTTTTTTCCCTGATCATTAAAGACACAGGTTACATTTTTAAAAAATAAAGACTGAGACCTTAGCTTTAACCATAGGAGCAAAAAGTATGGGGGCTTGAACTGGGAGCGACAGAGGCAAGATGGCAACTTTCTCTCCTGGAGGAGAGGAAAGATGTGATCCTGAGTGTGGTCCAGTTGAGTGCACTGATTTAGCAGTGACAGACCTAAGGGTAAGTAGGCAGGCAGTTTGTAAATCCCTCTGCTGAATACCAATGATTCTTTTAAAAACTGTATGGCTGGGAGTGTAGCTCAGTGGTAGAGGGCTTGCCTAGCATGAGTGAGGCCCTGAGTTCAATCCCCAGGGCTGGCCCCCCACACCAAAAAAAAAAAAAATTTGACCGAAAGCCCAGCTTTCCCAACTGTGGAGGCTGAGGCACGAGGATTCCAAGTTCAAAACCAGCCTCAGCAACTTAGTGAGGTCCTAAGTAACTTAGATCCCCTCTCAAAGAATTAAAAAAGGGCTTGGGATGTGGCATAACAGTATCCCTGGGTTCAACCCCAGCATACCCTGCCCACCCTGCCAAAAAATAGTGAATATTTATTAAGTGCTTTTTGGGGGAAAAATAAAAAGGGGGAGGATATTTATTAAGCACTTATTGGTGCTTGGCCCTACATTTTACATTTAGGAACTCATTTAACCCTGATAGCTAGATACTTATATCATCCCTATTAAATAGATGGAAAATCTGGGGCCAAAAATGTTAAGTAACTTGCCCAAAATCACACAGTAAGGAGTAGTCGAGCTGGGATATCAATTTACCAGAGTACCAAATTACTTTTGACTAGCAATGCTTGATATTTACTTTTAACTTTTTATATGTGCAATTCAAGTTTCCTTAGTGTAGTTTATAAAGTTCTGGGTGACTAAAGTTTTTATTAAATCCCTTGATATATTGCTACTGTGTACTCAGAGTTGTTCAAAGGAGATGACACACTTGAATGGTTCCAAGGCCAGAGTCAGGGTAGAGTGAAGTTGATACAGAAGTGGAATTCCATGTCCCCTCAACTAACAGGATGCGGGCAATGATTCAGTAGGCCACTGTTTGTCTGGTACCCTCAACCCATCAAGATTCAAAATCGTAATTATGAAGCCGGGTGCGGTGGTGCACGCCTGTAATCCCAGCTCTTTGGGAGGCTGAGGCAGGAGGATCGCGAGTTCAAAGCCAGCCTCAGCAATGGCGAGGCACTTAGCAACTCAGTGAGACCCTGTCTGTAAATAAAATACAAAAAAGGTCTGGGGATGTGACCCAGTGGTCGAGTGCCCCTGAGTTCAATCCCCGGTAGCACACACACACAAAAAAAGTAATTATGAGCTGGGCATAGAGGCACAGACCTGTAATCTCAGGGGCTTAGGAGGATAAGGCAGGAGGATCGTGAGTTCAAAGACAGCCTCAGAAACTTAGTGTGACCCTAAGCAACTCACAGAGGCCCTAAGCAACTCAGTGTAGACCCTGTCTCTAAATATAATACAAAAAAGGGCTGGGGATGTGGCTCAGTGATCAGTAGTTAAGCGCCTCTGGGTTCAATCCCTGGCACTAAAAAAAAAAAAAAAAAATTATGATGTAATGTTTATTTAATGTACTTTGAAAAAACATGCACTCTAGCTGGGCACAGTGGCACACACCTGTAATCCCAGTGGCTGGGGAGGCTGAGACAGCGAGTTTGCAGCTAGCCTCAGCAAAAGTGAGGTGCTAAGCAGCTCAGTGAGACTCTGTTGCTAAATGAAATACAAAATAGGGCCGGGGATGTGGCTCAGTGGTCAAGTGCCCTGAATTCAATCGGTACCTCCCCACCAAAAAAACACATGCACTCTGGTGATTTATGCATTTATAAATTATGGGAGTGTGCCCTGAGGAAGACAGTGAAAGACAATGACATTTTTTTTTTTTTTTTTTTTTTGTACTGGGGTTTTAACTCTGGGCCACTTAACCACTGAACCACATCCCCAGCCCTATTTTGTATTTCATTTAGAGACAGGGTCTCACTGAGTTGCTTAGTGCCTCACTTTTGCTGAGACTGGCTTTGAACTCAAGATCCTCTTGTCTCAGCCTCCAGAGCCACTGGGATTACAGGCATGTGCCACCACACCTGGCTGAAAGGTACAATTTTTGTATTAAAACAAGCAGGTGGGGATGATGATGTGGCTCAGTGGCACAGTGCTTGCCTAAGATGCCCTGGGTTCAATCCACAGACCCCTAAAAAAATAAAATAAAATAAACAAAGCCGGGCACAATGGTGCATGCCTGTAATCCCAGCACTTGGGAGGCTGAGGCAGGAGGATTGCAAGTTCAAAGCCATCCTCAGCAATGGCAAGGCACTTAGCAACTCAGTGAGACCCTGTCTCTATAAAATACCAAAAAAGGGCTGGGGATGTGACCCAGTGGTCGAGTGCCCCTGAGTTCCATCCCTGGTACCACAAAAATAAATAAGTAAGTAAGTAAGTAAATAAATAAATAAAATAAAAAATCAAGTACATCACATATTTAGTTAAAGAATCAGATGATGAAAAAGCTGATTCAAGTCATTCTGATGGAAATATAGCCTAACCCCCAATCCATGGTCTGAAAAGATATCAGGGGCTGGCTCTGGTGTCATCTTGGAAAATAAAAGAAGATGCACTGGGAAAGAATGCAAATTTATTATGTAATTTTAGCACTGACTTCCTTTAAAAAGTGGTTACTTACTACAATACAAGGTGATTTATTTTCAGGATCAGGAAGGTATATAGACCCCCTTTCTAATGTAAACTAGTGAAGGGAAAACTGAGAGGCTGCTTGTTCCTATCTTGCTTGTTTATTGGCTAGAATAGTAATGAAAAATTTAATACAATGTAATTTACAGCAGGGAACTGTGTCTTTGGCCTTTCCTCTGGATGCACAGATCTATAGATCTGCCTCTTCTCAGGGATAAACTAAACCTTATTAGGTTCTAATGCTGATTTATTATTTATCTACTACTACACCACATTCAAAAAGATCACGATAGCTGGGCGTGGTGGCACACACCTGTCTGTAGTCCCAGTGGTTATGGAGGCTGACAAGGATGGCGAGTTCAAAGCCAGCCTCAACAACAGAGAGGTACTAAACAATTCAGTGAGACCCTGTCTCTAAATAAAATACAAAAAAGGGCTGGGGATAAGGCTCAGTTGTTGAGTGCCCCTGAACTCAATCCCTGGTACCAAAAAAAAAAAAAAAAAAAAAAAAAAAAAAAAATCACAATAACTGTATTTCTATACAATCGGAGTTGAATTTGATGATTTAAAGATTTTCCTCTTTGCTGTCTGTGGTAAATCAAGTCTTCACTGAAATTAGGAATGTGTTAATTTAACAATTTACACTGCACACTTGCTTTCTGGTAATATGATGTTAATTCAAGAAAGCACAGAAGGGAAGCTACTTCATGAAGAGAAATCAAACCTCCCCCAGCAGTCTCTCTCTCTCTCTCTCTCTCTTCTTTTTGGTTTATTCTGAGCAATTGTCCCCAGGAAACCAGCCCACCAACAGCTGTCAAGTTTGATTCCTCTTTCTGGAGTTACAGCCTTCCTGCTCCTCCTTGATGGCTCTGCTGACATTTCACCTCTGCTATCAAGACATTCTGAGTCTTAGTATCAGGAAGACTGTTAGGTTTTCTTCCCCTTGTCATCTTCTTTCTTTCTTTTTTTACTTTTTTTTTTGGTGGTGGGTGGGGCCAAGGCAGAGGGAGGCAGCAGGTCTGGTCCATCTCTCTTCTGACCCTCTGGGGCCATCTTCCTTCTGGCAATTCTCTCCCCCCATCTGTTTTCTTCTTGTTTGAAAGAAAGAATTAAAAACAAGGAGGGCTGGGGCTGGGGATCAGCAGTAGCGCACTTGCCTGGCATGTGTGAGGCACTGGGTTCGATTCTCAGCACCACATATAAAAATAAATAAAGGTCTGAGGGGGAAAAAAAAAGGAAAACATGGAAAAAGAAACAGAATTTTAAAAACAAATACACAAAAAACTCTGGAGTAAAGCTAGTATGGTAGAAAATTATAGGTGTGTGTAGATTTACTTGTTCACACACAGGTCTCAAATTACTATGAAAGAAACTTGTATTTGCAATAGATGATGGCATCAGAATTTTTTTTTTTTTGTTGTTTTGTACTGGGGATTGAACCTGAGTGCAGTTTACTATTGAGCTACATCCCCAGTCCTTATTTTTTTTATTTTGAGACAGGGTCTTACTAAGTTGCTGAGGATCTCTCTAGGTTGCTAACGCTGGCCCTCAGTCGTTGGAATTACAAACATGGGCCATGGCGTTGGGCTCCTCTTATTTATTATTTTTGGTGCTAAGGATTGAGTACAGGGACTCTCATTTGAAGGAGCTCAATCACTGAGCTATCTATACCTCCAACCCCTACTTTATTTATTTCTTAGTACTGAGGGTTATACCCAGGTGCACTCTACCACTGAGCTATATCCTGTCCTTTTTTTCCCCCCAATATTGTTTAGTTATTGATGGACCTTTATTTTGTGTATTTGTATGTGGTGCTGAGAATCAAACCCAGTGCCTCACACATGCTAGGCAAGCGCTCTTCCACTGACCCACAACCCCAGCCCTCTTTCTTTTTTTTTTGGTGCTGGGGATTGAACCCAGGGCCTTGTACATGTGAGGCAAGCACTCTACCAACTGAGCTATATCCCCAGCCCACCCTCCAGTCCTTTTTTAAAAATATTTATTTGTTTTAGTTGTATACAATGCCTTTATTTTTACGTGGTGCTGAGGATCGAACCCGGGCCACGCACATGCTAGGCGAGTGCTCTACCACTGAGCCACAATCCCAGCCCCCTCCAGTCCTTTTTAAGATTAAAAAAAAAAATTTTTTTTTTTAGTTGCAGATGGACATAAATACCTTTATTTATTTATTTTTTTTATGTGATGCTGAGGATAGAACTCAGGGCCTCACATGTGCTAGGAGAGTGCCCTACCACTGAACCACAACCCCAGCCCTAAATTTTTAAAATTTTTGAGACTTGGTCTTGCTAAGTCGCCCAGGTTGGCCTGGAATTTGTAGTCCTCTTGCCTCAGCCTCCCAAGCAGTTGGGATTATAGGTGTGTGCTACTAAGCTCAGCCCTCCAGCCCCTAATTTTTAAATTAAAAAAGTTTGGGGCTGGGGTTGTGGCTCAATGACAGAAGCACTTACCAAGCATGTGTGAGGCACTGGGTTGGATTCTCAGCACTGCATACAAATAAATAAAATAAAAGTCCATTGACAACTTAAAGGATATTTAAAAAAATAAATTTAAAAAGTTTCCTTCATTTGGTAGAGAAGGCTATTTTGGCTTTACTGTGTCAACCGTTTCACTGTTCACACATTACTGTTGATGGGCACTGATCTTTGCTTGGCTCTGGGTGGTGAGGCCAGTGATCTGGAGGGCAATGGAGGACTTGAACCTTCATGCCAGGCTCATGGCAGCCAGGAAGCTCTTTATCCTCAGCACCTGGGCCCCTCCCAGGGCTCTATCTCTCCAGCACATTTGTCTAGTTGGGTTGATTTAAAGGTTCTTTCCAGATTGATCTATCCCTGGATTCTGATGACAAAATCGGAGATGTTTATTGTATTTCCACCCTATCATTATGATCCAGGCATGGTGATTCAAATTGGAAACGAAATTTTTTTTAAAAAATTTGTTTTCATTGAGATATAATTTACAGTGAAATTTTGCAGAGAGCTGAAATGGCATTTATAAGTTTCAATCAGTGGATACACCGATATATTTGATATATTTTTACTTCATTACCCCATAAGGTAACTTCGTATAGCCTCCCTCAGTCAGGCGTCGCCCCCAAGGATACCTTTCCTATCCCCGTAGTTTAGTTTTGCTTGTTTTAGAATTTTTCTGTAAATGAAATCATAGAGTATGAACTCTTTTGTGTTTGGCTTCATTCTCCCAACATGATGTTTTGAAATTCATCTAGACTGTTTGCCTGGGCCAGTTTAAATAGGACCAAGATATCACTAACAGTGAGACAGTGTGAAGATGGGGACAATTGTTCTGCCTGTTGGTCTCCGGGCCAGATACTCCCAAAATCCTGGTAAGTGGCCTTGTTGGCCCTTCCACGTCAGGCTCCTTTCAGGGCCACGCAAGTTCCTCTCCTAGAACCGCCCAGACGGCCTAGGGCACCACCCAGATGGCCATGGGGCCGTCCGGGTCGCCTCCCCTGAACAGCTGTCCCCTCCCCCATTAAAACTGAAAAATCAGGATTCAGATTCGTTTAATTCCACGCATCCAAATGCAAACGACTGTATGATCTTTTGGTGTTGATCGCAGATATAGAGTCCCTAAGACAAGGTAGAGAGAAAAAAAGAAAAGGTAGGGGGAAAACCCAGATCCCCAGGACATTGGATATCAGCCTCCGTTGAGGCAGGGATTCAGAATGAAGGCTTTTCTTTTCTTTTTTAAATAAACGGAAGAGTCGCTCTCAGCTCCTCGCTCTGAAGGTTTCAAAGGTCGTCACACTGAAGCCCGGGGGCGTTCATCTCCCCAGCGGCCTAGAGAAGGGAGGAGGTTGATGGGAGGAGGGAGGGAGCACACAAAAGCGGGCCGTGCCGAGAGGGCTAATGTTTCCTGTTTGCCTGGAACCCCCTCCCCTGTCTCCCCTCCCCCAGCCCCCTCCCAGCACTCGGGCGGAAGTGAGTTTGCTCCTTTGGAGATTAAAAGGATTCCGAATTCCGATCAGTCCCAATAACCGGCGTACAGAGAGGAGGTGGAGGAGGAGGAAGAGGCGGCAAAGCAGAGAAAGAGGGGGCGCGCGTGCGCGCGCTCGCAGCCCGAATTGGGGGAGTTGTGCAAAGCCCCAGGAGGCCAGGGCACGGCGAGAGCAAAACCGGGTAGGCGCAGCGCAGCCGGGCCACCCGCGTCCCGCTCGGAGACTCGCTTCAGAAAGAAGATGACGCAGGCGGGAGCCGGCGGCGCTGGCCACGCGGCTTCTGAACTCGCGGCGCGGGGCCGTTGCCGGTTCCACTGATTCCAACGCGCCCGGGAGGAGGCTCCGTCCCCGAGGCTCGGGATCGGAGGGGGGACCAGGGCGAGGGCGAAATGGCCCTATGACAAAGGAAATGTGATCCCCCTTCGCTGCCAAGGTTTCAGAGAGGACGGACGTGAGGAGGAGGAGGGGCGCGGGGCGCGCGCGGAGCTCGGATAGCATTGCACGACGGCCCGCGCAGAGCAGGCAGCGGGTACATCTAATATCTTCCTGCCGATGAATAATTCAGTGCGGCCCGCGGGGACCTGCGGCCCCGCGCTGCAGCGGGGCTAAGCCAGAGAGGAAGGAACGCGCGGAAGGCGCCCAGGCCCGGCCGGGCTAGGCGGGGGCACGAGGCTCCCGGGCCGCGTGGGGCGCGCGTGCGTGTTAGCGCGGATAGCAGCGGCCGGGTTGGGCGGGCGCGCGGGAGACTCGAAGCGCGTGGAACGCGCGTGCGTACTGCACGCGTGCGGCCGTGGCCAGACCCGCACGAGGTGCAGCTGCGCCGGGGCCGACCGCCCTGCAGGAGAGGCTGCGCCTGGCGGTGCGCAAGCCCTGAGCGCAGTACGCCGGGCCACCCAGGAGCCCTTGGCCGCCGCGTCATGCGGTGGGGCGGTCGGCGTCGCGCGGGGGGGACACCGGCTTGGCGACGCTTTGCTCCCGCCTTTACGAGTTTGGGGCACATTCCCTTCCCAAGAAGAGACTAAATCTGTTTAAAGAAAAGCAACACACCAAATACTCGTCGAACCAAATTCTGCTCTCGCCGGGACTAGGATTACACAGCGGACTCTCAATTTGGGGACTCCACTTGGTTAGCGCGAAGCGAAGCCCCAGCTGCTCCAGGGAGTACACTGACCTCCCAGCCCCTGCTTGCCCCTCGCGTGTCGGGGCTTGTTCTGGCGTTACAGCTTCGGAAGGCACGCGGCCCCCACGTCCTCCGGGAGGAATCTGTGTCACCTCTGGTTAGTGGCATTTAATGCCCGCAGTGTTGGAGCTGGCAGCGCGCGGGCCGGACGTGGCGAGACCAAGGGGGCCGCGTCGCTCTGGTGTCTGCTCCCGGATTTCAGGCCTAATCGATGCATTTTTCTGAGTGAGTCGGTGGCTCCCCCACCCACCTCGTCTGCGCTCTCTCCTCCTCCTCCTCTTCCTCTCTGGTCTCCTCCCTCCTCTGGGCCGGGTTGCAAATGGCTTCGTTCCCCGAGACCGACTTCCAGATCTGCCTGCTTTGCAAGGAGATGTGCGGCTCGCCGGCGCCGCTCTCCTCCAACTCATCCGCGTCGTCCTCGTCCTCGCAGACGTCCACGTCGTCTGGGGGCGGCGGAGGGGGCCCCGGGGCGGCGGCACGCCGTTTGCACGTCCTACCCTGCCTACACGCCTTCTGCCGCCCCTGCCTCGAGGCGCATCGGATGCCGGCGGCGGGCGGCGGCGCACCGGGAGAACCGCTCAAGCTGCGCTGCCCCGTGTGCGACCAGAAAGTAGTATTAGCCGAGGCGGCAGGCATGGACGCGCTGCCTTCGTCCGCCTTCCTGCTCAGCAACCTGCTTGACGCCGTGGTGGCCACCGCCGAGGAGCCGCCGCCCAAGAACGGGCGCGCTGGCGCCCCAGCGGGCGCGGGCGGCCACAGCAATCACCGACACCACACGCACCACGCGCACCCGCGCGCATCCGCCTCCGCGCCGCCGCTCCCGCAGGCGCCGCCGCCGCCCGCGCCTTCTCGCTCAGCGTCGGGTGGCCAGACTGCCTCCCCGTCGGCACTGCTGCTGCGCCGGCCGCACGGGTGCAGCTCGTGCGATGAGGGCAACGCGGCCTCTTCTCGCTGCCTCGACTGCCAGGAGCACCTGTGCGACAACTGCGTCCGCGCGCACCAGCGCGTGCGTCTCACCAAGGACCACTATATCGAGCGCGGCCCGCCGGGTCCCGCAGCCGCCGCGGCGGCGCGCAGCAACTCGGGCTCGGCCCCCCTTTCCCCGGTGCGCCCTTCTCCATTCTCTCGGTGTTCCCGGAGCGCCTCGGCTTCTGCCAGCACCACGACGACGAGGTGAGTCGCGGGTCGGCTTGAGAGGGGGCTGCTTCTGGGGGTGGTGTGTGTTTGCGTATCGGTGACCGCCTGTGGAGAGGTTCCTCCCGATCCGTGTCAGAGTTAGGGGAGGTGGTCCTAGACCAGATATTTTGCGTTTTCCCTTGGGCTTAGTGGTTGGTATCTAGGAGATCATGACCTAAAAAGTGTGTTGAAGATCTGGCTTCTGTTTGCGTGCCGCGAGGGGCCCTTGGAGGGTCCCAAAATGTGGGTTCCCCCATTCCATATTTTAACGGTAGCGAAATGTGGCAACCGTTGTATTCACGTAGGCATGAGGTGGGAGAGATAGGTGTGTGTGAGTGCAGCCGTGAATTACTTGTGGGTCGGCCAGAGGCCTCCGAAAGTGTACAGAGTGCTCTCCTTCATTTTCATTGTAAATCTAGTAGATTATTGCTTTTGAGTAGTAGGGTATGAGTCGTGACAAGGGGGGGTGGTTGTGTGGATTAGTTGGGTATGTGTGTGGAGTGCTAGTGCCTATACAGACCCAACTTTCCACGTGCGTCCTGGAGGGGGTAGGACTGTTTTGTTTTTTTTTGTTTTGTTTTTGTCTTTTGGACAGAGGCAATTGTTCCCTCCTGTGTTAAGTAAGGGATGTCCGTGGATCTTTTGAGGGCTAAAGGTCCCCGGGTCTTGAACTCATATCTACTCCGCAGCTGTTTTACATAGTGTCAAAACGCATGGTCTGCCCTGAGCTTTCACGTGGCATTCACGTTCGGCATTGTGGGCCAGCTACCGTACCCCGAGATAGAGGCAGAATCGGGACGCACTCGTCCATTGCCTTTACCTAGTGAGAGTTTTGCTATTGGGCTTCTTACGCAGCGCCCCAGCGTATGTCCCTTAGGGAACCGGTTTCCCTGGTTAGGAGGTATCCCCACCCTGGTCAACCACAGGCGCAGCTTCCTTTGGAAAATAACCGAGCAGCTACACGCGGCTTGAACCTGGGGGTGAGCAGCATTTGAGGGCTGCACTGCGGTATTTGGGCTTGATTTCGCCCTTATTTTCACACCATGTGACACTTTCTTCTCACTTTGGTTTTGGAGCAGTACCTTCCACTCGCCCGAACTCATGGGATAAGGGACGAAAAGTTTTGAGGTGCAGCCTCTGCTGAAGAGTCAACTTAAGTTGTTTACCTGTAGACCTGTGAGTTTTGGCGTGTAGTCTCGCCTCCGCGGGAGAGCAGGAGACGGCCAGGGCTTTAAAAATCCTGCACGAGTTGGAGTGGGTTGGGTGATATTGAGCCCCGCCAAGCCAAGCACGGCGCTCAGCCTTTGCCACTCTAACCTGTTATTGGGTAGGAGGGCGGAGCTACTGCCTGATGGCCTTAAGCCGCCTTCTCCTATTGGAAAAAGTTGAAATTCTAATCTACTTGTGGGTACCTCTATTTTAAAAGGTTCCTTCTAGGTATGGAGCTTGGGGCGGGGGTTGGGGGATTGCTTCGTCTTTAAGCTTTGAATGGACTTTCTTACAGTTTTCTCACATTCTTGGGTGAATGTTTCTAGTATGTTCTTTCATTACTTTTAGAAAATCCCAGGAACAGAAAGATGGAGCCAATTCACTTGCAGATTAGGATCAAATGGAGGGCGGGGGGAGGGGAGTTAGAGAGGAGAAGGTGCCCTGAAGCCGCGAGATTTCCCCTCCTGGAAGGGACGTTGAGTTTAAATGTCAGTTTTTATTCATATTCTTAAAGATCTACCTGTGTTTTATTTGCGCGCGCACCGTAGGCGCTCAGTGTTACCAGACTTGTTGAAGTTTATTCACTTTTTAAATCATAAAATTATAAATTTAAAAACTCAAGCAGTGTGGGAGAGCATGGAGAGAGAAGTGAACCTCTCCACCCCTTGAGGTACCTGGATGCCTTTAAAAATCACTCTTTCACACGTTCAGTGCTAGTTTGAAGTTTAGAAAGCATTTAGATATTAGTTATTGAACTAAATATAATTTCTAGAAGCAATTTTGAGCGGTATTCGACTTCGTCTCTTTAGTTTTTCATTAAAATAAGAAAATTTGTTCATTTGAAATTACAGCGCTAGAAAATGTGAGTTTCAAAGGTGATAAGCTAGTTTTGAATAGAAGAGTAAAATAAAAAGAGAAAGCACGACCAGGCAGTGAAGTTCCTACATAGGTTGTCGAAATTCTTCCTTTTCCTTTGATGGAAGTGATTGTTAACTGTTTCAGAATATTGTTCCTTTAAAAGTCGGCCCCTGGTTGGGAAGGAGCTTGGGGGCAGTTTGAAGGATAGACTGACCCCTGTCTTGGTTGTGACGACACACCGAACGCCTAAGTGCATTGTATGGGTTTTATTATTACTTTCTACCTCAGTTTTTAAAATGTGCTGCTTTACCGAGTTGCTTCCTGTGACAACTGGCTCCATTAAATAATCCTTCTGCGAAAACCTGGTTTGTCATTTCAGGCAGAAGGCAGGCTCACCGGGGAGCTTGCTTTCCTTAAGCATCTCCCGGAAAACGACTCCCCCAACCCTGCAAGCGAGGCGTCACCTTTAGTTTAAAACATCACGATGAATTGAAAACCTAAAAGGAGGCAGTTGCGTTTTCCAGCGGAATAAAGGGTTTTGCTTGCTGCCACTCTCTAATCTCGTTTTCGGTTCTTCTAAAACTCACACTTTGGGGTTTTTTCGCTAGTCCTGTGCCGCGTGGGTCAGTCGGGCCCCAGGAACTGCTGGCCACGCGCTGCCTGCCTGCTGGTGTCGGGGGAGAGTCGTGCCGAGGTAGAGCCGCCGCGGGCTGCGTGGCTACCCGGTCCCCCAGACCCCGCCTCGGATCTCGGGACGCCTCGAGACTTGGCGGGGGACGCAGCCGGGCTCGCGGTTGCTCTTCTCCCGCGGGCACCCAGGGTCGATGCTTAAGGTCGTGAGAAAGGTTCTTTTTGCGTTTTAGGGGAAGACTTGAGGGGGTTAAGTGTGTGGCTTGAAGCTCGCTACTTCTGCTACTTCTGCTGCTCCGAAGTAGCCCTTTAACACCCCCCCCCCCTTGCAACGTAGGGTGTGAGCCCTTTGCTGCTTGGGAGGCGACACTGGGAATGAAGCCACTGCGTGTAGGGTTCTCTAAATGGGAGGTAGCCTAGCAGAGTTGGAACATGCTGGGTCCCCAGGAAAGGCTCTGTCATTAGCAGGTAGGGGGAGGCAGGGACTCAGTGACTCGGTGACTCTGTTGCCATCTTGAGTCGAGGGAAACATTGTATGTAGTCCGCGCCCCACCCGATGATGGCTATGTTCCCAGTCCTTAAAGTCAAGGGTTAGGATTTGGCCCAGTTCGTCTCTTGTACTAAAAGTGGGGTGCAGGTGCTGATAAAATTTATATTCATTCTTTGCAGTTGGGCATTTAAAATGCTTCCTGGAAAGACAGTTCTGTATGTAATTCCAAACTGATATGGAGTCCTCTTGGGGACTGTCTACAACCGGGAAACCTAATCGGTTTGCTGCCTAAAATAATTGGTGGTTGTATGAAATCCTTTATTGTACCTTAAATTGAGTAATTCGACATGTATTTATCGTGATGTATTTTACTCCTAAAACCTAAGCTTTCTCAGTTGTTTGTATACTTAGTGTATATATATTTAAAAATTATATGCATGTTCCTTTAAAAATTATATGCGTGTTCTTGTGTAAATCATAAAATCTACACCAAAATGCTTTTTGGGAGGAGGTGCTTTCGGGATTGAACCCAGAACTTTGGGCATGCTAGACAAGCACTGTGCCACTGAGTCACATCTCCAGCCCTCTGCCAAAATGTTTTTTAAAAAGTTCTGATCCTTATTATTGCTACATGTACAGAAAGTTTTTTTTTTTTAAAGGAATAAAATACAAATATAGGTAAAGACCCACTTTCTTACCCTTTTCTCTATCTCTAGAGGTGACCAAATAGAGTTGACAGTGAAATTTTATGGTAAAGTTTGAATTTCTTTTTTTTTTTTGGGGGGGGGTGGGGGGGTACCAGGGATTGAACTCAGGAGCACTCAACCACTGGGCCACATCCCCAGCCCTTTTTTGTATTTTATTTAGAGACAGGGTCTCACTGAGTTGCTAAGTGCCTAGCCATTGCTGAGGCTGGCTTTGAACTCTTGATCCTCCTGCCTCAGCCTCCCAAGTGCTGGGATTACAGGGGGTGCCCCACCGCGCCCAGCTGCGGTAAAGTTTGAATTTCTATAAACTTTTTAATTTGAATCCCATTGATTCATAGGTTTATTCCTAAAGGGTTTCTTGTTTGTTTGAATGTGTTTTTGGTAAGGGTAATGGGAGAAAATGAGTAGAAATGGGTATTCTAATGTACCTGACACCTATTGGTCAAAAAACTAAACTTTCTGTACCTCAGAAGTGACTGAGGTTGCTGCTTTTAAATCCAGTTCAGCAGGCAGATGTTTATAAATCGAAAAGTCTGTTGGATTAAGAGTGCTTGATGAAACCATACTGGAGGGAAATGTTTATTATTGATGTATTAATCCCTCCTCCCCCCTTTTTAAAAAATAATTTTAGTTGCAGATGAACACAATACCTACAATAATTTTTTCTAGTTATACATGGACACAATATCTTTATTTTTATGTGGTGCTGAGGATCGAACCCAGTGACCTC
This sequence comes from Tamias sibiricus, assembly GCA_025594165.1. Lineage (NCBI taxonomy): Eukaryota > Metazoa > Chordata > Mammalia > Rodentia > Sciuridae > Tamias > Tamias sibiricus. The sequence continues at coordinate 31,854,089 of CM046673.1, read as the reverse complement.
ACATGTGTGAGGCCAGCACTCTGCCACTCAGCCACAGCCCTAGCCCCCTCTTCCCTTTTTAATTTTTTCAGTTTTTTTTTTTTTTTTTTGCAGTGCTGGGGATTGAACCCCCAGTTTTGTGATGCATGCATGCATGCCATGTGCTCTACCACTGAACCAGATCTGTTCATTCCATTTTGAGTATAACCTTTGGGCTTTAAAAAGTTATGCTTGAGCTGACATCTTCCATTACCGTGCATAGAAGTGGATTTGATCAGCTTGGACCCTCCAGGAAGAATGGGCAACCTGCCTAACTGCTAGTAATGTGGAGGCTGTGTGTTACCAGCCCTGTCTGGGTACCTTTTGTGACTTTGTGTTGTATTTTATCTAGGAAATTTTAATTTCCAGGTTTAGGATTTTATTTTGGAAAATGGACATTTTTGGGAAGAAAGTGGGTACTTTCTTTGACATCTGGTCTTCATTGGACACTACCTTATTTGTTATGAGGTATTTTCAAAGTTAAACATAAGTTGTGTTTGGAGTACAGAAATTTCAAGCTGTCCGAATATTGATTAAAATTGCCTTTTTTTCATCCCAGTCCCCACTTCCATTTTACTTATAAATAGCATTTTAGAAGGAGATGCAGCGCAGGCCTGTAAATCCCAGGGGCTCTGGAGGCTGAGACAGGAGTTCAGTGCCCACCAAAAGGGGAGGGCATTTTAGTTTTCAGGAGACTAAAATGTCTATTTTCATAAAGGTCTCCTTAGAATGGATGCATTTTTCCCTTACATGTAAATTTTGTTTAGTTTTGTCTTTATATATAGTAAGGTAGGTCTTGTGGAATCTATAAACAAAGAGGTGAAATGGCTGAAATGCTTTGTTGAAGTGGTTTGCCAGGGTCCAAAGGGTTGTATAATTTTCATTTATTATTTGATTCCCCAGCTTTGCTAACCCAGATAGTTCCTAACCTGAGATCTGTTCTCATCAAGTGTTAGTTTTCCTTGAATCTGTAGAACGATCTCAGTTTAGTTATCAGTGGGCACAGAAAGCCAATTGTAGTTTGTTCAGAAATAATTTTCCATGTAGATAGATGCAGATGCCTTATGGAAGTGGTAGTTTTTTTTTTTTTTTTTTTTTTTGGTACCAGGGTTTGAACTCAGGGGCACTTGAGTTCAAGACAGGGTCTCACTGAGTTGCTAAGTGCCTCACCATTGCTGAAGCTGGCTTTATTTTTTTGGTGGCACTAGGGTTGCACATGCTAGGCAAGTGCTCTATCACTGAGCTAACATTCCAAGTCCCCCTCCCCCTTTATTTTATTTATTTTTTAAATGGTGCCAGAGATTGAACCCAGTGCCTCACACTAGGCAAGCACTCTACCACTGAGCCAAACCCTGGCCCCTCCAAGCCCTTTTTAATTTTTATTTTGAAACAGGGTCTCAGTTAAATTGCCCAGGTAGGCCTGGAACTTCGGTCTTCCTGCTTCAGTGTCCAGAGTAGCATGTATGAACCACCATGGACAGCTAGAGGGGGTGGGCAATTCTTGATCATGGTCATTTATCTGTAAGGGCTTCTGCAGAATAACATATTCTGCAGAATAGTATTGCTGGAGTTTGAATGAAGCAAAGACATGAACAGAAGAAAATGAAATAGACTGAGGGTCTTGTGGCTTTGACCCCTCTGTGAATTCTGGAGGTTCCTGAATGGATTTTAGAGCCTGACTAGGCGATGGTACCCTGGGAATGAAGGTTCTGTGCCTGAAGCATGTCACCAATGGTATCCTTTAGTTAACTTCTGGAAAGTTTGGCCAGCCATTTCCTTCTATTCTAGATTTCGTCTTTTGCAGAGTTAAAAATGTTGTTCTTGAAGCCGGGCGCGGTGGCGCACGCCTGTAATCCCAGCACTTTGGGAGGCTGAGGCAGGAGGATCGCGAGTTCAAAGCCAGCCTCAGCAATGGCGAGGCACTTAGCAACTCAGTGAGACCCTGTCTCTAAATAAAATACAAAAAGGGCCAGGGATGTGGCCCAGTGGTCGAGTGTCCCTGAATTCAATCCCTGGTACCACAAAAAAAAAAAAAAAAAAAAAAAAAAAAGTTCTTGAAAGGCCAGTGGGTTTTGAGAACTCTTTCATACTTTTTGAAACTAATAGGGATAATTCTTAAAATGCTGTTGTATTTTTTAAAATCTGCTTTTTTTTTTTTTTTTTTTTTTTTTGTACAAGGGATTGAATTCGGGGGGGGGGGGCACTCGGCCACATCCCCAGCCCTTTTTTGTATTTTTTATTTAGAGACAGGGTCTCACTGAGTTGCTAAGTGCCTCGCCATTGCTGAGGCTGGCTTTGAACTCTTGATCCTCCTGCCTGCCTCCCAAGTGCTGGGATTACAGGTGTGCGCCACCGCGCCTGGCTTCTGCTCATGTTTTGCTAAATATGAATCTGATAACTACTTAAAGCACAAGAGAACTGGAGGAGCATCAGCAGTCATTATTATTTAAGTGTTGGAAATTTAAAGGAAGCCTGTAGTTTAGACTACATCTGCAGACTTTAGTTCGTGCCCTCTGAGATCAATGCCAAAGCGGGGGGTGGGGAGGGTGGTGAAGATAATTTATTAGAGCCATCTATAGGATTTTACTGAATAGCCCCAAATGTGTTGGTTAAGCTTTAAGCAAGAAAAGTTGATACGGTGAAGAAACTTTTGGTAATAGTTGGAACTTCAGGTAGTGGGATGTTGGTTTTTTTTCTTTTTTCTTTTATTCATGGTGTCTTTAATTAGTTGGATTTATTTGAGCACTGCCACATCGTGGTTCTAGATTCTGCTGTGCCTCATTTTTTTCACCCTTTTAATTGTAAGAGGAGGTTAAAAAGAGAAGAGGGTTCTTTTGCAGTGCTGTAAGGATTATTAGAGCTGCTAATATATATTAAGTACCATAGTGCTGTGCCCCACAGTTGAAGGCAATTGTGAACATTTGTGTTAGCTTTATTAAACTATTAAAGTAGGACCCCCCAAAAAAAGAGGGAGCAAACCCTCTGTTTTTCAGGGCTAGAAGAAAGAGCAACTGTGCTGTGTTTTTTGTTTTTTGTTTTCTCCCAATTTACCATTATGTAAATCGGAAGCTTTGTAGTGATCTCCTTCAGGAGGAGAGATGCAAGGTGAACTGGAGGAAAGTGCATACAACTTGTTTTCTTTAGAAAAACTGGAACTCTGGGTTTGACACTTTTGGGGGTGATGCTAGTAGCTAGTGGCTATGCTGGGGATTGAATACAGGGCCCATGAATGCTCCTCAAATTGGCTTTCAATCATTTTAAGGTTGTGTGTGGGGGTTGGGGTTGTGGCTCAGTGGTAGAGCGCTCGCCTAGCATGTGCGTGACCCGGGTTTGATCCTCAGCACCATGTAAAGACCAATGCATTGTGTACAACTAAAGCAAATAAATAAATATTAAAAAAAAAAAAAAGGTTGTGGGGCTTCCCATGTGTTGGAGAACATGGGGTACAAGTATATTTAGAGATTTCCTTCAGCTGTTTGAGAACCACTCCCCTGCCCCCCAGTGCTGGGGATTGATCCAAGGACTCTCTATCTCCAGCCCTTTTTGTTTTATGTTTTGTTCTAGTCTTGTCTCAAACTTGGCATCCCCCCTTCCTTAGCTTCTAGAGTCCCTGTAATTGCAGGTGTACATCACTGCCTGGCACACCGCCTCTAAATTGTGGCATTTCAGTTGCCCAAGAGCAACTTCAGGGACTTCAGGCACTGTACTATTTTAGTTTCACAGGTTTGTTTGTGTGGTATGTGTGCGCGTATTGAAGGAGACCTTAAGAAGAATCTTAAATTGAAGAAAAGCCTTTAAATTATTATAGAGAAAGCTGCTACTTTACAAATGGAGAGATTGAATGAAACCAGGGTGACAAAATGACTTGAGCAGAAGCTGTCTTGGCTGGGGTTGTGGCTCAGCTGTAGAGCACTCGCCTAGCATGTGTGCGGGCCGGGTTCGATCCTCAGCACCACTAAAAATAAAGGCATTGTGTATAACTAAAACAAACAAATAAATAAATATTAAAAAAAAAAAAAAAGCTGTCTTGACTCCTAGTCCAGCACTCTTGTACTGCCACCTTAGGGCTGCTTAACATTTACCATCCCCCATCTCTTGCTGCCCAGGCTGGCCCTGAACTTGCTGTTCTCTTGCCTTACCTCTCAAGTTGCTCAGATTGTGGATTTGTGCCACCACAACCAGCAAAATGGTTTTTAATTTTTTTTCCTTTTTTCTTTTTTTTTTTTTTTGGTACTGGGGATTGAACTGGTAGGGAGGGGGGACAGACAAAACACTCAGTCACTGAGCCACATCCCCAGCCCTATTTTGTGTTTTTTACCGGGGATTGAACTCAGGGGCACATCTCCAGACCTTTTTTTTTTCTGGGGGGGGGGGGGTGTACCGGGGATTGAACTTGGGGGCACTCGACCACTGGACCACATCCCCAGCCCTTTTTTGTATTTTTATTAGAAACAGGGTCTCACTGAGTTGCTAAGTGCCTCACCATTGCTGAGGCTGGCTTTGAACTCGTGATCCTCCTGCCTCAGCCTCCCAAGTGCTGGGATTACAGGCGTGCGCCACCGCGCCTGGCTGTTTTTGAGTTTTGATGGACTTTTTCCCATCATTACATACACAGGACAATTTGGGGTATAAAAGGGGAAAAGTAGCCTGGAAAATGCTTGCTGCTTCTTGGTTTAGGCAAAGAGCATGAGTTTTAAAGTAAGAACTTTTTTTTTCCTCTTTTTTTTAATATTTATTTATTTATTTATTTACTTTAGTTGTACACAATGCAATGCATTTATGTTTACGTGGTGCTGAGGATCGAACCAGGCCGCACACGGGCGAGGGGGGAGCGCTCTGCCGCTGAGCCACAACCCCAGCCCCTAAAGTAAGAACTTTAAATTGAAGTCCTAGTGTTGCCCTGCAGTAGATGTATGATATTAGTTACATTTATTTATTTATTTTTGACACAGTGTCATGCTATGTTGCCTAGGCTGGCCTCAAACTCCAGGGCTTAAGTGATTTTTCCACCTGAACCTTGGGACTACAAATGGGAGCCATGATGTCCAGATTTGAGGGGTGAAAGGTGACTTTTTGTCTTGGAGACTTATGTGGGGAGCTATAATTTACAGGAAGGTACTTTGAAAGAACTAAAAAAAAATTTTTTTCCCCTTTTTGATACTGAGGATTTAATCCAGGGTATTTCACCACTGAGCTACATCCTCAGCCCTTTTTATTTTATTTATTTTTGTGATGCTGGGGATCGAACCCAGGGCCTTGTTCATGCAAGGCAAGTACTCTGCCAACTGAGCTATATTCCCAGCCAGCCCCCTTTTTAACTTTTTTGAGACAGGGCCTTGCTGAGTTGCTAAGGCTGGCCTCAAGTTTGTGATCCTTCTGCCTCTGCCTTCTGAATCTCTGGGATTATAGGCATGTGCCATGGTCTAAAAATGTATGTTTTCTTTTTAAAATTTTTTAATTCTTTTTAATTATACATGACAGTAGAGTCTGTTTTGACATGTTTATGTAAACAGAGCATATCTTATTTTTTAATATTTATTTATTTGCTTTAGTTGTACACAATGCATTTGTCTTTACGTGGTACTGAGGATCAATCGGACCCGGGTCGTGCACATGCTAGTGGAGCGCTCTACCGCTGAGTCACAACCCCAGCCCTGAGTATATCTTATTTTAATTAGGATCCCATAAAAGTGTGTTTTTATTTTTTTTTTAAATATTTATTTATTTGCTTTAGTTGTACACAATGCAATGCATTTATGTTTATGTGGTGCTGAGATTCGAACCCAGGCCGCGCACGTGCTAGGCGAGCGCTCTACCACTGAGCCACAACCCCAGCCCCTTAAAGTGTGTTTTAGTATACATGTACATAACTGTAAATATCCTGAAAAAATTTTGACTTCACCTTTACCTGCAAGTTGGAGCCAAAGTTAAACTTTTTATTTTTTAAAATTAATTATATTTTTTAAGTTGTTAACAGGACTTTATATGCAGTGCTGCAAATCCAACCCAGTGCCCCACACATACTAGGCAAGCGCTCTGCCACTGAGCTACAACCTCAGCCATAAAATTTCTTTTTACGAAATTAAATATGTTGGTTATCTTACTTAAGAAATATTTCCTGACTGATGGTCCAACAATCTTTGGTACCCTGAAATAATTTGGGCAATTCCTCATTGCTGACAGCACTTGATGTATTAAGATCTGTCATGAGGGCTGGGGTTGTGGCTCTGGCACGTGCGCGGCCCGGTTCGATCCTCAGCACCACGTACGTATAAACCCATTGTGTACAGCTAAAGCAAATAAATAAATATTTTAAAAAAATTACTAGACCGGGGCTGGGGATATATAGCTCAGTGGGTAGAGTGCTTGTCTCACATGCACAATTACCTGGGTTTGATCCCCAGCCCAGCACAGGAAGGAAGGAAGGAAAGAAGGAAGGAAGGAAGGAATTACTAGACAAAGTCTAAATGCTAAAGATGGAGTCTAAACAGGTTTGGATGAGATGAGTTTGGGGCTGAAAGCATGGTGGAAATTAAATAAAAGTTGAGTGATTTCCACTGGATTAGCTGTGCATGGAATCAGTCTTTTCCCATTTCTAAGTAAGGTGGTAGGTTTTTGATAAACGGAAGCAGTACTTAACTGTCAGAAACTGGTCCCCAAGTAAGAAACTGTTGACTGGTGGTATTTAGTTGTTAACAAGGTAGCTGAAGGGCCAGGAGAGAACACTCTAGGGTCCTGGGGAAGTGGCAGCCTTTTGAAGCATGGAGGGATGGGAAAGGAATAGGTTCCAAGTACTAATACTTAGGAGGATTCCTGTGGGCCTGGCACCTGGAGTGGGGGCTGTTCGGCTGTTCAGCCTGTGCCAGACTGGTACTGCTGCTGGAATGAACCATGTTGGTAGGAAGTTTGTTGAGGGCATTACCCAGGAAGCAGTTAAGAAAGGCCAGATCCTTCCTCCCTGTCATGGGCCCTGTTGGCAGAGCCTGGCAGGGACCTAGCTGGCAAAACAGAGATGTGGTTTGCACAGTCCCAGCTGCCTCAGCACAAAGAGGAATGGGCTTGTGGCTGAGACACAGTGACTTTTAAGTAGCATAAGACAAGACAAGACCTAAGTTAGACCATTGCTCCTGGCAGCATCACCTGACTTGATGCCACTTGAAACTTCTCAGGAAAGCATGGAAGGAAGGTACCTCAGGATGAATGAGCACAAATGAAATCATGTCCAAAGCTAGCAGGTCCTAGCAGGGTGGTGAGTCTCCAGTCTCCAGAACCCAGCCTGCTCCAGGGCTGGGCCTTGCTGCTGACCTCTGCTCCCAGGCCATGCTGGCCACGAGGTAGTCTGTTCTGTGTCCTCTAGCTCTTCCAGGTGAGTTGTGCCTACCAAGGGGGACTGCCATTTAGTGTCAAGATGTGTTTATGTCATTACACCTGTTGATTGATTACAGCTACCCAAGTAAAATGAATATGAAATATGAGGGCAGAAAATTACTATGAAAATAGATTTGGTGAAGTAGAAGGCTTTTGGGGGTGGGGGGTACAGGGAGCAGAGTAAGCCCAGAATCCTGCCTTGTAGAGTTTGGGAGGTAGTATTCTGTTGTGATGTGGTTCTGATCCCTGAGTGTGAGCTGCTCTGGTGCACAGCACTGGGGGTGGGGAACTGTGGGTGACTGCCCTTAGACTGTGGGTCTCTGTGGTGTGAGGTAGAATTTCCCAGCACATTATGGATACTATCTTGTGAAATGGGCAGGGCTCAGTACATTCTAGGCTGTAGGAAGGAGTTCCTGTTTCCCTGTCCTCTCCTTTCGGTCCTTTGTCAAGGTCACCTTTCCAGGGAAAGGTTCACCTCTACTATTCTGATCAGTGATTTTTTTTTTTTTTTTTAGGGGGGGGGTGGTGGGGATTGATCCCAAGGGCACTGGACCACTGAGCTACATCCCCAGCTCTATTTTGTATTTGATTTAGAGACAGGGTCTCACTGAGTTGTTAAGTGCCTCGCCATTGCTGAGGCTGGCTTTGAACTCACAATCCTCCTGTCTCAGCCTCCCAAGCTGCTGGGCACCAACTGCTCCACGCTCTGATCAATGATTTGTTATTTCGACGTTTTTGTGTTTATTTATCAAGGGTATGTGAGGGTTGAGGAATAGTACTGGGGGATGAGCCCAGGGGACACTCTACCATTGAGCTCAGCCCTTATTTTTATTTTTTGGTACTGAAAATTGAATCCAGGGGTGCCTAACCACTGGGCCACATCCTCAGCCCTTTTTAAAAAATGTTTTGTTCAGAGATAGGATCTTACTGAGTTGCTAAGTGCTTCGCCAAGTTGCTGGGGCTGGCTTTGAACTCATGATCCTCCTGCCTCAGCCTCCCCAGCTGCTGGGATTACAGGCATGCACCACCATGCCCAGCCCTTCTTACTTTTTGAGACAGTCCTCACTGAATTGCTTAGAGCCTCTCTAAGTTGCTGAGGTTGGTTTTGAACTTGGACTCCCAGTTGCTGGGATTACAGGTGTGCACCATTGCATCTGGCTTTATTTTTATTTTATTTTTATATCCTAGTTTGTTTTCAGTAGACAAATCTACAGCTTTCGGTGGAGACTTTTTTGAGGGTCTTCTGCATTGCTAGGCAAGCATTCTACCACTGAGTTAGATCCTCAGCCCTCATATTTTTTTTTTTTTTTTTTTTTTTTTTGGTACTGGGGATTGAACTCAGGGGCCCTTGACCACTGGGCCACATCCCCAGCCCTTTTTTGTATTTTATTAGAGACAGGGTCTCACTGAATTGCTAAGTGCCTCGCCATTTCTGAGGCTGGCTTTGAACTCGCGATCCTCCTGCCTCAGCCTCCCAAAGTGCTGGGATTATAGGCGTGCGCCACCGTGCCCGGCAGCCCTCATATTTGATCCTTTATCTTTTACCTCAGCCTCTGGAGTAGCTGGGGTTACAGGCCTGTGCTACCATGCCCCCTTTATTGAGATGTAATTTGCATATAGTAAGATCCCTCTTTTATTTATTTTTATTTATTTATTTATTTTTTGTGGCACCGGGGATTGAACTCAGGGGCACTCAACCACTGGGCCACATCCCCAGCCCCCTTTTTTTTTTTTTAAATATTTATTTATTTACTTTAGTTGTACACAATGCAATGCATTTACATTTATGTGGTGCTGAGGATCGAACCCGGGCCGCCGAGGCTAGCACTCTGCCGCTGAGCCACAACCCCAGCCCCCAGCCCTTTTTTGTATTTTATTTAGAGACAGGGTCTCACTGAGTTGCTAAGTGCCTCGCCATTGCTGAGGCTGGCTTTGAACTCGCGATCCTCCTGCCTCAGCCTCCCAAAGTGCTGGGATTACAGGCGTGCGCCACCTCGCCCGGCGCCACATATTGTTTGTGTGCGTGGGCACATGGGGTTGAAGGTCAAACCCAGGACTTCATGAGTTCTAGGCAGGTGCTCTGCCACTAAGCTACATGCCCAGCATTTTAAAAGAAATTCAGTGGGGTACACCCCCAGCCCTTGTATTTTTTATTTTGAGACACTCTCACTAAGTTGCTGAGGGTCTTGCTAGGTTGCTGAGGCTGATTTGGAGCTAACTCTTCATTCTTGTGCCCTGTTCTTGCCTCATGCCACATACTTTGACAAAGCATACGAGAGTGTAACTACTACCTCAGTCAAAATACAGAATAGTTCTGTTACCTGCCTACGTTCCCTTTTTCCTTCTGGTAGTCAGCCCAGCTTCCCTGTCTTGGTAAGCACAGATCTGTTCTCCATTCCTGGGACTTTTTTTTTTTTGGTCTTTTGTAGAGTGTTATAAAATGGAATTGTTTGTACAGCCTTTTGAATCTGGTTTCATTTCCTTAGATAACACATTTGAGAGCCATCCACGTTGTTGCTGGGCATATCAGTAGTTTCTCTTTATTGCTGAGTTTTTTCTCATTGAATGATTACAGGCGTGTGCTACGGTGCCCAGCATTAAATTTTATTTTCATTAATTACTTGGAATTGAAGCCAGAGGTGCTTTACCACAGAGCTACATCACCAGTCCTTTTTATTTTTTTTTTTTTTTTTTTGTTTTTTTTTTTTTTTTTTTTTTTTTTTGTGGTACCGGGGATTGAACTCAGGGGCACTCGACCACTGGGCCACATCCCCAGCCCTTTTTTGTATTTTATTTAGAGACAGGGTCTCACTGAGTTGCTAAGTGCCTCACCATTGCTGAGGCTGGCTTTGAACTCGTGATCCTCCTGTCTCAGCCTCCCAAAGTGCTGGGATTACAGGCGTGCGCCACCGCGCCCGGCTTATTTTTATTTTTTGAGATAGGGTTAAAACATTAAAAGTAGAAGCAGCCAGGAGTGGTGCCTTACACCTATAATCCCAACACTTGGGAGGCTGAGGCAGGAGGATCGCGAGTTCAAAGCCAGCCTCAGCAATGGCGAGGCACTTAACAATTCAGTGAGACCCTGTCTCTAATAAAATACAAAAAAGGGCTGGGGATGTGGCCCAGTGGTCAAGTGCTCCTGAATTCAATCCCAGGTACCAAAAAAAAAAAAAAAAAAAAAAAAAAAGTAAGTTTTTGTTTTCTTCATTTTTTTGTTGTTAGCTTGATGAAAGCTTTCAAGGATTTAGGGGAATGTCCTAAGAGGAGAATTTATTTTTCCAAAAAAATTTTTTTTTTTTTTTTTTTTTTTTTTGTGGTGGTGCTGGGGATTGAACCCACAGGGCCTTGTGCATGTTAGGCAAGCACTCTACCAACTGAGCTATATCTCCAGCCTCTGATTTTTTTTTTTTTTTTTTTTTTAAACCACCTGGGTGTAAGCAAATACAGTGGAAATCCACAGCTTTGTTTCACTGTCTATTGAGGCAAATATTTTGGAGCTCTGATGTCATCTTGGGGAAAGAATCACTCCATGCAGTATGAAGTAAGGTTTAAGAGTCTCCTTTTTTAAACTGATTTGAAGCTGGGCATGGTGGCACATCTGTAATCCCCAGCATCTTGGGAGGCTAAGGCAGGAGGATGGTGAGTTCAAAGCTAGATTCAGCAATTTAGGGAGATCCTGTCTCTGTCTCTCTCTATCTCTCTCTTTTTAAAATATTCATTTATTTACTTTAGTTGTACACAATACAATGCATTTATATTTACGTGGTGCTGAGGATCGAACCCGGGCCGCGCACACAACCCCAGCCCGAGAGATCCTGTCTCTTTAAAAAAAAAAAAAAAAAAAAAGCTGGGACTGTGGCTCAATGGTTAAGTGCCCCTGGGTTCAATTCTGGGTAAAAAAAAAAAAAAAAAAAAAAAAAAAAAAAAAAAAAAAACAGGAAAGGAAAGAAAGAAATAAACTGGTTTGGTAGGTGAGAAGTGTTAATTTTGTTTATGTGTGGCTGTAAGAAGGAATAGCAGGATATGCGGTATGCGGTGGTTAATCCTAGGTGACATTTGGGGCTAGCAATAGTTGCAAATTTCATAATCATTATTATTATTCATCCTTACCTCTGTTAGGCACACAGTATAGATTTACCTTGGTATCTTAGAACTGAAAGTGTTTACCTGTCTTCCTCTTTAGCATCTTTGCTAAGTAAATTGTATGTTAATTTTTAGTTATATAAACAGACATAAATAACATAAGACACAGTGAAAGTCATTAATTATATTTGGACATCTCAGATGGGGGAGTGTTGCTTCTGGGTTTTTTTTTGTTTGTTTGTTTATTTGTTTTTGTTTTTGTTCCGGGAATTGAACTCAGGGGCACTGGACTACTGGGGCACATCCCCAACCCTTTTTCGTATTTTATTAGAGACAGGGTCTCACTGAGTTGCTAAGTGCCTCGCCACCCTGCCTCGGCCTCCCAAGTGCTGGGATTACAGGTGTATGGCACCGTGCCTGGCTGCTTCTAGTTTTAATGTTGGAAAACAAAAACAAAAACAAAAAAAAAAAAAAAAAAGAATTTTTTTTTCATAAAGGAGAGATCGTGTTCACAGTTTGTGTTTAGAGTGTCCCCCCTCCACACAGCGCTAATTGGCTAAGGTCCTCTGCAAAATCTGAGCACAGGATTTGGGTTTCATTTGTCTCCACAGCTCATTGGACCTAGTCCATAGAATTTATTTTCAAGATTGTTTGCTTGTTACAATGTTGAACCTTTCTTTCCCACCAAAACAAAACAAAAAACCCTAAGTAGGTGGAGAAGTCCCTGTTCTGTCAGCCTGACTCTTTCATGTCAGTTTCTTAAATTTAGAGCCTAAGTGTAGCTGTGTGAGGGCTTTCTCCCCATCCTGAGGATAAAACACAGATTTGTTCATAGTTAACAGAAAGGAGGAACACAAATGATTGCTTAATGAAAAGGTATTTTTGTAGGATTGGGCTATTACTCAGGGGTAGAATCTTGGGTTCAGTCCTTAGTACCACCCTTCTCCCAAAATTATTTTTATAAATACTTGACAGGGATTAAGACAGAAGCATGGGGGTAACAACTTTGTTTTAAAATTTGTATTCTTTTAGTAATACCTAAGGATTTCCTTATTTTTTAATTTCTTTTTTGGTGCCTAGGGATTGAACTCAGTGAGATACATCTCCAGTCCTTTTTATATTTAGAGAATAGGTTAATGAGGCTGGCCTTGTACTTGTGATCCATCTTCCTCAGCCTCCCAAATAGTTGGGATTACAGGTGAGGACCACCAACGGCTGGTTTAAATTTGTTAATTCTAATCCTGACTTAATTGTGCAAAAACTTTATGACAGGGCTGGGGTTGTGGCTCAGCGGCAGAGCGCTCGCCTGGCACATGCGCGGCCCGGGTTCGATCCTCAGCACCACGTACAAATAAACCCATTGTGTACAGCTAAAGCAAATAAATAAATATTAAAAAAAATCTTTATGACAAATAGTCTTCAGATTATCAGTAAATTAAAAAGTTTATTTTTGGGGTGGTACTAGGGATAGAATCCAAGGCCTCACACATTTTAGGCAAGTGCTCTACAACTGAGATGGGACATGGTCTCTGTATGCCATCCCCCTATTGCTGCCTCCAAAGTAGCTGGGATTATAGGTGTGTGCTACCATGAATTGCTGAAAAATTGTATCCCCAGTACACAGCCATATGGAGTTAGAGTATCAAAAACATACGGATCTATGTTTACTGACTTTCTGGTTCTTACTGCTTCAGACTTGGTGATGTGAAATCAATTCTCCCCTGTACGTTTTTGGGGTTGTTGGTACATTAGAACCTTTCCAGCAGCACACCTCCTGGTTCCCCTCTTGAGCCCTTTCCTAGAGGAGAAAGCCTCTCTTCCCGCCTCTCCCTAAAGCAAGGGATTTCCTAGGGCCCGGGAATAACACAATTGAAATGGTAATGGATCCCAGCGCTGGCTCCTGGAGCTACTACCCGCCCTGGAGAAAAGTGGCTCATCCTGTTGTCCTACCCTGGACTTCCTGGATTGCTGTGAGGTGAGGGCACCTTTTCATATGTATATTGGCCATTTGAGTTGCCCCTCACAACTTCCTGCTCAGGTTCCTTGGCCAGTTTCTTGGGATTAAAAATTAAAAAAAAAAAAAAAAGTCAGTTTGTAGGTATTTTGGATAAATACTTAGTACTAATTGTATGGCAAAGGATTCCCCTGAGCTGCTGGTGTGTACTATTTAAATTTCATTATGATCAACCCCTGTCTTCTATATTCTGTGTCTTGTGTCTTTTTAGTCCCGTTTTAGAATATGTTCTGGTGTGTGATTTTTTTTTTTTTTTTAATTTAGAACAAATGATGAGCCTGATGTCCTGACTCTGTTAGTGAATGGTCCTTTCCTTAGATTTCAGAGGAATCACTCTGAATATAGCTCTTGGTGGGGCATGGTGGTGGTGGTGGTGGAGATCCGTATAGTAAGGTCCTAAACCTGAGTGTTACCTGGCTCACAGGTTAATGTGTATCAGTTGAGTGTTTGTTCTTCATGACTGTATATGCCTGTAATCTCTTATAAACGTCTTCAGTGTTTATTAGCTATTAAGGAAATAGTTTCTGCAGCTGTTCGCTTATTCATGGCAGACCAGTGACAATGCTTATATTGGTCTAGGCCTGTATGGAAACTTTTCATCCCTTCAGGATGGATAAGCAACAGTGTACCTATTACTTACTGGCTGATCTCTGGCTCTACAGAGCTACAATCCTACGGATACCTTTAACTCCTTCAGTGTTATTTTCATTGAATTTTTAAAAAAGTATTTATTTACTTTAGTTGTACACAATGTAATGCATTTATGTTTACATGGTGCTGAGGATGGAACCCGGGCCTCGCACGTGCGAGGCGAGTGCTCTGCCACTGAGCCACAACCCCAGCCCTATTAGTGCTCTGCCACTGAGCCACAACCCCAGCCCTATTTTCATTGAAATTTTAAATTGCAGAAGAAATGAGTAGTGGTAGTAACACAGGCAATTCCTAAGTAGCTAAAAAAGTACAACTTGCCAGTTCTACTTTTCGGGGAGCAACTACGGTGAACAGTTCCCGGAGTGTATCATTGGTCTTAATTCCTGTGTGTATGCAACATTATCCTTATGTCCGATTTAATCTTGTACAGGGTGATAGAAAGATTTTGAAATATATTACATTGTATGCTGTAGTTCTTCAGTTTGCATTTTAAAGTCAATGGATCTGGCACACCCTTGCGTGACAAATAGTGCAGAGTTCCATTTTTCTCATTCTTTATCATCTTAGTTTGGACACGACAAGCCACAATCGTTTTTCTGACATAGTTGTAAGTAAAACACATTTTGATGTGCTTTGACAGATCTTCGCATCTCTGTTAAAACCACTGCCACCCCAGAAGAGAATTCCTTCGCTGAATTACCTTTTGGTACAGGTCTCTAAAGAATTTGGGTCTCAGAAGGATTTATAGAAGGCCAAGCCCACAGAGGGTGGGGTGCGCGTGGATGTGATGAGGGGACGTTGCCATATCTGTCCTGGACTCATGGCCGAGTGGAGGGTAGCCGAAAAACTCCCTAAAATCTACCTGTGAAGCATTTAGCTTACCAGGGGCCCCAAGGTTTGTCTCTTTCCTTTGTTTTTTAAAGCATTTGCTGTTTCAGGGCCACAATGCAAATGGCCTGGGACACATTGTTTTCCAGTGAGCAGATGCCTGCTGGGAGGCAAATTCCTCAAGGATTGCTTGGAAAACGTGGAAGTGAATTCCATTCAATCAACACACTTTTCATTGAGCATCTGCCATGTGCTGGGCTCTCTCTGGGTGTTTTGAGGACATAAAGAAATAGAAAGAGAGCTTGCCTTCTGGGACCTTTGCATCCCTACAAAGGGAAATAGAATTACTGGGGATTTTGAGTACTCTGGCTAATAATGCAGTACTTTTTACATATACGTTATTTTTGAGTTGGTACTATATGCTTATATGTGGGGGGTTTAATCAAGCGCTCAAAATAGGGAATGCAGTGGAGAAATGACATCCTAAAAGAACAGAATGCCAGTTTCTGTGCATTCTTCCAAAGGTGTCTCTGCTGTCCTTGGAGAAGGCCACTTTTTCTAGTGAGCACTTCAGAGGAAATTCATAGCTTTTGAGGCCTAAATTGAAAGTGACAGGTTGGTGGTTTCTGTTCCTGAAGGGCCTTCTTTTCAGAAACATTTTTGGTTTTGAACATCTTAATAGGAATTCAGAATTTGCAGAGGGTATTTCATTTGGGGGGTTGGGAGTTTGCTGCCATGGATGAGCTGCTATAAATGTCCTTCAGGACTATGCCTCACTGGATGAGGAGGTCCTGCCAGGAAGTGACATGGTCTGACTAGGGAGGGGCGTCTTTACAGTAGGCTTTCCCGACTGTTTCTTTGTGTGGAATGGTGGAGCCCTCCTTGTAGGGTATTGAGCTTGGTTGTGGAGGAGCGGGGTCCCTTACTGCCTGACATTACTAGGATTCACAGTTGTTTTCTCCTTTCTTTTACCTCGCCTGCTTTTCTTATGCATGATCTCTGAACTCCACAGAGTTCTCCACTGAGAACTAAATTAAGGGTTGGGCACCCACGCAGAGAAAAGAGGAGCCAAAAGTGGGGATCCCAAAAGAAAGACCTGAGAGCCTTTGGAGAATTGGGCCTTTGAAAAAGTGGGGAGCACTAAGCAGAATATTCTATTGGCAATTAAAGCTATGTCTGCAAACCAAATGTTTAGTGCTTTTTTTTTTTTTTTTTTGGTTCCAGGGATTGAACTCAGGGGCACTCGACCTCTGGGCCACATCCCCAGCCCTTTTTTGTATTTTATTAGAGACAGGGTCTCACTGAGTTTCTTAGTGCCTTGCCATTGCTGAGGCTGGCTTCGAACTCTGCGATCCTCCTGCCTCAGCCTCCCAAGTGCTGGGATTACGGGTGTGCGCCACCGCCCCTGGCTGTTTAGTGCTTTTACAGTTAATTCAGATTGGCTCCAGGGAGCTGTTGAGCTCTGTTTAAAACCTGCCACCTCTGTTCTCAAAGCAAGAGAAGAGAACCTTATTTCCTGATTTCCTCTGAAAGTCCAAGTGACTTATCTGGCTCCATTTCAAGCCATCTAAAGATCTACCTACTGTACTGTCAACAAGGGTGCAGCTTGTTGGTTGTGATGGCGCATACCTGTAATTTAGCACCTCAGGAGGCTGAAGCAGGAGGATCACAAGTTCAAGGCCAGCCCCAGCAACTTAGTGAAGCATTGTCTCAAAAAATAAAGTAAAATAAAATAAAAAGTTAAAAGGGCTTGGGATGTAGCTCAGTGATAAAGCATTTATGGGTTCAATTCCCAGTACAAGACAGAAGAGTTCAGTTGTCAGAGGAGGAAGAGGTGGCATTCATCTTCCCTTTTCCCCAACCCTCTGCCCTATCAAAGACACTTTCTGCTGAGGATCTGATTGGAATCTCCCTGAAGTCATGTCCTGTGGTGATGCAGGAGCTGCTGTTTAAAAAAAAAAAAAAAATAAATAAATCAACAAATACCACATTCCATGCTTTGAAGGACAGCAAAGTGTTTGCATTGGTTACTGTAAAAGCCAGTACATAGCATGAGTACAAAGAAGACCCTCAAGATAAAGTTAATGATTAAATGCGGGGATTTGGGCTTGTTTCTATGGAGATTGTTCTCTCCTGAACTTTGCTCCCTCACGTTTTGAGACTCCAAATTGCATTCCATGTTGATAAGGTGCGGTTTTTAATATCTACCTAAAGGTTTTTCCTTGGGTCTTCTCATTTCTTTGTCAGGACCTGGAGGGGAGTGGGCTTCCTAGGTCCTTTTTTTGG
The DNA here is from genome assembly GCA_025594165.1 of Tamias sibiricus. NCBI lineage: Eukaryota > Metazoa > Chordata > Mammalia > Rodentia > Sciuridae > Tamias > Tamias sibiricus. The sequence continues at coordinate 31,836,841 of CM046673.1, read as the reverse complement.
GGGTGCTTTTGCCCAGTTTTGTTTGGATACCACCCATTCTTGAATGCTGGGAGCAGCAGGAATTCTTCCCCGGGCTCTTTGTTTCCCCTGAAGGGCGGGAATGGCTGCCTCCTGGAATGTTGATCACTTGGCCTGAGTGGCCAGTACCATTGAAGCCTGGTCTCTGTGCTCCTGAGAGCTCTCAGGGCTCGGAAGGGGTGAAAGAGGGTATGTGCCTGGCTGTGACTGTTGACCTCCCTTCTCGGTCACCCCTAGCCTGGACTTAAGTCAGCTGGCTTTTGTCTGAACCACAAACTAAAGGCCCCTTCTCCTGCTCTCCCCTCCCCCACCCTTCCTTCTTTCCTCTCTTCCTTTCCCCCTCCCCTGTCTCCTTCTTTTCTCCCTTTCTCCATCTTACTGTGGATGGAAGAACCCAGGACTTTGTGCATGCTAGGCAAGTTCTCTACCACTGGACTACAACCCGGGTGTGTACCCCCTACTACCTCCACTTTAAAGTTTAAAACAGTTGTCCAGGCTGGCCTTGAACTTGGAATCTTTCTATCTCAGCCTCCTGAGTTGCTGGGATTATAGTCATGCATGTACCACTGTGCCTGGCATAAGAGGTTGGGGTCTCCGTTTCAAGAGGTTTATGGGGCTTCACCTAACTTGAACCCCCAGAACTCACTAGGTTCTGGTCACCTCTTTCTGCTTTTCTCCAGCATGAAAAAGAATGATTGCCCATCGGGTGATTTCAGCAGGGATTTCCACAGGTCTGAAGAAAGGGGAGAAAGGAAGTTCCAGATGCAGGTTGCCATATCTTCCTGCTTCTGGCTGTGCATTTGGGGCTGTCTAGGAGGGGAATTTACAGATTCCTTTACTGTGTGGATTTGCTCCAGGGAAAAATGTTTGGCTCTCTCAAAACTGATGTCTTGATAATGACATAATTGTTTAGTGTTTCTCATTTTGCTGTGACTACTAGGAAGCTCAAGTCCCATTGGATGATTTTTTTTTTTTCTTAAGCTTACTTCTGCTTGTAATTGTTTTGCTTTATAAGCTGCATTTTAAAATATTGGGGTAAAAATTGCTGAAATAATTTTTTAAAAATATTTATTTGCTTTTAGTTGTACACAATGCGTTTTATTCAATGAGTTTTATTTGTACGTGGTGCTGAGGATTGAACCCGGGTCGCCCACATGCTAGACAGAGTGCTCTACCGCTGAGCCACAATCCCAGCCCCTGAAATAATTTTTCAGTTAAAATAGAGTGAAGGGGGCTGGGGTTGTGGCTCAGCGGCAGAGCGTTCACCTAGCACGTGCGCGGCCCGGGTTTGAGCCTCAGCACCACGTAAACATAAATGCATTGCATTGTGTACAACTAAAGCAAATAAATAAATATTTAAAAAAAAATAGAGTGAAGGGCTGGAGTTTGGCTTAGTGGTAAAGCGCCTGCCCAGCACATGAGAGGCACTGGGTTCGATCCTCAGCACCACATAAAATTAAATACATAAAATAAAGGTACTGTGTCCATCTACAACTAAAAAATACTTAAAAACAGTGAAGTATGAAGGGAGGCACACTGTCCAGGATGGGGACAGTTTGATGCAGCACATCTGACTGAGTATGTAAAAGAATTATTGAGCCATCTTAGCACTGAGCAGACAAACACAAAATCTTCATGCATCCTTTTGCTCCCTTCCTGGGTAGAGTTCAGACCCATGCCAAGGGGTGGATAGAGAGACTTGCTTAGAATGTGCCTCACAAGAGATGCTGGGGCAGTGAGGACTAGAGAGCCCTCATCTGTAAAAATCAAAGCAGTTTGAGAAACCCCAGAGTTAGTCATGTCCCCTTGCAGGGCCTTCGCCAGGTGTAAGCTCTTCTGATCCATGTTTCCCTACCCCCCTCCCAGGAACCCTCTCTATTCTGCAATTTGGTACAACTTGAAACCCCTTCTTGAGAGGTGGGAGGAAGTGGTTAATCCCCACTTCCTTCCCTGGGAGTTTTATGGGCCTCTGGGAGCCTGCCTTACTCTGGTCTTAATGGTCATAAATGACCCTCTCCCAGGGAAGGGCCAGGCCCCTATGAATCTTTGCCTGGACTTGAGGCAGTTAGGTGCTTAATAAGTGTTTTTTTGGTGATGTTACCCTTGGTCTTCTGTAATTGGGGGGGGGGGGGTGGGAGGCTTTGTAGGATTACGGGGTGGTGTAGTGGCTAGAGCCCTTGCAGCTGGGAACCTTGAGACCATGTAGGGGCCTGGGAACTGGGACTGGGTTTGACTGATTTTTATCAGGTCCTGTCTTTGTTGGGAAATACAGGTCATCCTCCAAGGCCAAGGGAGCCCTCTGCTTACTGCTGCTTTCAGTCTATCCCCTCTGGCTTATGCAATAGTACGGGGTTAAAGAAATGTTAAGATCCATAATTGAAGGTTGATCAGGTTTTATACTAACTCTGAGGACTCCCCTACAATTTACGTTGTTCCAATCACCAGGGTTTTAAGACTGCAATAAACTACCCAGTAAACGTAGGTTTTTTTTTTTTTTTTTGGGGTGCTATTTTTAATTGTTGCTGAAGATCAAACCCAGTGCCTTGCACGTACTAGGCAAGCACTTCACCATTTAGTGATTCCCCCAGCCCCAGTAAGCTTAGTTGTTGATTGAAAAAAAGTGTTTGGGGATTGCAGTTCTTGGGACAGGTTCACAGAATGGCCTTCAAATAAGGATACTGGTATCTGTCATAATGCAGTGGATGGCTGGGCTGTAATCTTGATTAGTGGCCCAGGAGCTCTGGAAGGAAATCTTCAGGGCTGGTATCACCTCTTCTGCAAGCAGGTCCCCTGCTTTCCCCCTGTCAGCTAATCCCCCTGCCTCCCCTTTTGCAGGGTTTTAATTAACTGTGTTTAATCTTTCTAGGGAAGCAGGCTTAATGCTCCCACTGCGTGCCTATCCTGGAGCCTGCTGGGTTTTCTGTTGAGGCCCTACCCAAGGCCACCTCGTACCATTCTGGAGGAGCCAATGCCCCAAGGGGCATTAGTTGAGGGGACCTCCCGAGTATTTTCTCCTGTGTTGCTGTCTTTTGGGTAGATGCAGAACCAACCTAGAAAGCAGCTATGATTATTAATGTGATCCTCCCTGCCCACTGCCTCTTTGTGCAAGAGTTCCATAAATCCTGCTGGATTTAATACTATGCAGATAAATCCAGGTACTGTACTTTTTTTTGGCTAAGGCTCAAGATACCTAAATGTGAAAATTTAAAAAAAAGGTGTCAAAAACTATTAGAGAAGAAGTAATTTTTTTTTTTGGGGGGGGGGGTGTACCAGGGATTGAACTCAGGGGCACTCGACCACTGGGCCACATCCCCAGACCTTTTTTTTTTTTTTTGTATTTTATTTAGAGACAGGGTCTCACTGAGTTGCTAAGTGCCTCGCCATTGCTGAGGCTGGTTTTGAACTCGTGATCCTCCTGCCTCAGCCTCCCAAAGTGCTGGGATTACAGGCGTGTGCCACCGCACCCGGCAGTAATTATTTTGTTTTTATGTGGTACTGAGGATTAGGTACTCTACCACTAAGCTACATCCTCAACCCTTTTTTGAATTTGGGACCAGGTCTCCTTGAATTATCCAGGCTGGTCTCTCCTTCCTGCTTCAGCCTGTTGGGTCACTGGGTATACAGGCTGACTCCTTTCATTCTTGATTATTTTGTGTAGTCTTTTAAAATCAGCCTTCCCTCCTTTTAACAGTGACCTGGGGGTTGGTTAACCTTGGGGCTTCCTGTTCTGCAGAGATTCTGATTCTCTACTACTGGAGCAGGGATCCGATTTACATCTTTCATAAACATCTCCGGGGATTCTGATGATGATCCCTAGGGGAAACTTACTCAAATGTTGCCCCCTGAGGGGACTTCAGGTCACAGCAGAGTCTGAGCACCTTTTGGGTCCCCACTCCTACCCTGTGCTTTATCACTGAGCCACATCCCTATCCCCAGCCCTTTTTATTTTGAGTCAGAGTCTTGCTGTGTTACCAGGCTGGCTTCAAACTTGTCATCCTCCTGCTTCAGCCTCCTGAGTAGCTGGGATTACAGGTGTGCACTACTGTGCCCAGCAAGTTCCCAAAACTTAATGACATGATGATTAAAATTCAGTTTAGACTGGTAAATGAATACAGGGAGTTTTCAACCTGAATTTGAGTGAAACTTCCCAAAGCTCTTTCGTTCAGGGCCCTGCTTTTCACCATAGTAAGACAAAGGCAGCTAGGAACTGGGTTAGGCTGTGCACCAGGGGCCTTGTCTGGTCTCTGCTTCTAGTTTCACCTCACCTTGGCATCTTTCTTCTCCTGTCTAAATAGAGCTGAATGGGAGCCATCTGGAGTCCTTCCAGGTACCTGTCTAGCCATAAGCTGGGAGAGGAAGGGTGGGCAGCACTTTGCTGAGTCAGAGTAAATGATTGTAGTGCTCCCTAAGAAACCCAGATCTTCTCCTCAAGCTGTCCTTTTGTTTTGAAGATTGTTTTGCAAACAGCTGGTGCTGTTCTTTGGAGGGGAGTAATTTTCTTTCTTTCTTTCTTTTTTTTTTTGGTGGTGCTGAGGATGAACCCAGGGCTGTGTGCATGCATGCAAGGCAAGCACTCTGCCAACTGAGCTATATCCCCAACCCGGGATTTTTTTTTTTAATATTTATTTATTTATTTATTTATTTATTTATTTACTTTAGTTGTACACAATGCCTTTATTTTTACGTGGTGCTGAGGATGGAACCCAAACCCGGGCAGCGTGCTTGCTAGGCGAGCGCTCTACCTCTGAGCCACAACCCCAGCCCATCAACCCAGGTTTTTTTTTTTTTTTTTTTTTTTGGTACCTGGGATTGAATTCGGGGGCACTCAACCACTGGGCCATATCCCCAGCCCTTTTTTGTATTTTATTTAGAGACAGGGTCTCACTGAGTTGCTAAGTGCCTTGCCATTGCTAAAGCTGGTGTTGAACTCGCGATCCTCCTGCCTCAGCCTCCCAAGTGTTGGGATTACAGGCGTGCGCCACCGCGCGCCCGGCCTACCCGGGATATTTTTTTTTTTTGTGGTACCGGGGATTGAACTCAGGGGCACTCGACCACTGGGTCACATCCCCAGCCCTTTTTTGTATTTTATTTAGAGACAGGGTCTCACTGAGTTGCTCAGTGCCTCGCCATTGCTGAGGCTGGCTTTGAACTCGCGATCCTCCTGCCTCAGCCTCCCAAAGTGCTGGGATTACAGGCGTGCGCCACCGCGCCCGGCTACCCGGGATTTTTAAAACAAAGCTGAACTGTCGAGCTTGTAGCATTGGTTTTGAGAGACCAAACCTGGGCTGCCATTTACTCCCGGGTCACTTGAGGAAAAATGCTAGGGACCCTTGGCTCAGAAGCTGCTTCTGAAGTAGTGCTGGACCCATAAACACTTTGCAAAGATTTAAAGACTCTCTTGAAAAAGCCCAAAGTGAATGGAAGAGAAAGCAGTGACTCTTAGTGTCTGGATCTGGCTGAGCACCTCCTGTGGGCCTGTCTTGTGGCAACTTCTGTGGTCACCTCCCTTCTTCCCTTCCACACTGTTGTCAGATTTGTGGGGAGTCTTGACTTTGGGGCTACTCAACAGGCACAGCTTTTCTTCAGTGCAGCAGACACTAGGTACACTGAGCATTGTAGGAGATTATAAGCCAGTCGTATGTATTGTGGACTTGAAAATATCAACGTGTCCAGTCCTGTGAGAGAATAAGGCTTTGGAATCTCTCATGATGTTTCTGGGTCAAATTGCAAGCCAGCCATGTGCCCTGGGCAAAAGTTCAGTTTCCACAATTTAAAAAATGGAGATGAAGACTATGGCCCAGTAGGTTGTGCATTTATTTATTTACTTATGTTGTTGGTTAGGGAACCAAACTGGTAAACCATTTTTTAAAATTTTCAGCTTCTAGTAATTATTATTACATTTGTGGGGGTACAGTTTTATTGGAATGATTGTTAAGTTTGTTAACATACCCATCACTTTATGTACTGAATTTTTTTGTGCAGAGAACATTTAAAATTTATTTTTTGGTCCTCTCCTCCCTCCATGATGCTGGAGATTGAACCCCAGGCCTCACACATGCTAGGCAAGCACTGTGCCCCCTTTAGCTATAACCCCCAGTCCATTTTATTTTTGTATTTTGAGACAGGCTCTCACTAAGTTGCTGAGGCTGTCCTAGAACTTAGGATGTTTCTGCCTCAGTATCCCAAGCAGCTGGGTATATGGGTATACCGCTGTGCCCAGCTCTTCTTAGTAATTTTATTTTCCCCCTCTTGCCTCAGCCTCCCAAGAGCTGGGATTACAGGCGTGCACCACCACGCCCGGTTTCTTCTTAGCAATTTTGAAGTAAACAACACGTGAGGATTAACTGTGGTCAGCATGCTCTGCGGAAGATTTCAAAAACCTACTTCTCTTAACAGAAACATTGGACCCATTACACGTCTCCCTCTCCACTCCACCACTTTACCCAGGTCCTGGAAAACACCATCCTACTCTGCTCCTATGAGACCAACTCTTTTTTTTGGTACCGGGGATTGAACTCGGGAGCACTGGGCCACATCCCCAGCCCCATTTTGTATTTTATTAGAGACGTCTCACTGAGTGCCTCACCATTACTGAGGCTGGCTTTGAACTCGTGATCCTCTGATCCTCCTGCCTCAGCCTCCCAAGTGCTGGGGAGACAACTCTTAGTATGAGTGAGGTCATGCAGTGCTTATCTTTCTGTACCTGGGTTATTTCTTTTTTTTAAATATTTATTTATTTGCTTTAGTTGTACACAATTTGTTTTTACATTGTGCTGAGGAACGAAACTGGGCCGTGCACGTGCTAGGCGAGCGCTCTTCCACTGAGCCACAACCCCGGCCCCCTGGGTTATTTCTTTTAGCATAGTATTCTCCCAGGGTTATTGAAGTTGTCCTACATGATAGAATTTCCTTTTTTTTTTAAAAAAAGGCTGAATAGGCCGGATGTTATGGTTCACACCTATAATCTCAGCAATTTGGGAGGCTGAGGGAGGAGGAGGAGGATCACAAGTTTAAGGCCAGCCTCAGGGTCTCAGACTTCAGGTTTTTTTTGGGTGGGTGGGGGCAGGGATTACACCCAGGAGTGCCTAACCCCTGATACACACACACACACACACACACACACACACACCCTTTTAAATTAAGTAGCTGAGGGCCTCACTAAGTTGCTGAGCCTGGCTTTAAACTTGCAATCTCCTGCCCCAGCCTCCCTAGCTGCTGGGATTATAGGCATGCACTCCTGTGCCTGGTGAGAACCTGTCTTTAAAAAAAAAAAAAAAAAAAAAGGCCGGGGGATGTGGCTCAGTGGTTAAGTGCTCCTGGGTTTTATTCCTGGTACAAAAAAAGATCAACTGAATAGCATTGTGTGTGCGTGTGTGTATTGTATTACATATTGTGTGTGCATATATATGGATATATATACTATATATACATGTGTGTATATATACATATATATACACACACCACTTTTTCTTTTTTTCTTTTTTTTTGGTACTGGGGATTGAACTCAGGGCACTCGACCACTGGGCCACATCCTCAGCCCTTTTTTTTGTATTTTATTAGAGACAGGGTCTCACTGAGTGAGTGCCTCACCATTGCTGAGGCTGGATTTGAACTCGCAATCCTCCTGCCTCAGCCTCCCAAGTGCTGGGATTACAGGCCTGCGCCACCACGCCCGGCTTATAACCACATTTTCTATTGAGGACACGTAATGCTAATTCTTTATCTTGGTTGTTGTGAATAATGCTGCAATGAACTTGGAATGTGAATGTCTTCAACATACTGATTTAGGCTTTTCTTTGTGTGTGGTACTGGGGGTTGAACGAGGAGCCCTCTGCCACCCCATTCCTTTTTTTTTTTTTTTTTTTTTTAATTTGGAGATGGGGTCTCACTGTGTTGCTGAGGCTGGCCTGGAACTTGGCGATGCGACCCTCCTGCCTGTCTCCCAGGCGCTTGGATTACAGGCAACTGTGCCCAGACTGAATTAAGTTCTTTTAAATATATCGGGACATGCAATTGTCCGGTCATACAGTAATTCTATTTTCAGTCTTCTGAGGGACTTCCCTACTGTTCTCCATAATGGCTGTACTTATTTAATGGTTCTACTTTTTTTTTTTGTGGTACCGGGGATTGAACTCAGGGGCACTCGACCACTGGGTCACATCCCCAGCCCTTTTTTTTTGTATTTTATTTAGAGACAGGGTCTCACTGAGTTGCTCAGTGCCTCGCCATTGCTGAGGCTGGCTTTGAACTCGCGATCCTCCTGCCTCAGCCTCCCAAAGTGCTGGGATTACAGGCATGCGCCATCACACCCGGCTTGGTTCTACTTTTTTAAGGTTGCAATACTATAGGGAAAGCACCCTGCCCAGAGCCTGACTTGCCTTGAGACCTTTGGCAAGTGTACATCCAGCATCTATTGTGAGCTCCGCTCTGTGTTCAGTTAATGGCTGTCTCTTCCTCATGCGTCAGATGGATGTGCTGACCCCTGAAGATTCACCTGTGGCTTGCCCCTTCCCACATTTGCCTTGATTCTTGGCACTCAGCTGACTCTCAATAGGACACATTTTAGAAATAACGTGTTTGAACTGGGCGTACACCTGTAATCCCAGCACTTGGGAGGCGGAGGCAGGAGGATCACGAGTTCAAAGCCAGCCTCAGCAATGGCAAGGCACTTAGCAACTCAGTGAGACCCTGTCTCTTAATAAAATACAAAAAAGGGCTGGGGAGGTGGCCCGGTGGTCGAGTGCCTCTGAGTTCATTCATTCCCCAGTGTACCCCACGCGCCCCCCCCCCAAAAAAAAAAAAAAAAAGAAGAAGAAGAAAGAATGTTTGGAAGCAGTTTCCACAAGAGTGGCAAAGAGCCGCATACTCACACCTGGTGTGAGTTCACCTCTCTTTGCCTTGGGTTCCATATTTGTTAGAGATAAGGACAGCCACTGCCTATATCTATATGGCATGCTACACACAATGAAATGAAACCAGGGTGTGTCGCAGCGGTTGTACACCCCAGGGTAGGGTGCATTTCTCTCTGCCTTCTCGGTTCTGCTGGTCAGAGGAATCCTGCCAAGGGAGTTCTGCAAGGTCTGGTCCACAAACTGCAGAAGTCAGCTGGTCTCACTTGTCTCCCAGGGCATGAGGCTGTGGGAAGGGTCCTATTAAAGACACCAAGGGGGTAGGTGTTTTTTTTTTTTTTTTTGCTAATTCTTCACCCTCTTGCCCAGCATTTTATGTGACTAAAAAATGCTTCTTTTCCCGAAAGGAGGCTCAAAAATGCACCCAGGTTTGCTCATAAGCAGAGGACCTGAGGTTACTTTCCCTTTCCCCAGGCAGTTTCTAAATGCCAGATGCCTCCCAGCTTCAGCCTGGGGCAGTGAGCAGGCTAAGGAGCAGCATGTAAGTGGTCCTTGGGGGTAGTGGGATTCCCTGGTTAGCTGGGAGCGACTGGGACTCTGATGCCCGGAAAGCATCTTGTGGAACCATGGCAGAGTCATGGAGACTCTTGGAGCTCAGGGCCCCCCTAATGTATCCCCACACTCCCACCCCGCCTCTCCACCCCACGACTGCAGTAAAAGGGCCTGGGGAGGAGTTAAGAGACTTCAAAAATTTTCAAGGGACTCCCCCTTCCCCACCCTTCTAGGTACTGGGGATTGAACCCAGGGGCACTTTACCATTGAGTTATACCACCAGCCCCTTTCAAAATGTTATTTAAAATTATTTTTTTGTTTATACACGGACACAATATTTTTATTTTGTTATTTTTATGTGGTGCTGAGGATCAAACCCAGTGCCTCACATATGTGAGGCATGCGCTCTGCCACTAAGCCACAACCCCAGCCCCTCAAAGATGTTATTGTAAGATGGGGTCTCTCAGTTGCCAAGGCTGATCTGGAACAGGGATCCTTTCTCTCAGCTTCCTGAGTAACTAAGATGACCAGCAGGTACCACCACCCCCTAGATACTCTTCTGTTTTAATTCATGAATAGGCCTTGGGCTATGGGGTGGGGGCATTAAGTTGGAAAGAAAGGAGATTTAAGGTCAGGGTAGCTCCAATTTAGATTTGAAAGCCATGCAGACCTCTTTTTGGATGGATAAGGTTGGAAAGAACCAGATACTGCTGGGCTGGCTGAGGTAATCTTTTAAAACAAAACAAAAACAACAGGGACTGAACCTGGGTGGTGCTTAACCACTGAGCCACATCCCTAGTCTTTTTAAAATTTTGAAACAGGGTCTCACTAAGTGGCTTAGGGCCTCCTTAAGTTGCTGAGGCTGGCCTTGAAGTTGCAGTTTGCCTGCCTCAGCCTCCCTAGTTGCTGGGACCTTCTTGACTTTCTGGCACCTGTTTTTTTTAAAGCGGGGATTGAACTCAGGGGTACTCAACTACTGGGCCATATCCCCAGCCCTTTTTTGTATTTTATTAGAGACAGGGTCTCCCTGAGTTGCTAAGTGCCCTCGCCATTGCTGAGGCTGCCTTTGAATTTGTGATCCTCCTGCCTCAGCCTCCCAAATGCTGGGACAGATAATTGCAAGTTCAAGTCCAGCCTCAGAAATGTTAGCAAAACCCTGTCTCAAAAAGTGAAAAGGGGGGGCTGGGATTGTGGCTCAGCGGTGGAGCGCTTGCCTAGCACGTGCGCGGCCCGGGTTCAATCCTCAGCACCACGTACAAATAAACGCATTGTGTACAACTAAAGCAAATAAATAAATATTTAAAAAAAAAAAAAAGTGAAAAGGGGACTGGGGTTGTGGCTCAGTGGTAGAGCGCTTGCCTAGCACATGCAAGGCCCTGGGTTCGATCCTCAGCACCATGTTAAAAACAAATAAATAAAGCTATTGTGTCCAACTACAGCTAAAAAATAATTTTAAAAAAAGTTAAAAGGGCTAGCTAGGGATGTTGCTCAGTGGGTTCAATCCCCAGCCCCCACTCCCCGAAAGCGGGGTGGGGAGAAAGAAAAGTGGAACCAAACCCCTCTTGACCTGAATGGTTTCAGAACTTAGCCCTTGTGGTCCTCAGGCCCATGGTGACAAGCCTTTCAGCTCCACTGTCCCCATGTAGGAAAGGTGTTGAAGCAGTTCAGGTTTTGTATAGGTGGATGTGATTAGAGGGCAAGTTTTCATCAATATTAGGAATACAGATTTTTGTGTGTGATTCTCTGACAGCTAGCATGAGGGAGTGTGAAGAGCTAAGAGGAAAATCTTTTCCCAAAGGACTTTTGCAAGCCATTTCCCTTCCCCCTCCTTTTGGGTTTGACCTATTTATATACTTCAGAGTGCTGATGTCATAGCATTTCAAAGGGATATTGTACATCTTGACTAGCAACTTCTTTTAAATAGCCCCCAAATAGTCTCTGCATTAGTGACCAGCGTGGTTCCTGCCAGAAATGGAAATTGTCATAGAATGTCTTAGTCATCCTGATGACTAGAGTTATTCTCCGTCCTCTTAGTTCTGGACTCCCTTTTGCAACAACTGGAATGTAATTGTCAAACCAAAATAACCTCTTAAGAAAAACTAGCCTGTGTAGACTAGTTCCTTTGGATTTTAAAAAATGTGTCTTAAGATGAATTGCCAGAGTTCTGGTTGGGAAGAAAGCCTTGCTAAGCAGAGTGTGTTTTGACCTACTTATTAGAGAGGGTTTTGTAGGGGAACCATTCCCTGCCCCATCCGCTTGTTTCTCTTGTGGGATTAATCATTTCCTTTTGACCTTGTGCTCTGCCCCTAACATGTTGCATTGATCAGATCCTGAAATCTCTTAAGTCATTTCTCCACCCCCACCTACCCCCTTCTAATTAGAAATTCTGAGGTGTGGGCAGGGAGAAGAGTTTAAATAGAAAACGTTTGTTATTTTATCAAAAGGAAAACAAATTGCTATTATTTTAAAAAGAAGCCTCTCCACCTTCCTGTTTTGTTTTTTATTGTTTTTTTTTTTTTTAAATCCTGTGAACAGGTCTTTTCTAAAAGTTCCATTTCATAAAACATGACTACAAAAATGCCACTAGTTAAAACATGAACAGTTTAAAACCTTGTTCCAAGGTGTTTCTTTAGGGTGGGGGTCTTTTAAAGAAATTTCCTAAGTAGATGATGAAATTTGATTTTTAGGCTACAATCAGCAAAAGAATTGAATATCATTAGTAATATAGCTGAATACAGCTGACAAATCACTATGCCAACAAGGGGAATATGTCTAAGTGTGGTGGCAGAGAACTGTGATCCCAGCTCTTCAGGAGGCTGAGGCAGGAGGATTGCAATTTTGAGGCCAGCCTCTCTTAGCCAGAACTTGTCTCAATAAATAAATGAACAAACAAAAAGGGACAGGGATATAGTTCAGTGGTAGCATGGGTGAGGCCCTGGATTCAATCCACAGTACCATGGTGGGGGAAAAGAATTTATAGAATTGACTTAATGCCTATTAATAATACCTTCTCCCCCTTTAACTGAATTCTCTTGGCTAAATATCCCGTTGTTTAAGGCCTGTCTTTTCTTCCTCTTCCTATGGGGAGCTGGCAGCTTGGAGAGGGATCAGGCGATTGTACTCTAATTACCATTGGTGACATTAATCATAGAAAAATTAATCATTTGGAACTTAATTTTATTTCAAACCAGCAAAAAGGGAGATAAGAAAGACAAGCTGTTTTTTTTTTTTTTTTTTTTTAAATAACCACCCAAGCATAGGAACAGCCTTCTCTTTTTGGAGGCCCTGGAAGGAGTTTTGTGTTCCCTTCCCACTTGCATGAAAACGATTCCCTGGGAGAGAGAATGTGCCTGGAGCCCTCGTGCTGCAGAGTGCCCCAGGGAGCCAGCGGGTACAAAGAGTGTGTTGGCCCAGCTGCCATCTTGGACTCCTCTCTCTCCTGATTGCTCCTCAGCCTGGGACTAAATTGATCACAGATTCCCTGGGGGTAGCCTTTTGGATCATGGGGCCACGAGTGAAATTGGTGAAGGGGACAGTGTCATGGCCCAAGCTGCAGCCCCTGGGGGCACATCTTAGAAAAGGACATTAAGGACTGTGTTCCTTCACTCTGGCCAGGGGGAGGGTGGGGATTGGGAGGCAGATAAATAGGTTTTTCCAGCTTCTCTACATTTCCACTCCTGGGCTTACCACCCCAGGGTTGTGGAGCCAGGATGAGTGAGTGGTTCAGCAAATGTGGCATGAGAGAGTGGGGTCCTCAGAGGTGAGGACTTAGGAACAGGGACCCAAAGCAACACAGCATTTGGCCAGACATTAGGTTCACTGCTCTATCGAAGGAGTGTGTGTGTGTGTGTGTGTGCGCGCGCGCGCGCGCCTGCTTGCCCACCCCACACTGGGTCTGAACCCGGAGGCACTCTCCCCTACATCTTCTCCTTTTTACTTGTTTACGTTGAGACTGTGCTGGCCTGGAAATTGTGATTACAGGCATGAGCCAAGGAGAGTTGTTGAGTTTGGAAATTAGGAGTAAAAAAAGCAATTGGATTTAGCATTGGTTGATGGTGCTCAGATAGAAATGCCTCTGCCATCAAGATACCTGAAGGTTTAGAGAGATGTTTTTCAGGGCAGTGCAAGAGGGAGTGCTGTTACTGTTAGAGGCAGCAAAAGCCTAGTAGTTTCTTTTCCTCCTCCTCCTCCTCCTCCTCCTTCTTGTTGTTGTTCTTTTTTTTTTTTTTTTTTTTTTTTTTTTTTTTTGCACTGGGGATTAAACTTGGGGGCACTCGCCACTGGACCACATCCCCAGCTCTTTTTTGTATTTTATTAGAGACAGGGTCTCACTGAGTCACTAAGTGCCTCGCCATTGCCGAGGCTGGCTTTGAACTTGCGATCCTCCTGCCTCAGCCTCCCAAGTGCTGGGATTACAGGTGTGCGCCACCACAGCACCTGGCTTTTTTTTTTTTAATTATTTATTTTAAAAATGTGTTCTTTTGCTGGGTGCAGGATCGAGAGTTCAAAGCCAGCCTCAGCAATGGTGAGGCACTTAGCAACTCAGTGAGACCTTGTCTCTAATAAAATACAAAGAAGGGTTGGGGATGTGGCCCAGTGGTGGAGTACCCCTGAGTTCAATCCCCAGTACCACGCCCCCCCGCCGCCCCCAGTACCGCGACCCCCCCCCCCCCCCCCCCAAAAAAAAAGTGTTCTTTTTAGGTATACAAGGCCTACAAGTTTCTATGTGGACCCAGAAACCACTTTATAGTCGAGTGCTTGGGCAAATTAAACCGTCCATGCCCAGTTTCTTATATATCTGTAAAGCGAGTGTGGTAACTAGCTACCTCACAGGGTAGTGGTTAGGACCAAACAAGTTACTACATGTAACGCACCTGGCACGGGGCTTGACTCTAGTAAGTGCTTAGAGAAATGTTTGTCCTTATGAGCTGGGGACACAGCTCAGTGGCTAAGCTCTGTACTTATGCCCTCTTAGAAAACATGGAAGATAAACTGCTAGTTATCTTAACCCAAGGATATATCATTCTAGTTACTATGGTTTGAAAAAATAAAAATCCCTCTTCACAAATATAAGATTACACTGTGAGCACTTCCTTATATTTTGTTCTCTTTCAGTTCTCATTACATCATGCTAATATCTGGTATTATGTAGCACACCTTAAACGTGTAGTATTGTCTTGGTGAGTTTTTTTGGGAATAAGAAGTGACTACCAAAAGGTGTTTGCTGTTTTCATTACATTCTAAGTAACTGGGCTGGGGCTGTAGCTCAGTGGTAGAGCACTTGCCTAGCATGCTTCAGACCCTGCTTCAGTCCCCAGTAACACCCCCACACCCAAGCAAGTACATAAACACCCATTTGGGTGTGGGGTTAAAAAAACGCATAATTAATCTATGACATACATACATTCCTCCCTGTAGATTTGTTCAGCAAGAAATACTTGTACCTATTTTTTTTTTTCTTTTTCTTTTTAGAAGTTGTAGCATTGCATGTACATTACTCTGTTCCTTATGTTTTCCATAGATGTATGTCTTGGCAATCATTCCATGGATCTGAACATCTCAGTTTTAAAATGAATCAATTTAACCATTATTTAGCTAGTCCCCTATTGATGGACGTTTAGTTTGCTTCTGATCTGAAACATGGTGCCACATGTATTTCTATTTTTTGCATTGCTGGGGATGGAACCCAAGGCCTTGCATATTCTAGGCAGGTTCTCTATCACTGAGCTACACCCCCAGCCCTCTATCATCTGTATTTTAAAGAAAGTGCTTCTTTGCCACCCAGATGACTTAAACATGCAAAGATATATCTTGTAGCTTGTAATGGTTTTTGTTACTTAGAATACATGCCCTTTCTTGTTCCTGAGAGGTGGAGGTTGAGTTTTTCCTGAAATCCTATCAAGCAAGTAGTAAGGAATGAGATTATAGCTCAGTCGTATCAAGATTTCCTGAAATCCTATCAAGCACGTAGTATAGAAATAAGATTGATTGGCATGTGTGAGGACCCAGGTTCTGTCCTTGGCACCACAATACCAGAAACAAGATCATATCTCTGACCACAGGCACATCACATTTGGAGTATGATTTTGTGTGAGAGTGTTGCTTAGGGGATACCCATAGGAAGAAGTCTCCTGGTGTTGGCCCACCTAGGTGCTGTAGACTGTTGAAATTCTGAGAGGATGTGAGCAGCTCTTGGACCTGAGTTTTCCTCTCACTCTTTGTGCCTTCTTTCTGATTAAGGCTTCGGGATGGAATTCATGGATGGATCTCAATAACCCACCGCCACCACCACCACCAGGGATTGAACTCAGGGGCACTTGACCACTCAGCCACATCCCCAGCCTTATTTTGTATTTTATTTAGAGACCGGGTCTCACTGAGTTGTTCAGTGCCTTGCTTCATTCATTCCCTATGCCTTAACCTAAGGTCCCTTACCACTGAGCTACAACCTCAAATTCTCCCCTGACCCTTATTTAATTTTGAGAACAGGGTCTTTTTAAGTTGCTTAGGTCCTCACTAAGTTGCTGGAGCTGGCTTCAAGCTTGTGATCCTCCTATATCAGCCTCCTAAGTTTGCTGGGATTACAGACATGCACCACTGTGTTCTGGCTAGAATCCACGTTTTGATGGGAGGAACAGAGAAAAGTGCAGCCAACTTAAATTGATCATAAGTGGCCTTTTAAGGAAATGTATAAATTCACCTAGACATTACAGCTCATGATTGAATTTGGATTTCCTTAAAATAGCCTAAATATTTATTCGTGATTTTAGAATCGAAAGTTTGTTTTTTTAAAATATTTATTTATTTGTTTTAGTTGTACACACAATGCCTTTAGTTTTACGTGGTGCTGAGGATCAAACCCGGGCCACGCACGTGCTAGGCACCCGCTCTACTGCTGAGCCACAACCCCAGCTCCGAAAATTTGTATTTTGGCACTGGGGATTGAACCCAGGGGTGCGTAATCACTGAGCCACATCCAAGCTCTTGAGTTTTTTGTTTTATTTTGTTTGTTTAGTTTTGCGGGGGGTGGTGGTGGCTTGTGTTGTTTTGTGGTGCTGGGGATCAAACCCAGGGCTTTATGCACACAAGGCAAACATTCTACCAACTGAGCCATATCCCCAGCTCCCCTTGTTTTTTGACACATGGCCTCAGTAAATTGCTGAGGCTGGCTTTGAACTTGCTATCCTCCTGCCTGAACCTCCTAGGCCACTGGGATTATGGGCGTGTGCCACTGCACCCAGCTGTCTTGGTCATCTTCTTTTTTAAAAAAACACAACTTTGGGCTGGGGTGGCGGCGGCTCAGCGGTAGAGCGCTCTCCTAGCAAGTGCGCTGCCCAGGTTCGATCCTCAGCACCACGTAAACATAAATGCATTGCATTGTGTACAACTAAAGCAAATAAATAAAATTTTTTTTAAAAAAAAGAACACAACTTTAATTTTTCTTACATGTAGAATGATTCATAAAGTGATATATTTTCAGGGCCCTGGGAGTCATGCTGAAGCTTTTTTTTTTTTTTTGTACCAGGGATTGAACTCAGGGGTACTCAACCACTGGGCCACATCCCCAGCTCCTTTGGGTATTTTATTTAGAGACAGGGTCTCACTGAGTTGCTAAGTGCCTTGCCATTGCTGAGGCTGGCTTTGAACTCGCGATTCCTCCTGCCTCAGCCTCCCAAGTGCTGGGATTACGGGCCTGTGCCACCGTGCCCACCCCGCTGCTGAAGGCTTCTTACAGCTTTCAAATTACAGTTGTTGGAAAGGGAAAGGAGGCCCTGCAGTGCTAATTAGCTGTCTCTGAGTCCAGGGGTTAGTAGCACCCAGCATGGAGGAGAGAAGCCCAAAGCTGGCATCTCCTGTGGCACCATGCTGAGCAGGGTCTGTAGTTAACATTGGTGCTGACAGAGCAAGACTGTAACATGTTGTTTTCCCTCTAATAATCTTCCGTGTCTGGAACCTCCACCACACCCATTCCTATTACATTTGTAGGCTGATGTCAGACTTTACCTCTTAAGAAATCCACTGAAATTACATCCCAGGCCCAGGGTTTCTTGTTTTCTCTCCCCCAAACCTGTAACTGCTGGCCTAAATCAGTCCTTCCTCCTACTGGACTGTGATCTAAGGAAATGTGCATGCAGTGGGGTTCTGCTGTGGGATCTATCAGGTGGGGATCAAAGGAGAAGGGTCCCTGGCCTTGTGGGCAGGCAGTATGGCCCGCAGAGGAAGTTGGGCCATGTTTGGGTCAGAGGGTGTTATCCAGTGTCCCTTTCCCAATCTTATTTAAGGAATCTTTCACTGTTCTTTTCAGTGGGCAAATAAAATAATAGCCCTGGAGAATGCTGGCCAAAAGGCCTTCGAGTGGCTTCCCAGCCCATTCTCCACCCTGCCTTGCACTTAATTAACCTGGAGCCCTTAGGGCCTGCTAGGCCTCCCTCTCCTTTCTGTTTAGAACTAGGAGCATTTAAATTTCATGTAGTTTTTAAGGATGGATTCTTCTCCAGCACCACTGTCTGATCCCTGGTTCATGGGTATAAGCAGCTCGCTTATATGCACTTAAAGTCACTTGACAAGCAGCCAACTTATCACGAAGAATTGGGAGAAGCACGATATTGATGGTTGAACCCAGATTTCCTGACCCAACACGAGATGGTCCAAAGCATGGTCTGGTCCTCTTCCTTGTCTAGATGACTGGAAGGGTTAGTATAATTTCTTTCTCTCAAGGCCACTCAGCCACAGAGTGCACCCTTGCTGAGAAGCTTTTTCCTCCTTTTTACTCCAGATTCTTCTACACACAGGCCAGGAGTAGTGTGCTGCTTTTAACGGGATCTCTGGGTGCCACCCTCTGGCCTTTCCCACATTGCCTCTCCACCTGGGGCCTTTACCCACAGTCTCTCTTGCTTCAGTGGTTGAAGGGAGTCAGTTACACAAAATATAATTTCCCCGTCAATTTTGGGCAAAATTTTCTTACCTCGCTTAGCATAATCTGGTTGGTTCTCTGCAGTGTATTGTCCAAACTGGACCGTTTTGGGCATGAAGAGGGTGTTGCTGATAAGAGTAGTTTTATAATCTCCCAAGGCTCTTAAATTCCATGTAAATAGGATAAAAATTAGTAGCAAACGCAGCATACTTGATAAAGATATTGTGGCCTCAAAGATCACAACTTGAGTGTAGGGTAAGTTGTTAGAACTGCCTATTAAAAAAAACAGATCAAGTTGAGACTCAAGGAGGGAGATGCTGGGAGAGCCAGGGTGCTACCCACAGCTGCTCAGTGCCACAGGCCAGCATCTGCAGGGGAGGAGCCTTAGACGCAGTGAGGGTGAATGTGGTGAAAGGACTAAGGAAAAAGCTGCAGGGGCCAGGAATTCAATTTGAGGGTCCATTTGAGTCAAATGTTGCCCTTTTATCTTTCCCTCTCCTGATTTGGGTTATAGCCAAAATGAAGAAGACTTTCATCCAGATGCAACCAGATAGAAATTTCGGGACCCACTAAGAAACCAATTTAAGGTCTCTAGTTCTCTTTATTTTCTTTCTGAAACCTTGGATTACACAGCTGATGCTATGTAGTGTTTTCACTAGTTCGAGTTCAAAGGCAGCTCCAGCAAAAATGTCCTAAGCAACTCAGTGAGACCCTGTCTCTAAATAAAATAGAAAATAGGGCTGGGGATATGGCTCAGTGGCCAAGTGGCATGAGTTAAATCCCTGGTCTACCCCACCACCCCCCAAAGAAGGAAGAAGAAAAAGGATGAATACCAGGAATTCAAGGTTCTAAAGAGAAGTCTGGCTCCAGTGGCTCCAAGTGTTGGTCTCTTTTTCTGATTTGTCTGAGGGCCAGTTAGTTGTGTCCTGCTGTCCTGGGTGTGTTGGATTCCCTGACTTTCCAGGGATCATTTCTTTTTGTCCTTGCTAAATCCTATTATAATTTCTGCTGCTTCAGGGTGCAGTTGTTGAGAGCTGTGCACAGTGATGGGAGGAAGGATGGGCAGACTCCAGGGAGCTAGGGCTTTATTTCTGGTCTGAGCAGGGCCCAACATCCATTCCTGGTTTGGCCTCTGAAGTGACCCAGTGCAGTTAGTAGACTTCTCTCCATCTGGTTCCAGATCGGCTGGGCCCCTTCTTCAACAGGTCACATACCTCTTAACTCTGGGATTCAGATTTTCTGCCACCCAGTTTTTTTTTTGTGTGTGTGTGTGTGTGTGTGTGTGTTGGGCTAGCTCTGCTGGCTCACCTGGGCTCCCTGTGCCACCCTCTGCTGAGCTTCTTCTGTCCAATTTCAAATGGCTTCTCCCCATTGCCTTTCCCAGGACCCCATCCATCATTGATGGCTGATAGAAGGTCACTGTTGTCCTTTGTGGGGTGGGCTTTGCTTTTCTTTCCTTTTCTTTCTAGGGATTGACTCCAGGAGTGCTTAACCACTGACCCATAGCCCCAGCACTTTTTATATTTTAGTTTTAGACAGGGTCTCTCCAAGTTGCATTTAGGGTCTTGCTAAGTTGCTGAGGTTGGTTTGAGATCCTCCTTCCTCAGCCTCCTGAGCAGCTGGCATTACAGGCATGCACCACTGCACCTGGCCAGTGAGGGCTTTCCTTTTGGGGATGGTAGGTGGAGTGGTACCTGCCTTCATCAGAGAACCTTCCTCAGGTTACTCCCTATATGAGGACAGACAGGTGGTTTCAATCTCTGGGAAGTCCTTTGAAGCAGCTGGCCTGGCCTGGCCTGGGCTCTGTGGCTGGCCCCATTGCCCCTTTGTCATTTGTGGGGTATCCATGGGGTTATGTTCCCTATTGTTGGAGTAGAGGGAGATGCCTTAAGTATTCTGCCTAACACGCTGGTATTTTAAAAGGGCTTTTTAAAAACAAACTTCTTGACAAGGCCAAGGCCTTTCCTTGGCATCTCTTCTGCACTAGAGATTTTGCTTGAGGCCCTTGCTCTGGCTCATTTTTCCCTTTTACTTGAGGAAACTGTTGAAAGGCTCTGGGGAAAGAGGAAATGCTGCAAGAGCAAGTCTGGCTTCTGTTTTCTTTTTCTTTTTATTTTTTGGGTGGGGGGCTATCCGGGATTGAACTCAAGGGCACTCAACCACTGAACCACATCCCCAGCCCTTTTTGGTATTTTATTAGAGACAGGGTCTCACTGAGTTGCTAAGTGCCTCGCCATTGCTGAGGCTGGCTTTGAACTCGCCCGATCCTCCTTTCTCAGTCTCCCAAGTGCTGGGATTACAGGCATGCGCCACTGTGCCTGGCCCAGCTCTGTTTTTAATACTCTTCTCCATGAGGGCAGTTTTTGGCACTGTAGGCTCAAGTTGACTTGGGGCTTGGCAACAAATCTTACCCTCACAGACAAGCTCCAGCCCCATCCCCTGGCCTCTCCCAGCCAAAGAGAATGTCACTGCCCTGAAAAGAATTAGAGGCCATATACAAGTCATCCTAGGATTGGTCCCTGGTCCCCTTCCCAATTTAAATAATTCTCACCAATGAGTAACCCTGTAGTAAAACAAAATTCCTACAGCACTAATACTTGGTTAGGCTGTTGGAAAGTAACTGTCTCGCAACATTGGCTACAGATCTGGCCTGTAATCATGGACCACCAGGAAGAGCAGAGTTGGACCTTTCTTACTGCAGAACTGACTCATGAACCTTACCAGGACAGAGGGCAACTGAGTATAATGTAGGGGTTCAGCTTCCCAAGATACATGTATAAATTACTGGAATGGGGAGAGAGAAGAGGATTTTGATTCTGTTGTTAAAAGCAGAAAGGGTGACTTTCTAAATAATTTTTTAAAAATAATTTTTAGTTTTAGATGAACACAGTACCTTTATTTATTTATCTTTATGTGGTGCTGAGCATCGAACCCAGGGCCACATGCCAGGTGAGCACTCTACCACTGAGCCACAACCCAGCCCTCTAAATATTTTTTAAAAACTTTATTATTAGTTTATTATTTCTCTTTCCTCTTCTTAGATAATTCCCCCCCAGGTAATGAGTACTTTCCCTTGCTTTAAAAATCCCACCTGTCTTCGTGATCCCCACCTCACAGGCAATTGAAACCTCCTTCGCTACTTCAGGAAGCTGAACGGTTTCAGGTGTACAATGTTGCCCTCTGTTTAAGAGGCAGGACTGAGTTATGCGGCCACCTACAGAGTCTGGATCTCCACCACCCACCCCCAAGTTAGCTCCCAGATACTCCCGTCACCTGTCCAGGACTCAACAGATTAAATCCTGCCCTGCTTTTTTGCAACCTTAGAGGCAACAGGAAAACTATGTGTCTCTGTCAAAATCTATCTTTTTACATCTGGTTTGAAAATCTATAATTTATGTGGGCAGTGATCTCAGTGTTAGGGAAAATCTCTTTTATTTGTGGCTGGAAGCTGCTTGGGCCACTCATTAGTACACCAGAGGTCAGATGCATGCTGGGTGGCAGCTGGGACACTAATGACTTCATAGGGCTTTGCATGACTGCTGGCTGCCTGTGGTGCTGTAGATCAGACTCAGTTCTAAGTTTTTGAAAACCGCCAGGGAATTAGTCTATACCTCCCTCTTGGGAGACAGAATTAAGATAGTATTTCTCAGGAAGGCTGATGCAGGAGGATCACAAGTTCAAGGTCAGCCCCAGCAATTTAGGGAGGCCCTGAGCAACTTAGGGAGACCCTGTTTCAAAATTAAAGAAAGGCTGGGGATGTGGCTCAGTGGTTAAGTGCCCCTGAGTTCAATCCCTGCTATTCCCCCCACTTTACCCCCCCCAAAAAAAAACCCTAAAAAAAAATAATAAAAGAACTAAAATACTAGTTGTAGTGGAGAGCAAAGGAAAAAGAATATTGAATAAGAAAATTCAAAGAATGTAGCAATCTATTAAGAAGCAAAGTTTGTGGGGGCCCTTGGAGTAAAGGCATTTATGGGCTCAGTGAGTTATTTCCTAGGTCCTTGCTGAGGCTGAGCTCCAAGCCTCACCCATTAACACTTAGGTTATTGGGTGGTTGTCCTTTCTGGGGGGTATAAAAAGTGTATGATTAGGGGCTGGGATTGTGGCTCAGCGGCAGAGTGCTCGCCTCGCACTGCGCGGCCCGGGTTCGATCCTCAGCACCACGTAAACATGAATGCATTGCATTGTGTACAACTAAAGTAAATAAATAAATGTTTTTTAAAAAAGTGTATGATTAGAGCTTTGATGATGATATATACCTATGTAGTCATCCCTTCCACCAAGATAATAGAATATTTCCATCACTCCTGAGCAATTCCATTGAGGTCCCAGACCCCCCCCTCCAGTCCATTCCTGTTCTTAATCTGTAACTACTGTTTTCGTAGTTTTGCAATTTGTTTTCCCTTCACGTAGGTGGAATTGTGCCGTATGTCCTCTGCCTTTAAGATTTATCAGTGTAATTGCTTGAATCAGTAATTCATCTTGCCCTACTGAACCATATCCCTAGTCCTTTCTATTTTTAATTTGAGACAGGGTCTCACTATGTAGCCGAGGTGGGCTTTGAACCTGATCCTTCTGCCTCAGCCTCCCAAATTGCTGGGATTACGGGTGTGGGGCATGCACCAGTGCACCCGGCTCCAAATTACCTTTTTCATGGAACCTAAAAAATGTGATCTAGACTAAGTAGATGGCTTTGACTCCACTTTGTTCTCTACTTGCGTACCCCCCCTGCCTTCCCTATATATCACGTGGGAAATATGCAAGGGTACCACAAACTAATGAAGAAAATAATGTTTCCGCAGTGAAATATAAAAACTCATCAAATAATATAGGTAAAGATCATGCCAGTTCTGGTGTTAAAAAAAATAATTTTCACCATTGATACTGGGGACATACGGCAAGGGGTGCTTTACCTCCGAGTTAAGTTCCCCAGTCCTTTTTTTTTTTTTTTTTTAAACTTTGAAATAGGGTCTTGTTAATTTGCTGGGTCTCAGTAAATTGCTGAGGCTGGCCTTGAATTTGCCATCCTCCTCTCTTCCCAAGTTGCTGGGATTACATTCGTGTGCCACCTCACCCAACTTAAAAATATTCTGACAAATTTCATGTTATTTGGAAATATGTATACTTTGTGGTAGAATGGCTATTGAACTATTATTCATATTACCTCACGTGCTTCTCTTTTATGATAACTTTTAAACTGTCTTAGTTATTTTAAAAAATAGAGGATAACATTGCTGTGGCACATGTTTTGATCCCAATTACTTGGAAGGCTGAGGCAGGAGGATCGCAAATTTGAGGCCAGCTTTGACAATTTAGTGAGGTCTGTCTCAAAAATTATAAGGGCTGGCATATATGAACCTAGCATGTATGAACCCTTCCATGAATCCCTCTGATCCATCCCAAACACTCGCCCCCCCAACAAACAAACAAACAAACAAACAAACAAACAAAAACAAAGCCTCAAAACAGATTGTAGTCACCTTGTACATGGTTTCTGGCTTTTGCCACATAAGCTTATGTAAAAACTTGATTCTAGAGCACTTTATGGATTTTGAATGGGAGTGTAGATTTTTATGGGGCTTCTAATAGTTTGTTTCATTGATGTTTTTATGGTGCCCCTAGAAATCATAATTTAAAAAAAATTTAACATTCCTTTTATATCACCCATCCGCCTCTAGAAATGTCACCATCTTGGTGACGCACACCTGTAATCCCAGCAATCCCAGCGATTCAGGAGGCTGAGGCAGGAGGCTTGCTAGTCAAACAAAGCCAGTCTCAGCGATTTAGTGAGGCCCTAAGCAACTCAGGGAGACCCAGTCTCAAAACATAAAAAGGGCTAGGGGTGTGGCCCAGCGGTTAAGTGCCCCTGGGCTCAATCCCCAGTACTCAAAAACAATATTAAAAAAAAAAAAAAAAAAAAGGAAAAGGAAAACAACAACAACTCATTCAAAAGACACGCCTTGCCCACCCTTGCATTTGGGAAAACCTCTTTAGTCAGTATTGAGAATACAAAACACATCCCACCATGGGCGCCACCATGACTGCCCTCCTCAGCCAGAGGCCCCCTGCTGCCTTTCGTGTTTGGTCTTCGTAAGTGCAGAGACTGGCACTTCACTGCCTTTGCTGTTCACATGGTCTGAGGTCGACCCAACTTAGATGTTAAATTGGGAAACCCTCCTACCCACACTTTGAAATAGATTTGCCATCATATCAAGTGATAGAGCAATTGAATCTAGAATATATTACCAAATTGAAGGTGTGTACACTGGGGTAGGATGGTAATTCCATTGACTCAAATTCAAGGGCAGCCTCAGCAGTTTAGGGAGACCCTGTCTCAAAGGGGCGGGGGGTGGTGGCGGCGGCGGCTGGGGATGTGGCTGTATGGTAAAGTGCCCCTGGGTTCAACCCCCAATTAAAAAAAAAAAGAATATATTACCAAATCAAAATTTGAGATAATAGAACGAGGATATTCACTGTGGCATTGCTTTGGTTTCACCCCCGCTCCCCCCAAACCCCCCCCCCCCCCAAGAGAAAGAAATTGGAAGATTTTGTTGGGATAATGGGGACTGAGCCAAGTGGTGCTCAAACACCGAGCTATATCCAGCCCTTTCTGTTTTGAGACAGGGTCTCCCCAAGTTGCTTGGGCCATCCTTGGACTTAAGATCCTACTGCCTCAGTCAGCCTCCTGAGATGCTGGGATTACATGTGTGCACCACCCACTCCTGTCAAGACTTTTAACTTGTGATACATTGGTATAACAACATACCCTGGAGTGACAGACGTGCGTTAATGATATAGTTCAGTGAAAAAGTTTTGTGTACTTAAAATTCAAATGTGTTATCAGTAGACATTGAGAGGCAGATTTGGGGGATAACAATCTCACGAAATTTCTCAGGCTGGCCTCCTTGGCTCAAGGGATCCTCCTGCTTAAAGCAGGACTACAGGGGAAACACCACCACGTTGGGCTCTACACTGGGGAGATTTAGAAAAACTACTTGCATTTGTGTGTATCTTTTTTTTTTTTTTTTTTTTGGTACCGGGGATTGAGCTCAGGGGTACTCAACCACTGGGCCACATCCCCAGCCCTTTTTTTGTATTTTATTTAGAGACAGGGTCTCACTGAGTTGCTTAGTGTCTTACTTTTTCTGAGGCTGGCTTTGAATTTGCGATCCTCCTGCCTCAGCCTCCCAAGTGCTGGGATTACAGGTGTGTACCTGGCTATCTTTTTGTTTTTGAATAAATGCACTTATGTAACCTATTTAATTAAAAATGATTTGGGGACCCCCCCCGCCCCGCCCCATTTGCCCTCAGCTGATCTCTTCCCTTTGAGCTGGTGGTGATGGTGGTGCAGGAACCAGGTTTCTACTTCCTTTCCTCCTTTTCTACAGGCCTCCCAGGCCACAGATACAGGGCAGCACATGGCCAGATTTCTTTCTTTCTTTTCTTTTTTCTTTCTTTCTTTCTTTCTTTCTTTTGGGGGGGGGGTAGCGCCAAGGGTTTGGACTTTGGGTTTCAGAAGAGTGGCATTCAGTCTATCTAAATCGTTTGGTTTTGATGTTGTCTTGTATAAATGACTTTGTTTCATGGTAGACTTTACATGCTCAACTTGATTTTATGATTTTATTTGTTGTTGCATTTCTGTAATGGGAAAGGCAGAGGACCCCTGCCCCCTTAGGTGAGTGGAGATCTCCTGTCCAAGAGTCCCTGGACAGCCCTAGTCTGTGTGAGGCCAAGTAAATATCCTTGATCATTTTAAGGGATGTGGAATCGATCTGAAAAAATAAATTTTCAGCAGTTTATATATCTCAGTTAAGGAATTTTGATGAACTTGAAACCACGTGGCAATCAGAAGCTGCCCCCTCCTTTATTTTAGTTTACATTCTTCTTTTGATATGGGTAGCTGTACTTTAAACCTGATGCTCTTTCTTCAGATGTGTGGGGGCTCTAATAGGAGGCCCAGGGTGTATGTGCCCCTTGTTGGACCACAGAAAGTACAAAACTGGGTTCTAGGAGAGCATACACATGCACGCCTTGTTCATGAACAAAGCACTTTATTTCAGCACCGGCTGAAGCAAACCTACCTACTTTGTATTTTTATTTATTTATTTTTCTTTTAACCTTCCCCCACCCCCAGTTCCTTTCCTGCTGGGCCTACATTCCTAGGTCTTTGTCTCTGCCTGGTATTTTAGAAATTTTGGGAGAGGAAGGCAGTGGGTGGGACGTTCTGGAAGCTGGGGGCAGGGAAGAGGGTGGTCACT
The DNA here is from genome assembly GCA_025594165.1 of Tamias sibiricus. Classification (NCBI taxonomy): domain Eukaryota; kingdom Metazoa; phylum Chordata; class Mammalia; order Rodentia; family Sciuridae; genus Tamias; species Tamias sibiricus. Next base: position 31,810,250 of record CM046673.1, on the reverse strand, counting down.
AGTGGGGTCAGAGGTCAAACCTGCTCCATTTAGCTGGGGCAGCCAGATTGTCGCCAGGCCCGAAGGGGCGTGTCCATGCATCTGCCTGGGAAGCCCCAAATGGGTAGTGTTAGGCCCTGGAATTCCTGCCGCCAGAGGACTTCTTCCCCATCCGCCCATCCCCCCATCCCACCCCCACCCCGGGTCGGTCCCAGGAGAAGCAGTTCATGGCTGCTGCCACATTTCTGGCCATGGGACCCTCTGCAGTGGTCTACTTTTTTCCTTTAAAACAATCTTCCAGTTCTTGCAAAGAAAATTGCACCCATGCACAGGCTTACCTATGGATTGTGTTTCAAGCTCTAAAATTGTGGCTTTTCAATATTAGAAATTAGAGGCAGATAAGATGTGGAACTCGTAAATGAGCTGTGAAATCTTCCCAGATTTACCCCAACTTTTAGCTGGAAAACTTAGAAGAATTGATTTCATTTTACAATTTTTGGACCATGCATTCTTTCTAAAAATGGTAGTTTTTTTAAAAATTTAATTTATGATTTAAAAAGTGTAGTTTTAAAAATCTGTAGGCCACCCCATCCCCACTTTTTTTTTTTTTTTTTTTTTTTTTTTTTTTTTTTTTTTTGGTGATGCTGGGGATGAAACCCAGGGCCTTGTGCATGCTAGGTAAGTTCTGGGTACTGTGCTGCAGGGGAAGCCTGGAACTGCAGAAGCACTGGCTCTACTACAGTCAGCATGGGCACTCAGAAGTGCTCTGATCCCATGTCAAACTGTGCTAGGTGGGATTGCATGCAGGGCCTCCTTTGACTCATTCTGGAGACATCCTGGCTCTCAAGCCAGGGAGGGCATGGGAAAGTTTGGAGCCAGGGGCTCTGGACACCCTATCTTTTCCTGCCATCACCATTTTGACCAGGATTTCTCTTCTGGCCACTGCATCTACAGAGTCCTTTAAGACTTAACCATTCACATGAGAGCTCCTATGCACATCACAAGCTGTTTTAAGGTTAAACAAGCAAGCTTTAGAAAACTTCTTGCAATTGCACAACTGCAGCCCAGGCCCAGCTTCCTAGTTCAGCCTAGCATTACTTGGAAGCCCTTTGGTTTCTGTTGTCAAGTCCCTAGAGAGGGGTTCTGGGATTTTAGGGTTGGAAAGGGTCTCCTAGCCAGACCCCTGTTTGTTTCACAGATGAGATTGAAGCTTAGGCAGGTCAGAGGAGGTGACTGGACAGATGGCCCCGCAGCCAGGTCGGGCCGGCTGTGGCCTCTGGTTAACAGCCGGAGGTTCTTTTCCACTCCCAGGCCTTGAAGTGCAGAGCAGTCCTAGGCTGTTATGTTTGCATGAACCCACAGCCTGAAGGAAGCTAGGGGCCTTTGGCCAGTCCACACAGCTGTCCTGAGAAAAGATGTAAAGAAAATAGATGTGGTCTCAAGTTGCGTAGCTGATTGGTAGAAAGGGGAAGACCTCAGAGGGTTCAGAGCTGTGTTTTATTCTAATTTTAAAAGGAACCTTCTGATAGAAGGTTTTCACACTTCACATTAGCATAGGATTGATCCCTTTATTCCCATGACAAATGGAGGGAGCAAAGGGAAGGAATGTCCCTGAGGTTGTTGAAACTGGTAGAATTGCTTTAGCACCACCTCGTAAAAAGAGGGGCGGAAAAAGGGCTGCCCAGGAATTTTTCCTGGATTTATCCAGCTTAGCATCCTTTGGTTAGTATTTAGACTTTGCTTGAGAATTTTTTAGTTTTTATCAGATTAGAAGGATTAGCTCATCTCTAAAAAGGTGGACCTGCTTTAAAAAGCAATTGGCCTTGAGGGAGGCAAATCCTCACCACCTGGCTTCAGGCTACTGCTCGTTGGAAAAGCACTGCAGTGCTCTCACCTGGTTGTAAAGTTATGAACTTTTTCACATTTCCCTGGGGAGAGTCTATATATTGTATGGAGTCTGTAAAACCTCCTACTTCAGATCTACTTCTTTAAAAATTAATAATAAAAAACCCCCCAACATCCTAAAGCTTAACTTTTTCCTATTTCTGAATCCAGAAGTTCCTTTCTCTCTTAACTTTTAAGTTTCTAAGTCTAACCCATGCTGGACCACACACTTCCCTGTTAAGCAGCTCCTCCTCGAGCCATTTGGGAGGACATTTCCTAAGGACACGCTTCCTGCTACAATTTTGGATGTTTAAGAAAATAAAAACCTCGGGCTGGAGTTGTGGCTCAGCGGTGAAGTGCTCGCCTAGCACGGGCACGGCCCGGGTTCGATCCTCAGCACCACGTAAAAATAAACGCATTGTGTACAACTAAAGCAAATAAATAAATATTTAAAATAAAAGAAATAAAAAGAAAATAAAAACCTCAAAGGAGAGAAGCAGCTACATTCTCACTATTTGCCTCCGCCCGCAGCCCCTCTCTGGGTGGGGCCTTCAGGGCTCTCTCCAGGCCTCTCAGTGGGTCTTCCACATCCTTGGCTGCTTCCTGTTCAGCCTCTCCCTGAGGCTTACACCCTGGAGCCCCACATTGCCTGGCTAGGTGTTTTGTGCTCCCGATGAGGTAGCACATGCATGTGTTGGAACCAGCTCTTTAGAAGGCTCCCGTCTGCTTCCTGGGTATGTCCTTGCTAACTGTGTGGCCTTGAGCACGCCACAACCACCCCCCTCCACCCCACCCAGAGATGTACCGGTGCTGCTGTGTATGGAAAAGCACCCCAGTTCCTTGAGCACTAAAAGTCTCCCTGCCTGTTGAGTGTCAGCTTCCCCCACGCTCAGGTGTGCACAGGTGAATGGAAGCTCTGCTCTTGAAATCAATCCTGCAAACATTTACTCACAGTGGTCCTAAGTGCCCTGCTCTGTCAAAAGACATACAGCTCCGAGACCGGCCGGGTCTTGAGAGTGCCTTGCTTATTAACAGGTGAGGCTTCCAGCCCTTCTGTCTTCTCTCTGCCTCCAGATGCAGGGCCCCAGGGGAGTGTGTAACATCACATACAGCAGTTCTGTCCGCACTGGCTGGCTGCCTCTCAGGTTCAACTTCTTGGAATAACTTGGCAGGAAGAAAGGCAAGAAGCTGGCTGGCTTTAACACTAGCTTTATGCCCGTTCCAGTAGCTTAAGCCCATAGCTTGCTTGAGTGCCCAGGAGACGCGAGCTTTGTGCCTTGTGCAGAGAGCCCAGAGCTCCTTGATGTGGGGTACTTCTTTTTTTATTTATTTACATTATCATCATCATCGTCACCATTGTCAACAGGCTCTTGACCATTGGGTATGTTTTCTTTTTTTTAATTTTTATTTTTAATTTTTTTTTTTTTTTTTTTTTTTTTTTTTGGTACCAGGGATTGAACTCAGGGGCACTTGACCACTGGGCCACATCCCCAGCCCTTTTTTGTATTTTATTTGGAGACAGGGTCTCACTGAGTTGCTAAGTGCCTCGCCATTGCTGAGGCTGGCTTTGAACTCGCGATCCTCCTGCCTCAGCCTCCCAAAGTGCTGGGATTACAGGCGTGCGCCACCACGCCCGGCTATTTTTAATTTTATTTTTTTAGTTGTAGTGGGACACAATACCTTTATTTTATTTATTTTTATGTGGTGGTAAGGATCAAACCCAGGGCCAACGCACATGCTAAGCGAGCTCATTACCACTGAGCCACAACCCCAGCCCCATTGGGTATGTTTAACACACACCCAGTGACTGGAACTTTTGATATTCTTTAATTGGGGACATAATTTTATGACTTTATCTGGATAATTGAGCTGAGTTGCCGGGAAATCCCTCATGCTTGGAGAGTTGTTTAGTTTCATCCCTGTCTTTGTTGAAGCATTTCAGTTATGATATGGCTGTACCCCCAATCCAAGGTGGGCTTCCCTGCTTGGTTTGGGGCAGAGAGAGGGGGAAACACCTGTTAGGAGGGTGCTTGCTTGTTGGGAAGAGGGTCCTTGGGGTTCTGGGACCCAGAGCACCGCTGTTGCTTTCTTCTCTCTTGCACCCTGCACCTCTCATACGTTCCTCTCTCTGGTCCCCAGGTGCTGCACCTGTACTGCGACACTTGCTCTGTGCCCATCTGTCGGGAGTGCACAATGGGCCGACATGGGGGCCACAGCTTCATCTACCTCCAGGAGGCGCTGCAGGACTCGAGGGCACTCACCATCCAGCTGCTGGCAGATGCCCAGCAGGGACGCCAGGCAATTCAGGTCAGCCTCCCTACTCTTCACTGATCCTACTGGGAACCTTTCCCTCTTCTCGTCAGTCACCATGCAGAGACAGTTGGGCACATTGTGATGTGGGGGCACATGGAATAATGACCAGAAGGAGCTCATGTGACATCCATGCAGCTGTGATCCCTAGAGGGTGCCTAGCACTGTCTTGGGAGGATGATAGGGGTGTGACCCAAGTTATTAGATTCCCCCCATACCTAGACTGGGCCCCATCACGTCACCTTCATGTTACCTGACATTTCAGCCTCTTCCCCCAATTCAAGTAGACATCGGCATTTTCCAACCCGGATTGCAGAAACTGGACGTTTAATGCTTTTTTGGCAAGGGTATTTGCTTTACAGATTTGCTTGTTTATGAGAAGTGATGGAATATGAAGCATTTTATATGATTTTCAGAGAGTCTATGGTTGATCAAGATTTGGTTATTTAAATCCTTGTCTGTTGAATTTCTATCACTTTAGGGTTAAGAAGGGACATGTGTGCTATTAAGCTATTGAGGTCTCTTAACATGGTTAGGTAACAGTGTACCTGGATTGCTTTTAAATCTTGTCTGATCCAGGTGACAAAAATTGTAGGAATCAGAAAATCATGAATGGCATACATTCCCCCTGTTGTAGGATAGGGCTGAAAGTCGAAAAGTTGCTCAATAAGCTCTAGCAGAAATTGCATGGGAAGCTTTCATTATTTACTTTCTGGATTATTTGAATAGGTGAATCATTTAAGAAAATATGTTCCTTATTTGGAAGAGCTAAAGAATTGAGATCATGTTCTGGAGAAGGGCAGGTTTTATTCAGTGAGTTTCTAAGCAGTTATCGAGTTCATGTGCATGATATTAAAACAGTCTTTTCTCATGAGTCAGATTTTTTTTTTTTTTTTTTTTTTTTTTTTTTTTTTTTTTTTTTTTTTTTTTTTTTTTGTGGTACCGGGGATTGAACTCAGGGGCACTCGACCACTGGGCCACATCCCCAGTCCTTTTTTGTGTTTTTATTAGAGACAGGGTCTCACTGAGTTGCTAAGTGCCTCGCCATTGCTGAGGCTGGCTTTGAACTCGTGATCCTCCTGCCTCAGCCTCCCAAAGTGCTGGGATTACAGGCGTGCGCCACCGCGCCCCGGCGAGTCAGATTTTTTGATGTTGCAGTTTAAAAATTTGAGAGTCTGTATTTCTGGAGTGACTCATTCTATCATTGTGAAAATCAGAGTTTTCCTTTTTTTTTTTTTTTTTTTTTTTAATCTATTTATTTACTTTAGTTGTACACAGTGCAATGCATTTATGTTTACATGGTGCTGAGGATCGAACCCGGGTCGCGCACATGCGAGGCGGGCGCTCTGCCGCTGAGCCACAACCCCAGCCCAGTTTTCCTTTTTTTTTAAAATGGCCTTCACCTTGTCTAGGGGTTGCTGTTCAAGTTGTCATTTTGTTGTATGACAGTGTATTGGTGTACCTGCAGATGAAGAGAGATGATGAAGAGCTTGTGTTCTGGGGTCCTCCCCACCCCCTTCTGGTATACTGAAAATTAAACCCAGAGTGCTTTACCACTGACCTACAGCCTCAGCCCTTTTAAAAATTTTGTGACAGGGTCTTTAGTTGCTGAGACTGGTTTCAAACTTGCCATGCTCCTGCCTTAGCCACCACGCCAGGTGTGTGTTCTGTTTTAAGCCACTACAATTAGGACCTCCACAGTGCCTCACTCTGATGGAACCTCCTAGATTTCTGGTGCCCAACCTCCACGGTGCATCTCCTGGGAACCTTCAAGGGCCATAGGTGTCTGGCCCTCACCAGTTAGTAGAATTTTATTCACCTCTTTCTGTCTTTGTGAAAATACTCCAGGGTTCCTTGAACCATAAGTGAGAGAATTGCTGGTACTCTGCACTTTGTGGGCTCAGCCACCCTTGGAGAAGAACAAGTCAGCATGATTTGTTGGAAATTTATGGAGGGCGGTTAAAATGGTGAAATCTCAGAGGTGAAAAATTGAACTTTTTGTTGAGGAAAGGGGCAGAAGATGGATGTTTGTCTTGCTCAACTTTGTAGATTAAACATGGTGCTAAGAAGCTACTGTGTGAGTGGAAAACATTCTAGGCATAGCCCACAGGGGTCAATTATTAGTTGATAGTATGTGGCTGACATCAGTCTGAGTAGTAGGTCATGGGGCACTTCGGGTGGAAGAACCAAATGGCAGATGAGTTGGCGGGACACAGAAGGTCCTCACGCGACTCTGTGTGTGTGTGTGTGTGTGTGTGTGTGTGTGTGTGTACACACATACACCTTTTTTGGGGGCTCTGGGTTACAGTGCTTTAGCACCAACACTCAGTCAGTGATCTGAAGACTTGGGGTGGTAGGCACATCTTTCTGTCTGAGGCCTTTTGGTTGGTTGGTTGGTTTATGGGATCTCAGTGCATTGGCAATTTCCAGAAAACCCATCCAACTGGAAGTTCAGAAGCCCTCCTGGAAAACAGTGTCAGTTGCATAAGTGGTTCCTAGGTGTTGGTGGAAACAAGAGCTGCTCTTTCCCTCTGAGTTATCCCTGAGCTGCCTGCACAGGCCTTTGCTCAAGGTTGAGGACACGCTGGCTTTTCATTCCATTGACTGAAAATCCAGTTTGTTCCTCACATACGCCATGGAAACAAACTTTATTCCCAAGCCCAGAGAGGCCGGTGCGGGCTAGGTCTCATCATATAGAGGCGTCTTGCATATGGGCTGCTGGTAAGAACGGCGATAGTTCTGTTCTTCAGACAGACGGTGAGAATGGGGAGGAGTTGACACGTGTCCCCAGAATACTGACTGCAGTGCCAAGGACCGTCCTGGGAGCTTCAGGGAACACAGCGCAGGTGGGGGCCCTGTCTTGGGACATATCTCATCCAAGAGTCATTTGAAAAGTACATGTGGAAGACCTGGGCAAAAGCAACCAGGGTATAACAGATACATTTTAATGTTAATTATAAAGACATTTTTATACAAAGATTTAATTTGTGTATGAAGGTACAGATATATTTTTTCCCTTTACTGAGCAATGGAAAAACGGCCAGCCTCTGGAGTTTTTGAGATGATAATGAAGTGCAAAGCTCACTCATGTGTGTGTTTTTTTTGTTGTTGTTGTTGTTTTTTTTTTTTTTTTTCCTTTCCTTTCTTTCTTTTTTTTTTTTGGTGGTACCAGGGATTGAACTCCAGCACTCGACCACCACTGGGCCACATCCCCAGCCCTTTTTTTGTATTTTATTAGAGACAGGGTCTCACTGAGTTTGCTAAGTGCCTCACCATTGCTGAGGCTGGCTTTGAACTCGTGATCCTCCTGTCTCAGCCTCCCAAGTGCTGGGATTACAGGCGTGCGCCACTGCGCCCGGCTCTTTTCTTAAAATAAGAACAAGACAAGGTCTTACTAAGTTCCCAAGGCTGGCCTTAATCAGCCTTCCCAGTTGCAGGGATTCCAGGCATGCACCACTATGCCTAGTTCCCCAGGAGCTCTTATTTTTTAAATTTGAAAAGCTTTCCACATTTTTATTGGTGTGTTAGACCATATGTGATTGTGAGATTCATTGTTACATATTTGAGCACACTCTATCCCAGGAGCTTTTGTATTTTTTTTTTTTTTTTAAGAGCATTATAATTATGCATAGCATTTGGGTTCATTTTGACAAAATAATACATGTGAGGACATCAGTTTCAATCCCCATGTCCCTCCTCTTTCCCTCCCCAGGTCCTTCCCCTGTTCTTTCTCCTATTGATCTTCCTTTTACTCATTTGCTTATTTATTTTATGTTATGTTATGTTTGGTACCAGGGATTGAACTGGGGGAAGAGGGTCACTTGAGCACTGAGCCCCATCCCCAGTCCTTTTTTTGTATTTAATTTAGAGACAGGGTCTCACTGAGTTGCTTAGTGCCTTGCCATAGCTGAGGCTGGCTTTGAACTTGGGATCCTCCTGTCTCAGCCTCCCTAGCCAAGGATTGGTGTTTTTCATATATGTAGTACATGGTTACAGGTGAAACTGTTTGGCACATTTATACATGCATGTAACAAGCTATGATTTCATTCCTTGTTTCTATCCCTTTCCCTTCTTTCCTCACTCCATGTTCTCCTGCTCTACTGATAACCTTACATCTTTATCATATTCATCTCCTTTCCTGCCATCTTCTTTCCTTTATTTTGCTTTGGTTTCCACACGCAGAGAAAACATCCGGCTCTTGATTTTTCTGAGTCTGGGTAATTTCACACAGCACGATTTTTCTCCATTTCTGTCTTTACAAGCATACGCCATTATTTAGAAGCTGTTTATTTGTACAGACAAACTGACCCCAAGAAACAGAGTAGATACCTTGGAAATAGGCTTTATTTTGTCAGTAACCCTGTAGAATTAGTAAGACCTTAGACAAATAAGGTGTCATAGAAGCTAGGATGCCTGCAGTCCCAGCAGCTTGGAAGGCTGAGACAGAGGCCCGCCTCAGCAACATAGTGAGACACTGTCTCAAAAAAGGGTTGGAAAGGTAGCGCAGTGGTAAATTGCCCCTGGGTTAAATCCTCAGTTAAAAAAAAGAAAAGAAAAGAAAAGAAAAAGTGGTAGAGTAGGAAGAAGGAACAGATTTTAAATTAATCATAGTCCACACCAGAATATAACCTAGTAAAGGTGGGTATATATTAGTCTCCAAATGCATGAGGGGACTCAATGCTTAGAAGTGATAGAAGAAACTAGTATATTAAAAGGAAAATTAACTAAAAAAATATGGCTGATAAATAGTATTCTATGCAAAAATAAAAGTGTTAAACAGGAAAGTGCTAATAGGTCAAGGACTAAAGGAAATGCAAATACACTTTACAAAAAGAAAATAGAACTGCTTCATGTAAACATGGGAAGATGTATTGAGTCTGAGCAGTAACACCATTAAAATGATCCCTACTGTACTATTTTGGATAAATAATAACTGATTATCTCATACTTTGGAAAATATCAAAAGCTTTAAAGTTAGAAGTAACTCTTTGCTCCTTTGGGAGTCTCCCCTGAGGGAACTGTCGCACAGTTTGGAGACATATTCATCACATATGGAGAGCAGTAGGAGTAAGGATTTTATAGCCAGTTATAGTTTATGATTTTCGTTTTTTTTAAATTTGGACTGGGGATTGAACTCTTTTTTTTTTTTTCTTCTTAAAGTTGTTAATGGATCTTTATTCATTTATTTATATGCAGTGCTGAGAATTGAACCCAGTGCCTCATACATGTGAGGCAAGTGCTCTACCACTGAGCCTCAACTCCAGCCCAAACCCAGGGGTCCTTTACCATGAGCTACATCTCCCGCAGTTTTTTGTGTGTGTGTGTGTGTGTGTGTGTGTGTGCGCGCGCGCGCGCGCGCGCGTATGCATGCATGCAGGCGCTGGGGTGGGGGATGGGGTGGGGTGGGGTGATACTGGGGATTGAACTCGGCATTCAACCACTGAGCCACGTCTCCAGCTCTATTTTTTTTTTGGGGGGGGGGGCGGTGGTGGTGCTGGGGATTGAGCCCGGGGCCTTGTGCATGTGAGACAAGTACTCTACCAACTGAGCTATATCCCCAGCTCCTCCCAGCCCTATTTCATATTTTATTTAGAGATAATGGTCTCACTGAGTTTCTTAGTGCCTCACCATTGTTGAGGCTGGCTTTGAACTTGAGATCCTCCTGTCTAGGCCTCCTGAGCAGCTGGGATTTACAGGTGTGTGCCACTGCGCCCAGTTTCCAGCCTTTTTAAATTTTAAGACAGGGTCTTGCTAAGTTTTTGGGGCTGACCTCAAACTTGGGATCCTCCTGCCTCAGTTGGTGAGATTAACAGGCATATGTACTGTGCCTTTTAAAGAAATCTTCCCAGAAGTCCTGTCTTAACACTTCTGCTTAGTTCTCTTTGATCAAAACCCGGTTTTAGCACCACATCATCTGTAAGGGAGCTTTCAATTTGCATTCTTTGTAGCCTTGCATACGATGGAGCTTCAGTTACTTTTCATTTGGTGTTGGTAGTAAGAGAGGTGAGGGATAGATAATATAGACAACCTACAGCAGTTATCTTTTCCTGGTCTCTCTGATTTTACTAGTTGGACATGTTGCCTTCCAGTTAAAAAAGTGAATGTAATTGGCTTTCTTCGATTTAAAGCACAAGTAATAGATAATGCACCATTTCACGAAGGAATGAAGGGAACTGAGTTGAGCATTTTTTTTTTTAAGTTATAGATGGAAACAATATTTTTATTTTTATGTGGTGCTGAGGATCAAACCCAGTGCCTCACATGTGCAAGGCAAGTGCTCTGCCACTGAGCCCCAGCCCTAAGCATAACATAATCTATTTTTAAATATTTACTTATTTGCTTTAGTTGTACACAATGCCTTTGTTTTTACGTGGTGCTGAGGATCGAACCCAGGCTGCGCACATGCTAGGCGAACGCTCTACCTCTGAGCCACAACCCCAGCCCCTTAACATAGTTATTTAAACTTGTATAAATGCAATAGTGAATCCAGTCCTTCTGGATTACTGTGCACACCCTGTCTTCATCACTTTGACAGTTCAGGTGACCTGCAGACACTGCCTGCCGCTAGAGAAAATTTTGTCACAATGAATTCAGAGAATGCCAAGCTCTTATGAGTCTATCAAATCTAAATTTTTCTAAGAAGTAGATCAACCTCTGCCCATTACAGATGTGAAAATGCAAGGATAAAATCCGGTTGCTTTGCCCAGGATCCCAGTTTGCATTAAATGTAGATCAAATTAGCAGCTCCTAGGACTGGGGATGTAGCTCCTTGGTAGAGCACTTCCTTAGTATGTGTGAGGTCGTGAGTTTGATCCCCAGCACCACAAAAAAGAAAAATAGTGATATCAAATTAACAGCTCCTGTTTGAACTTCTGCCGTATTCCACACTCTCAAATATGTGCTCTGTGTGTAAGCAGCAGTCCCATGCAACGAGGGTGTCACTGATTGTTTCACAAAGAGATCAAATAACCTGCCAGAGGTTACGTGGGTGTAGAAGCATTACACTTGCATTTCACACTCCCCCCCCCCACCCCCGCCCCCAGTGGTCAGTCCTTCTCATTTAGCAGTCTTATGTGCACTTCCACTTAGGGGCTCACCTTTTCCTCTCTCCACCTCTTATCCTTGAATGTTGGGGGGGTGGGGGCGGGGTTAAGTACTGTTATGCCATGTGTGACTCAAAAGCTTTCACATGCTGTCTTAAGGAGAATTCTTGATTACAAATGACTGAAAGGGAATGAACAGTCTCAGGTAACCGAAGAGAACATAGAACAGGATTTAGGTACGAGGGACTCAGACTTTGGTGCCTGCACCCTTCCCCTCCCTTCAAGGGAACCTTGTTCTTAACCTTCAATCCATGACTGGGAGAGAATGGTGGACGTAAATGGAGTTCTCTTCTGGCTCACCTTGTTACAGCAGGCCATCCTCAGGGGAAGAGTTTATTTTTCTCTCTTTGCCCTTTTTGGTTGGGTGAAGGTACGCGTGGAATATCTATATGTTAAATTCCAGAGAAGGGCAATTATTTGAGCTGACTTCTTATTTGGTCTGGCCTGGCTTCTGGCTTCCTTCAGTTTTCCTCTTTGGGTCAGTCCTGGGGCCATGGGCACCATGCTTGGTAGTTTCCTCTGGACCAAATGAATGGTCAAGAAGACATGCAAAAGGGAAAGGATTCTGGGTGGACCAAATCTGCAATTAGTTTTGAGTCCATAAAGACTTTTTATATTATCCTGAAATGAGTATCTGTGACACAGAATAGCACATCAGGGCTCAGTACTGGGCATTGTTTTCTTTAATTTCCAGTTACCATCTTTTGTTTCTTTATTTTTGCTTTGCTGGGGATTAAACCGTGAGCTCTAATTGTGAGCAACATCCCAAACCCAGCCACCAACTTTCATTTAGGGAAAAACTTCAGGAACTCTGTCTTCTTTCTTCCATGAAGAGCATTTGTCTCTTATCCGGCTGCAGGGCCCCCCCACCCCCGCTTCCCTGGAAGTGGAGAAGTTTTTGCCTTTTTCTGATCACTTTGGGACTTTTTTTTTTTTTTTTTTTTTTTTTTTTTTTGGTACCAGGGATTGAACTCAAGAGCACTGGACCACTGGGTCACATCCCCAACCCTTTTTTCTATTTTATTAGAGACAGGGTCTCACTGAGTTGCTAAGTGCCTTGCCATTGCTGAGGCTGGCTTTGAACTCATGATCCTCCTGCCTCAGCCTCCCAAGTGCTGGGATTACAGGCGTGCGCCACCATGCCCGACGGATACTTTGGGACTCTTTAATCACACCACTGATCATGTTTCTGTGATTTTGTTGGTGCCAGGAAGTTTGAGATTCCCAGCCCCTGCCCTGTAACAATTAGCAGTCCCATACTGCACCCACTGATTCCACCTGCCCAGGTTAAGACCCCCATCTTTCAAAAGTTGCCTTAGACCTGTTCACTTCTGAAAGATGATCACATGTTCTTCCATTTAAGCATCTGCTTGTTGAAATTTTTTTCTTGTTCTCCTCCTCCTCTTCCCTCTTCTTCTTCTTCTTCCTATTCTTCTTCTTCTTCCTCTTTCTCTTCAGATTGAACCCCGGGCTTCGTGCATGCAAGGCAAGCACCCTATCAACTGAGCTATATCCCCAGCCTGGGTTTTTTTTTTTTTTTCTTATTGCAGATACGCCTTCCTGTTTTGAAAGCTGACCCAGCCCTGTTACCTGGTTGTCCTTTCCCTTCAACCCACCTTCCTATTTCCTAAAGCCTTGCTTCAGAGTGGACACTAGTCCAGCAGGTCCTATTCTGCATATCTTGGGATGAACTTCCTTTTGATTTTCAAGCTAAGGAATGATATCATCTTGGCATGCTTAGCAATTACTCAGATTGCAGTGAAAGATTTGAATCCTTCCTATCTGTTTAAAAAAAAAAAAAAAAAATGGAAGAAACAGTTTTTGCCATAGAACAGGGTGATAGACATAAGAGCCTCCAGGGGTCTGACCAGAAACAAAGGAGTAAGCCTGGTTGAGACCTTAGGGCCTGAGGTGAGTAGGGCATCCAGGCCACTCCTGTATACATAGGGAGAGTTACTGCTCTCCCACCAGTCCTTGCCCTTGCCCTGTAGACGTAAGGGACTGCCTATTTTTCCACTTTGTGTTTCTTTCTTTCTTTTTTTTTTTTAAAGTGGAAAAATCAATTTGACAAGTGTATGACACGACATTGTATAAATAGGAAGCAGTTTTCCATCTCTGCTTTCTATTGGGTGTTAAGAGGTGTTTGATGCTTGGTCAGACACTGACTTGGAGGCTGGCTGTGTGCTGAAAGGAGGTGTAGTGCCTGTATGAAGTTCCAGTGTTAGCTCCCGATCCCCATCTCCTATAGTGCTGGGACTGAGATGCCTCAGGCCGCAAATTGGGAAAAAGAACTCTTCCTCTTGGCTTCCAGTGCTTCTCCTCCTTTTATTTTTTATTTTTTAGTTGTAGTTGGACACAATACCTTTTGTTTTATTTATTTATTTTTTATGTGTTACTGAGGATTGAACCCAGCGGCCTCCCATGAGCTAGGCAAGCATTCTATCACTGAGCCACAACCCCAGCTCCTGGCTTCCAGTTCTTTTATTAAAAAAATATTTAGTTATTTGCTTTAGTTGTACACAATGCGTCTTTTTTATCTGTCTGTCTATCTATCTATCTATCTATCTATCTATCTATCTATCTATCTATCTATCTATCTATCGTACCGGGGATTGAACTCGGGGGCACTCGACCACTGGGCCACATCCCCAGCCCTTTTTTGTATTTTATTAGAGACAGGGTCTCACCGAGTTGCTAAGTGAGTTGCTAAGTGCCTCGCCATTGCTGAGGCTGGCTTTGAACTCGAGATCCTCCTGCCGAAAGTGCTGGGATTACAGGCGTGCACCATTGCGCCCGGCTCAATGCTCAATGCGTTTTATTTTTACTTGGTGCTGAGGATGGAACCCAGTGCCTCACATGTGCAAGGCAAGTGCGCTCTTACCGCTGAGCCACAACCCCAGCCCCTCCAGTTCTTAATAGCAGCAGTGTTTTGTTTTTGTCTTTCACCCTGGCAACAATGTTGATTCCAGCCTCCAGCTTTGGCCATTCCAGAATTAGCTGGGTATGACCTCACCTCTTCACTTCTGGGTCCTTCTAACTGCAGCTTTCTTCTTCCCTTTGTCCCCCCAGCTAACGCTGAGGGAATGAATGCTTCTTGCAGTTAGAATCTGTCTAATCCTCAGTGTGCTCTTTGCCCTAGCAATTCTCCCACACCTATTCAGCCTGTGTTACTGTTTAAAAGTCTTAAGAGTTTTCTGCCCCCCCCCCCCCCCCCCCCCCCCGTCCTGACCAGCACTCTGACATGTTCATAATGTATCAGTCCCATTCTGGCTTCTGTCTGCTTGTATGCACATTCATTTGCTTGGTCATTCTAAGTTTTTAGGTCATTTGAATGGGATCTTTCTGTTGTTGTTGGCTTTTGTATTAGTTTCTTAGGGGAGTTGTAGCAAACAACCACAAACTGGATGACTTAAAATTTATTCTGTCATGTTCTGGAGGCCAGACGTCCCAAATCTAGGAGTTGGTGGTTCTCTGCCCTTTTTTAACTCTGGGGAAGAAAGAAGCCTTCCTTTTCTTCACCCTAGCTTCTGGTAATTGCCAGCAACTTTTGCTAGGCAAGTGTTCTATCATTGAGCTGTAAAACGCCCGCGCCCCCCCCCCCCCCCCCAAGCCCCATTTTTACAATTTGTATGTTGCATAGGTTGGCCTTCAACTTGCAATCCTCTTGCCTTAGCCTCCTGAGTAGCTGGAATTATAGGCAGGTGCCACCATGCCCAGTTTATAAACTTTATCCAAAGAAGGTTACATTCCGAGGCTTCAGATACACCTGCATTTTGAGAGGACAATGTTTAATCCAGTGCAGCTACTTGGAGTTTGGTAACACATGCTTATGGCCAAAGACAGATGCAGTTATAAAATTATAGATTATTCTGGGGCTGGGGTTGTGGCTCAGTGGGAGAGCGTTCGCCTAGCACGTGCGCGGCCCGGGTTCGATCCTCAGCACCACAAAAAATAAATGCATTGTGTACAACTAAAGCAAATAAATAAATAGTTTTAAAAAATTGTAGATTACTCCTACAATCTCTAATGTTTAAGTTACACTAAGGATGACTTTAGTGCCTTGGACTATGTATTAGTCCCTACTTTGTTTGACATGTGACAGCACTTGGGACAGGGCTATAAAGATGGTACAGAAACACTATGGACAGGTGTGGTACACCCCAGCTTCCCAAAAGAAGTGGCATCTGAGCTGGGCATTGAAATTGAAGGTGAGTTTGGAAGAAACAGCATCACAGGCTGTGAACCATTCAAATCTGCTCAGTGCCAGATGTGACCATCTCGGTAGATTTTTTTTTTTTAATTTGCTTTAGTTGTACACAATGCGTTTTATTTGGTGCATTTTATTTGTACGTGGTGCTGAGCATCGAACCCGGGTCGCCCACTCGCTAGGCGAGTGCTCTACCGCTGAGCCACTATCCCAGCCCCCTCCGTGGATTCTTAAGCCTTGTAAGGATTGGGGTGGAAAAATAAAGTGAGGTCGTTAATTATTTGAACTGTGGGTGTTTTGGGCATCTGCACTCTTTTAGTGTTGCTTGCACACTGTGAATGTGTCAACTGATGTCTGGACCAAGAGGATTAAGTGTGGCAAGTAGAGGCCCCAGCAATACCTGGTGGAACAAGTCAAAGTTGTTGGGTCTGGAGGAGTATTCATAAGAATAAGCTCAGGCTGGGGTGTGGTTCAGTGGAAGAGTTCTTGCACTGTATGCATGAGATCTTGGGTTTGATTTCTAGCTCCATAGAATAAAAAAGCTAGGTCATGTATTGTGTGATTCCATTTGTAGAAAATCTCGAGAACAGACAAATCTATAGAGGGCAGATTAGTGGTCACCATGGGAGCAAGGGAAACTGGTGGGTGCCTGCCTCATAGGTTTGGAGTTATATTTTCAAGTGTTGGCAATGTTCTGGATCTATGTAGTTATATGATTGGAAAACACTCTATGTCATTAACGGTAACTTTTCTGGTGGGTTTTTTTTTTTTGTTTTTTTGTTTGTTTGTTTGTTTTGTTTTGTTTTGTTTTGTTTTGTTTTTTTTTTGCCCGGTGGTGGTGGTGCTGGGGCTCAAACCCAGGGCCTTGTGCATGTGAGGCAAGCACTCTACCAACTGAGCTATATCCCCAGCCCCTGATGTGTGTTTTATCACAATTCAAAAGCAAATTAAGGAAAGAAATGTGAATCCGCCTAGGTATGTGATCCAACTTCATTTATGATATAAGCTGTGGAGGCGCAGATGGTGAACTCGAGTTCCAGGCATTCGTCAGTTGAGAATTATTAATAACCACAGTGTTTACTCTGTGCCACGTGCTGGGCTTAGCCTGTCAACCTATTGCCTTGGATCTCCCTCCCATTTACCCTTTCCAAGGTTGGGACAGACTGGGAATGTGCCCCCGTCCTTAGAACTAGTAGGAGCTGGGATTTGACCCTGGGTTAAGCTGATCCAACTCACCTGCCTGATTTGCGCAAGACTGTCCCAGGTTTAGCAACAGCAGTGGCATATTTTTGACTACCCTTAGTCTATGGGAAACTGAATGTTCCATCACCTTTTCCTATTCCTCACCCCAGTTCAATCTCCAAACCCTTTTGCCTCCAGGGTCCCCTAATTGGATCACCTGCTCTAAAACCTGTTGCTCCACTAGCAGTCAGGTTGGAATCCCTGATTTAATACCCTAGTGCCTCAAAGATATCCTTGTGGCTTTTGAACATTCATCATGTAATATTAATGAAAACACAGAGCCTTCTGTTTGGATTAATTTTTTATGAACAATAATATGTCTGATTAAACCTGCCGGTTTACTAGTGCTGGTGGTGCAGGTTGGGGAGCGTGTTGGGAGTGTGTAGACAGTCTGACAGTCTGACCGCAGGGCACGGCTTCTTAGTTAGAACAGGTGATATTCCCAGTGTGCACTTGGTGTTGGTTCAGGCGGGGACAAGCTAAGTTGCTGATGACTTGACAAGACCCTGATGGAATAGCTACTAAACTG
This sequence comes from Tamias sibiricus, assembly GCA_025594165.1. NCBI lineage: Eukaryota > Metazoa > Chordata > Mammalia > Rodentia > Sciuridae > Tamias > Tamias sibiricus. The sequence goes on along the minus strand of CM046673.1, from coordinate 31,792,996 downwards.
TTCTTCCTCCTCATGCAAGAGACAGACCCGGCTTGTAAGATTTTCCCCGGTCGAGGAGTCAGGCCATTAGATCCGTGGAAGCTTCTTGTGTGTCCAGAGTTGTACACGTTATATCTGATCCTGGTTTTCGGCAGCCACCCAGATCCACTGGTTTCGCTGTGTCTGTCTCTTAATAGTCTGACATTCACCGTGGAGGTGCCATTTCTCATACAAAGAAACCCAGCTCTTGCCAGCAGCTCCTTCAGTTACATGTCTAACAAATGCCACTTTCTCCCTGAGTGCCTGCTTTCTCTCGAAGAAAGTGGATCAAGTGGACTGGCTGTTAGCTCTTCAGCTCTGGGTAAAATGAATGCACCAGGAGTGAAGGTTGTTCTGAGGCCTCAGTTTTTTTTTTTTTTTTTTAATTTCTAGCTGAGCATCGAGCAGGCCCAGACGGTGGCAGAACAGGTGGAGATGAAGGCGAAGGTAGTGCAGTCGGAGGTCAAGGCTGTGACTGCAAGGCATAAGAAGGCCCTGGAGGAGCGGGAGTGCGAGCTGCTGTGGAAGGTAACGGGGAGCCCATCACCCCCCACACCCACCTCTGCCCCCCACCAACCAAGAATCCTAGTCCAAGCGCTGGGCTTAGAACATCTGGTCGTTTTCCAGAAAGATGAGGGGGGTAGTCTCTGGAGCATTGTGGGTGCTGTGCGTGCAGCAAAACAACAAGAGGCCTTTTCAGATGAAGTGGGGTAACCAAGACTGGAAGGAGTCTCAAGTTTTATATTGCACACACTCAAAAGGAGGCAGAAAGAAGGGAGAACAATCAAAACTGTTGTTGGGCAAGGCAGGCTGGTAGGAAACGTTCTTATTTTTGGTGTCCTGGCTGGTTGCACTTCCTGACCCCCGTGGAAAGCCAGTTTTCCACTTGGGAGGGCAGCAAGTGTGCCCTTTCTTCCTGTCCGAGCAGGAAAGAGTGCTGAGTGCACTGGTGGTGTGCTGTTCAGATAAGAATCGGCTGGAAAGACCACTCACTCACCCCCACCCCTAGGCAGCATCTCAGTTTTTCTGTTTCTGATTTTGTATTCCCACCCAGGAAGATGCATGCAGTTATGTCTATAAATGGGCCAGAACCCTACGCCAGATCTTTAACTATAATTAACGTAAGACCACATTGCTGACTTCACAGGGCACACTTAAGCATTTGTGGGCTTGTTTTGATCTCAGTATACGACAGTAGAGACCGTGTCTCCATTTCTGAAAGTGACCCTCTTAACCACCATGCCTTGAAATGTTCTATAAGGCTCCGTTGCACTTTCCATTTAGTTAACCTCAAAACTCTCCTGCCTCTTCTGACTTCTTAAGGAATATGGTTTTAATGGCCTCTCAACAAGAAGAGAGTGGACTGGGGTAGGGTGGATTAGTCCAAGATTTAATTCAGCATATGTTTTTGAATTCCTTTATGGATATGACATAGTTTTCAGACACTGAGATGTCCCCTTGGGTCTGCCAGTCTCATGCCACCCACGAATGTTAATTATATCTGGAGGGGCCTACTTCGTGCAACCTGAGAGCTTTGTAGTGAATTCTGCCACAAACTGGCTCTTCTGGATTTCCTGATGAAAAAGGCCTTTGTGTTGGGGGGCTTCTGTGACTCTCACCTGCACCGCGCTGCCTCCTGTGAGGCTGACCGCTATCTTCTCTCTGAGGCAGTTCTCTTAAGGGGAAATGAAGATCAAGTCTCTCTAGCATGTTTAGAAGGAAGAGCCAGCCCTGCTTTGTACAATCGTTTCTACTTGCTCCCATTCTTAAAATAATAATTTTGAAACAAGGTGGCTCATTCTGGATACCCCTCTTTCTCAATTTATGTATACTTTTTGCTTTGGATCCTTGCCCCTGATCCTGTAAGAGTTCCCCTGTCTTTGACCAATTACTGATTTTTCTGCTCTTTCCCAGCAAAACCTTCTGCCTGTCTCTGTCTGGGTCTCGCTTTGTCGTGTAAGGGTTTGTTTCTTGAACATTAAGATAGAAGAGTGTAAGGATTAAGTCTTAATTTGCCATTCCACCCAGTTATGTATCTGGGCACACCCCTTCATTCTTGTGCCTTAACTCTAGTGGACTGGGCTTAGCCTTAGCTACAGCTGCACAATTTCATGGGTCAGAACCAAAGGTGTCCAGTATTAGACCAAAGGACAAAACTTTCATCTGAGCCCACAGGGGCCTCTATACACAATGTTCTGGTTCCATGGAGAACAGATGGAAAAGCATGAATGAGTCAAAACCACGTCATTACCCCTCAAGGGAAAATCAGATTAAAATCCAGGCTTCAGAACAGTGGGCCCTTATCTGAAATAGGCTTTCTATGGCTTTCAGTAGAGCACTCAGAAGCGTGGATTTCCTTAAACAGTGAGAACTAGTTGGGTAACTTCACTCTCTTCACAGAGGGTAAATCACTACAATCACAGAACTTTTAAAATGCAAAACAAACAAAAATATTGAGAAATTGTTATATGGCTCAAGAATTTTTTTATATTTCTAAATGGCTCAAGAAGTTTTTCAGAAGAAGAAATTATTTTTACAGGTTTGGAGTTTTCCTACTACATATTATAGCTTTTTAGTTGCAGAGGGCTTCTTTCGAGGTTTCCAAACGCTTGCTGTCTCTAGATTTGGATGCAGGACATTTTAGGTCCCCAGCTGTTTCTCACATCTGTTCTTAAAATACAGAAGTAAAGGGCTGGGAACGTAGCTCAGTGGTAGAGCGCTTGGCTGGTGTGGGTGGGGCCCTGGGTTCAGTCTTTAGTACTCCTCCAAACACAAGAGGCAGAGAGAGCTGCTATGTGAGTGGGGCTTTTCTAATCTCGAATTCCTTCTCCCATCAACCCCCTTAGATTCTCCATATGAAGTCTCATCTCTTCTTGCTGCTTCTGCTGTCCTTTCTGCCACTTTGCTCTCCATCTTTCACTGCTACCCCCCAGTAGTCATCACTCACCTGGGTGATAGCTGGTGTCCATTTTCTCATTTGCCCCCCTACCCCCACCCCCCACCCCCTTTTTGCCAGCACAAATCCATTCACGTCACCCCTCTACTTAAAACTGTTTTTGTTTACTTTCTTTTTCACTCCCTCTTCCTTTCTCTGTCTTCCCATTTTCTTTTCTTTCCCTCCACCCACTCCTTTCCTGGGTTTTAATCCAGACCCAGGGTGCTTTAGCACACTGAGCTACATTCCTACCACTTTTATTTAGAGACAAGATCTTCCTAAATTTCTGACTGAGTCTGACCTCCAAAACTTTGAATCCTCCTTCCTGCCTCAGCCTCTCAAGTAGCTGGGATTACAGGCATGTACCACCATGCCCAATTCATTTATACTTTTAAAATAATCTCTGGCTTACTTTTAATATAAAACACAGTTTAAATACTTTGTAAATAATTACATTGTTTTATTTTTATTTTATTTTTCCCTGTGTTGGGGATACAGGGCCTGGTGCATGCTAGGCAGTTGCTCTGTCATTTAGGTATATGCCCCTAGCCCTGTGTAATAATTCTTATTCTGTATTATTTAGGGATGACAAGGAAAAAAGTTCGTACATGTTTAGTATATAGAATTTTCCTCCAATATTTTTGATGCACAGTTGCTTAAATTCATGCATGTGCTATGATTTTGAGAGTAAGTTGAAATATTGGAGAAATGGCCTTTTTACGCTTTAAATACTTGAGTTAGCCTCAAGTAAAAAGTTGAGCCTCAAGTAAAAAGTAAAAAAAAACACCCTGCAAAAAAAAGTTAATTTTTCTTTTTCACAACTTCCCCTCACCCCCACCCTTGCTGGTGATTGAACGCAGGGGCAATTAACCACTGAGCCACATCTCCAGCCCCATTTTTAAATTTTTGAGACAGTCACTAAGTTGTTGAGGATGGCTTTGAACTTGTAATCCTCCTGCCTCAGCCCCCCCCCCCCCTGGGGCCTGGCATTTATTTATTTATTTATTTATTTAAATAAAGGAACTGGGGTTCAAACCCATGACTTTGTACATGTTAGGCAATTGCTCTACCACTGAGCTACTTCCTTGGAAGTTAATCTTGATATAGTAACAGTGTCGAAGCCTCAGTCCCTAGTTAAACTTCAGCAGTTATCTCAACAGTGTTCTTTCTCGCTTGTTTCTCTTGCACCTCAGGATTCAGTCCAGAATCACTGATTGCATTTAGTTATTCATGTCTTAGTAGTGGTCTCCTATAACCTGAAACTGCTTTTGGACTTTATTGGGGGTGGTGTGGTTTGTTTTGTTTTAATATTCTTTTTAGTTGTAGATGGACACAATACCCTTTTCTTTTATGTGATGCTGAGGATCAAACCTAGCGCTCTACCACTGAGCCACAACCCCAGCCCTGGTGGTGTGGTTTTTGATTCTGCTGTTTTATTGAAGAATAGAAGCACCAGTTTTTTTTTTTTTTTTTTTTTTTGTTTTGTTTTGTTTTTTGGTCCTCTGCAGTGCTGAGGATCAAACTTGGGTCCTTGCATTTGCTAGGTGAGGGCTCTACCACTTCCAACCCCAAACCAGTCATCTTTTTAAAAGAGTGTTTTTTTGTAGTTGTAGATGGACAGAATGCCTTTATGTATTTTTATGTGGTGCTAAGGATCAAACCCAGTGCCTCACACATGCTAGGCAAGTGCTCTGCCACTGAGCCCCAGCCCCAGCCAGTTGTCTTTTATAGACTGTTCCTAGTGTGGGTTTCTCTGATACTGACAAGGTGAAACGCAACTCCCCCCCCCCCCCCCCCCCCAATTGTTTTCTATCTGCAGTAGCTTAAATCCATGGATGTGGCCTGTGGATACTGAGGGCTTGATTTTTAAAACCGTGTCCTTTTTCCTCACTCTTATATTTCCTCCAGGTAGAGAAGATCCGCCAGGTGAAAGCCAAGTCTCTGTATCTGCAGGTTGAGAAACTTCGGCAAAACCTCAACAAGCTAGAGAGCACCATCAGTGCTGTTCAGCAGGTCCTGGAGGAGGGGAGGGCACTGGATGTCCTCCTGGCTCGAGACCGGATGCTGGCCCAAGTGCAGGAGCTGAAGACCGTGCGGAGCTTCCTGCAGCCTCAGGAAGATGATCGGATCATGTTCACACCCCCTGACCAGGCACTGTACCTCGCCATCAAGTCCTTTGGCTTTGTTAGCAGTGGAGCCTTTGCACCACTCACGAAGGCCACAGGCGATGGCCTCAAGCGAGCCCTCCAGGGTAAGGTTGCCTCCTTCACTGTCATTGGCTACGACCACGATGGTGAGCCACGCCTTTCCGGAGGTGACCTCATGTCAGCTGTGGTCCTTGGCCCTGATGGCAACCTGTTTGGTGCAGAGGTGAGTGACCAGCAGAACGGGACTTACGTGGTGAGCTACCGGCCCCAGCTGGAGGGTGAGCACCTGGTTTCCGTGACCATGTGCAACCAGCACATTGAGAACAGCCCCTTCAAGGTGGTAGTCAAATCCGGCCGCAGCTACGTGGGCATCGGGCTCCCAGGCCTGAGCTTTGGCAGTGAGGGTGATAGTGACGGCAAGCTCTGTCGCCCTTGGGGTGTCAGTGTGGACAAGGAGGGCTACATTATCGTTGCTGACCGCAGCAATAACCGCATCCAGGTTTTCAAGCCCTGTGGTTCATTCCATCACAAGTTTGGTACTCTGGGCTCCCGGCCTGGGCAATTCGACCGGCCAGCTGGGGTGGCCTGCGATGCTTCACGCAGAATCGTGGTGGCTGATAAGGACAATCATCGCATCCAGATCTTTACCTTTGAGGGTCAGTTCCTCCTCAAGTTTGGTGAGAAAGGAACCAAAAACGGGCAGTTCAACTACCCCTGGGATGTGGCGGTGAATTCTGAGGGCAAGATCCTAGTCTCAGACACGAGGAACCACCGGATCCAGCTGTTCGGGCCTGATGGGGTCTTCCTGAATAAGTACGGCTTCGAGGGGGCTCTCTGGAAGCACTTTGATTCCCCGCGGGGTGTGGCCTTCAACCACGAGGGCCACTTGGTGGTCACCGACTTCAACAACCATAGGCTCCTGGTCATTCATTCCGACTGCCAGTCAGCGCGCTTCCTGGGCTCAGAGGGCACCGGGAATGGGCAGTTCCTGCGTCCACAAGGTGTGGCTGTGGACCAGGAAGGGCGCATCATTGTGGCCGATTCCAGGAACCACCGGGTACAGATGTTTGAAGCCAACGGCAGCTTCCTGTGCAAGTTTGGCGCTCAAGGCAGCGGCTTCGGGCAGATGGACCGCCCCTCCGGCATCGCAGTCACCCCTGATGGAATGATCGTGGTGGTGGACTTTGGCAACAATCGAATCCTCATCTTCTGAATCGCGTCTCCTAGGTTTCTGTGTTTGGGGTGTGCGTGTTCGTCTCTCTTTCTGTTTTTGAATTTCAAAGAAGAAGCAGTCTCAGGGAAATTTCTGTTTTCTTTCTTCTTTCTTTCTTTCTTTCTTTTTTTTTTTTTTTAAGAGAACAAGAAAAGTACAACATTGCTTAAGTCCTACCTCATCTTTATTTTTTTACAGATGAATGTACTTGTCTTTTGTGCAGGGATTGAGCCTGTGACGTGATAATTTCTATCTACCTCATGAATCTCTACATTTCCTTCTCCAGCAGGCCCTCTTCCCTTCCTCAGTGGAATTCACATTTCCCTCGTCTCCACGTGGGACGTGATATGCACAAGCCTAGCATCTCTACGGCTGCAAGGGCACTGGATGTGTGTGGCGGGGTGTATTCTGTAGATTGAGCCAAGGAAACCCAAAAACTACTAAGTAATAAATTTAAAAAAAAAAAGGCAAATAATTATAAAGCGTGGGAAAAATAGGGTTTAAAATTCATAATTGTAGAGTATTTGTGTTCTTGAGAATGCTGTGTTTATGTGGGTTTAGATTGTGTTGTGTGGTTTTGTTTTGGGGAAAAAAGTTTTTTTTTTCCTTCTTTTTAAAAAATGCTGCAACAGAGTACTTTCCTCTGTTCTCCTCTTATTACCTCAGTGTGTCTAACATCCCTTGAGCGTTTTTTCTTATTCCTGGGAGATGTGGCTGTGGCTTGCTAGCCAAGAAAAGCTGACCATTAGTACTTTAGGGCATCTAATCTTTTTGTTTCTTTTAGGGAGGGTGTGTGTGTGTGTGTGTGTGTGTGTGTGTGTGTGTGTGTCTTTGCGCGCGTGCGTGCACGCTTGTGTTTTAAAGCCATCTTGCTTAAATAATAAAGCTTAAATAATAAAGCTGGGAACAACACAGCACATCCCAAGGAACCTTTTCTTTTCACACTTTGGCTTCTTAGGAAAAAAAAAAAATAGATGTAGCTCAGGATTCTTAATGAAAAGTATTCTCAAAAGTTGATTATTCTTATTTTGTTATTGGTTATAAAGAGTTCAGTGGAAGGAAGAAGAAAATTATCCTCATTTTCAGAGGGTTTTCAAACATGGGTTGACACGTGCTGAGGAAGTAGGTAGAGGGCACTGGCCAAGCAAGGCCACCCCCAAACCAGGGACTGTTCAGGAGGGGCAGGGGTCCTGCCCTGACCCCAGAGTGAATGTTCTGTAATGCTAGGAGTTTCTTTTCCTGAGAAGAGAAGCAAAGGAATAAACTTTTATTATCAAAGCACAAATTTTTTTTTCCTGCTTCGGAAGTTCAGGGAAATAGAATGTTTAACCATCAAATTAATTGGAGCAGTCTGTTCCCATACCCTCTGCTCCGGTCACTTTTACAGAATCATTGCACCCAAGTGACGCTATAGGACCTCATGATTAATGTGACCCCCCCCCCCCCCCAAGGCCTTTGAATGTAAAGGATTAGTAAACCAAATCACCCCAACCAGAAATGTATGTCATGATAAGCTTTTCTTAAAAAACCTCTGTCTTGGTACCAAAGAATGAAAACTTGTGTAAGCCAGTCCCCCCTCTTCAGAACGGGGTGGGGGGTGGCATCTGTGTCACTTTACAGGATTGGTTTCTTCATTAGCTCGACTTGGGTATAAAACTTTGTGCTTCTAGGCATTTTCTGTCTTCTAAGTAGAAAGCTGGTGTAGCTAGTAACACTGCTTGTTAGAACCCAGGTGGGTCCCTGTAACTGATGTAAGATCCAAATTCTGAAGTAGTGATGCTCAGGAAAAAGAGGTGCTCTCAGACATCAGTAGTTTATGAGGGAGACTAACTGATCAGTTTCTTGTTCATGTGTTTAAGAGCTATTGCAAAATGGATGTGGTTTTAAATGAGCAGAATTAACAAGTGGAGGGATTTAGTTTTGTCATCCCCAAAGAAAAAATGATGGGAATAATGTGACAAGTCAATCAAATTGCTTTTCCCACCCACCTCTTTTCCACTTTTTTGTTTGTTTGTTTTGTTTAAGGTACTGGGGATTGAACCCAGGGTGCACTACCGCTAATCTCTAGCCCTTTTAAAATTTGAGACGGGGTCTTGCTAAATTTTCCAGTTCAAGCCAGGCTGTCTCCTCCCATCACTTTAATTCTAGGGTTTCTGAGTGACCAAAATGGGGGGAGGGCAATCATCTCACAAAGGGAGAGCTGCATGCAAAGATCCAAAAATTAGAAAGCAACTTTAAATTATTGTCTCCCGTCTGTGTGTTGTTAGTTAGGGAGGTGTTGTACAAGCCCCATCTTCTTTTTGGAATCTTAACAGTTAATCATTTCCCATTTCTATCCAGTTAACCTTTTATCTTACCTGTGAGTTCTGAAAGTTCATGTAACTAAAAAGACTTTTACAGTTTTTGTTGCAGTAGCTTGGAGGTGATTGTCCTTCCTCCCCCAGCTGCCTACCCAAAACAACTGGTTTTTAAATGCCTTAAAAAAAAAATTTTTTTTTTTTTTTTTTTGTTTAAATTGAAGAAATGGATCTTCATAAAAATGTTTTCAGAAATCTAGGTCTTATTCGTGGCTGGGAAAAGTTATCTCAGTTGATCGCACTACTTTTTAAATTTTTTATTCCATCTTCATTTTCATGATCTTCTTTGCTCTTGTCTCCTCTGCTTCCCTATATGTTGGGAAATATTGGTTCCTGAATGAGAAATTTTTCTTGGTGAAGAATGGTAGATTAAAAAAAAAAAAAGGACTTGCTTAATTGAAATTTTACAGTGAATTTGGTTGTGAAGCCAGGTTTTCCTTTCCGTGGCTGAAATAATCAGGTTAATAAATGGACCACTTTGCAGACTTAGAGCACCCAGGAAAGGTCACCCCCCTGAAGTGGTCATGTAGGTAGGTAGCCTCAGTGGTGTAATGGCTTCTTACCTTTCTGCACCTGAAGTGGGGCACGAGTGGCATCTGAGAAACATGGTCACGTTTGGGAAACTTCTGTTTTTTAAAAACAATCTGCCATTTGTGGCTGCCTGAAATAGACTCCGGACCCATAGGGATTGGTGCTAAGCACTTTGGAGAGTGTTTATTGTATTATGTGGAGTGTTCTAGATCAAAGAAAGATGATTAAAAAGCCAGTGTGTGTACTACCTAGTTGTGAGGCTGTCTAAAGCACATATTTTCAAATGCTTGTCTCCTGCCCCGAAAGAGGTAATACCAGGGTAGGTAGGAATTGGGTCAAAGATGAGAGTCTTCAGTGTGGTGAAAGACTTAAGTCCTGGGTGCTGTGAGGCAGAATAAAATGTCTGTAGGGAGTAAGTGATAATTCCATGGTTGTCCCCATGTAGGTCTGATATGGTGGTGGTGGTGGTGGTCACGGTGGTGGGTGGTGTGGCAGGACTTAAGGTCAGTCTGTTCGGAGTGCCCATTGGAATTGCATATGTAGGTTTTATAGGTTTGAGTGTTGAGGTGTTTGAAGGAAATCTAACCCATAGGTAAAAATGCTTTGACCCCAGCTCAACATTTCAAAAGTTAGTCCTTTAAAAAAATAATCATTTCTATTTCAACTTGGTCACAGGAAGCAATCCTGTCTCAGAACCTGTGCTTAATTGTGGCTGACAGGTGATGCCCGAGTTGGCTGGAGCCCAGTGGCCCAGGCTGTACCCCAGGTGCACTAACCCCTCAATCAATGCCCTTTAAGTCTAACTTATTTGGGGAAACATGCAAGGGTACCATAATCAGAATCAAAATATTATTTTGGGCCAAAGAAGTTGCCAGAATCAAGGCACTTTGTGATGGAGTGAAAAGAGAATAGCTTGAGATTGGCTCAGTGTGTTTTACTCTGGTTAAGCCAAAGCTTAATTATTGGAAGAGGGAAGTCTTTTAGGCTTGAAGCAGCAGAATACTCTTTGTTTATGTGTTGTCTTCCTGTTTGGAAGATTCTAAGATTCTGTGTTCTGGTAGATAGTGAAAGATATGCCAAAGTTTTAGGCTTATTTTTTCTGTTGTTTAAAAAAGGAAAAAGAAAAAAAAAATCCAGTGGTGCCAAAAAGTATTTAGGGTATTTATTTAGAACATCGCTCTTACTGAGTTTCCAACAGTCTGGGGCTGTATAAAAGTCATGTACTTGCGTATAGAGCTGCTTCTTCCAAGGCTCTGAGGCTTTCTCTGGCTTCCTGTGGGCCAGGGTCACAGGACTCATCCCACGCCAACTCCTTTCGTTTAGTTTCTACCTCACTTTTGGCAAAAGTCATCTACCTCATGTTAGCAAATGATGGTTCTGGAAAGAAGAGTATTAATCCAGTGGGGAGCACGTGGAAGTGGGAAGCTACCTCTATAAAAAATGTTTTCATAAATCTAGACCTGGTTTCTTCAGGAGAAATGCCAGATTGACCTTTAAAAGAGAGATGTCAGGTAAATGTAGTCATAAACCGAAGTAGTTCTCACCAATAAGACTTTTCCCCCCTCTGAAAAAGAACTCTCTCTCTACACACACACACACACACACACACACACACACACACGCCTTTACCATGTTGTTCAGTATTATGAAACTACTGGTTAATCTGATCTATTGGAGGACTTAGAAGGAATTAGAAATAAAGACCATAGGTCTCTTTTTCTCTTCAAGAGAAAAAATGTTTGATCTCTGTATTCCATTGTCTGCAGATATACCCTTCTAGGGGGAAATTTGAAGTCTAGTTGGAAACATCACACATTTGAAGGGAATGAGAATCCTTTTGACTTCATGATTGTAACTGTAGCTTTCTGAACCCAGCAGATGTCCATCGACATCACCACGATGTCACAGCAATCGCTGTTGCTTTTGAGCAGTGACAGGCGAAGTGTGTGTTGCTCTTTTGTTTTTGTGTTTTAATTTTTTTTTTCTACCAAAGGTAACGTGGACGGGTTCCCCCCTTCTCCTCACCCCCACCCTTTACTTGTTTGTTAAATACTTGATAAATTTGAGAAGCACATTATCAGGATATACTGTATTGACCTTCTGCCCCTCCTCTTCCCTGTTTAATTTTTGCTTCAGTGGGAAGAGAGGGTCCTGACACCACTGTAATAATGAGAGTTGGGTTTGTAAATGTCATGGTGAAGAAATACCTCAATAATGTCTATTTTAAAAAACTGATCTTACGGGTTAACAAGCCAGCCTGGTGGGATGTTTTCCATCATCATTTAACCAGCAATGGTTCTAAAAGTTTTTGTGTATCCACACGGTCTTAGACCTCCTTTTAATGATTGTATTAACTTACGAGCTCAGGTAGTATTTTTTCCTTAAGGCTATCTCAGAGCACACTGGCTGAATGTTGGCGTGTGTAGCAAAGTGTTTACTTTCTTTAAATAACCAGCTCTGTAATAGTTCTTTATGTTTCTAGCAGTCTGTATAGTTGTCTTCGGAGGAAGATTTTTCACATTTATGGGGTTTTCTTGTGTTTAGGGTGGTAAGATTATCCTTTTTTTTTTCTTCCTTTTCCCCTAAAGTCAATGCAGACGAGGGTGGGTGGGTAAAGGGATGTTTTTAACTAGCATGATAGATAGAGTCAGTTGGGTGGGAGGGTTGTTAGTATATTTTTTATGAATCTTGTTTAATACTGTCCATTAGCTCTCATGCCTGGTCAGCAAAATGCTTTCTTTCTTTCTTTCTTCTTCTTTTTTTTGGTATAGAATATGTGACTGAGTTTTTTTTTTTAAAGGAAAAGTAAATGGAGGATTGGGGGATTCTAACACGGGTCTTATGCCTGGTGTTAGTCATACTGATTACATGAAACCTCTAATTTTTATTATTTGTTCCAGGCAAACTGATAGGAGAAATACGCACCACCACAATAACTTCTCTGGCTGCAGAAAGCAGACTGTCGGCCTGTGTGGGGTGCCAGCTATAACTGCCTTGTGCCGCTTTTTAAGTGGTCTTGACCTTGGGAATGCTGACCCCATCATTTCAGTGAATGGATGGGGAAATCAAGATTTTCCCCCAAATCTTTTAGTAGGCAAAAGTGGATTTTTGTTATTTCCCCCCTTCCCCTTTTTGGCTTTTACTTTTAAATCTTAAATGTTTATGTGGCAGGCCGCAGGCATGACAGGCAATGAGCAGATGAAGAACCAATGGAAAAGTGTTCAAAAACTCCTGTGTTAGCTAACAGGCTTCTGAATGTATCGCTGTGGTCCACAGAGAAGGCTGGAGAAGGTAGCAAGGAGATGCTGTATCAGCTACTACAGCCTTAAAACAAAGTTGGTGTCTCTTTGGACTTTAAAAATTGTTCCTATGCAGCTTATTTTATTTTTGTTTAATCAAATAAACAAGAGGGTTTTTCCATGGATATGACGTGTCTGTGTGATCATTTAATCCAGAATAAATATGGGTGTATGCACTGCCCTTGAGGAAAAGAGAGTCCATGAGCTTTGGCGGGTGGGCTACACTCAGCTCTTCAATGTTTCCTCAAATGCCAGCATTTCTTTTTTCTTTTTTTCTTTTTTTTTTTTTTTTTTTTTTTGTGGTACCAGGGATTGAACTCAGGGGCACTTGTCCACTGGGTCACATCCCCAGCCCTTTTTTATATTTTATTTAGAGACAGGGTCTCACTGAGTTGTTAAGTGCCTCGCCACTGCTGCTGACTCGCGGCTGTCTTGGGAACTCGCGATCCAGGGGCACTGACCACTCTTTTTTGTATTTTATTAGAGACCTCACTGAAAGTGCCTCGGGAGGCTGGCTTTGAACTCGCGATCCTCCTGGCCTCCCAAAGTGCTGGGATTACAGGTGCGCCACCGCGCCCGGCTCCAGCATTTCTAAGTAGAAAAAATATTAAAGAATCTAAAAGTGGGTTTTTTGGGGGGGGGGGGGGTATTTGGGATTGAACTCAGGGGCACTAGACCACTGGGCTACATCCCCAGCCCTTTTTTGTATTGTATTAGAGACAGGGTCTCACTGAATTGCTAAGTGCCTTGCCATTGCTGAGGCTGGCTTTGAACTCGCAATCCTCCTGCCTCAGCCTCCCAAGTGCTGGGATTACCGGCTAAAGAATCTAAAAGTTTTAAAATCTGGCTTTAACCCAAAGGAGCTGAGAAGTGGACGCACCTTTAGAGGGGCATGTTAAGTATGTGATTTAACAGAACTTCTAAGAATCAGAAATGTGCTTCACTTTGCCACACACTGCCTGTCTCCTTTTTGGCTGGTGCTTGCCTTAGAATCTGCCTATGGCGGGTGGAGGCGGGGCAGAGGATTATTTTGTGCCTGAATTCTGGGTCCAACTCACTCACCTGGCTTTTCCCTTTCGGGTGGAGGGTTACTTTCTAAATGCTACATGGATAATGTGGGCTCATTGTTGATGTTTTAAGCTCTGTGTGTTCAGAACTTGCTTTGGGAATTCCACTTTCCAATAAGAACTAAATTTTACCAAACTATGCTCAACTCAACTTAATGATTGTGTTTGTGTGTGTGTGTGTGTGTGTGTGTGTACACGCACACGCGCATGCTTGCGCCACTGAGGATTGAACCCAGCATTTTATGCATGTTAGCCAACTACTCTACCACACAGCCATATATGTAGCACTTTTGAAAATTTTTGAGAGGTCTTGCCCAGGCTGGCTTCAAACTTATGATCCTTTTGACTCAGCCTCCTGAGTATCTGGGATTACAACAGGCATGCTTTTCTGCACCTGGTTTAGACACCAACTTCTAGAAGTGCAGGGCATCAGTATCTGATACAGGGACACTTTGTTCTTCCTTTACTTAATCCCATGTTAGCGCTGAACATTTAAAATAATGTTGTCTTTGGAGACAAGGTCTCAATGAGTTGCTAAGTGCCTTGCCATTGCTGAGGCTGGCTTTGAACTTGCGATCCTCCTGTCTCAGCCTTCCAAGTGCTGGGATTACAGGCATGTACCACTGTGCTCGGCGATTTTTTTTTTTTTTTTTAAAGGAAAGGAATAAAATTTTCTGATCTCTAGGAGAAGCTAATAAAATGGTGTACCTATTAATTTTTAAAAAATATTTATTCATTTACTTTAGTTGTACACAATGCAATGCATTTATGTTTACGTGGTGCTGAGGATCGAACCCGGGCCGCGCACGTGCGAGGCAAGCGCTCTGCCGCTGAGCCAGAACCCCAGCCCCTGGTGTACCTATTTCTGAGGGAACAAAAGCTCTAGAAAAAGTCCACTCCTGATACTCAGTCCCCATGTGCTTCCTGCGGTCAATTCTAGACAGTCGAGTTGGGTTTGGAAGGGCTCCGACTTTAAGGATGACTACTGTCCTTCACAGCAGGCTACTTTAGCAAGTATCAACAAAAATGGGGAGAAATGTGAGTAGATTGCAGAATGGTAAAACACTTGAACACAATTTGAAGTTCATCATAGTGTACTTTCCTGATCTATCAAAAGAATCAAAGACCCATCCACCTGGAACGGAGCATGTGAGTATTGACAGTTTTGCCCAAATGTCCTTCAACTAATGATTGGGTAAGCAAAAAAAGGTGATGTTATTATTTTCTTGGTGTCTTAGGTACTGGGGGGGTGGTACTGGTGCTGGGAACTGAACCCAGGGCCTTGTGCATGTGAGGCAAGCATTCTACCAACTGAGCTATGATCCCCAGCCCCCAGCCTATTCTAAGAGGTTTTTTGTTTTTTGTTTTTTTTTTTTTAATATTTATTTATTTGCTTTAGCTGTACACAATGGGTTTATTTGTACATGGTGCTGAGGATCGAACCCGGGCCACGCACGTGCCAGACGAGCGCTCTACCACTGAGCCACAACCCCAGCTCTCTAAGAGTTTTATAAGTTGCCAGTGCTGGCCTTGAAATTTGGTGATCCTCCTGCCTCATTATAGATTATAGAGGGGGTGCCTGGCAGATCATGGCAACTTTTATGGCCAACCATTTCTTTTTTTATATTTATTTATTTGCTTTAGTTGTACACAATGGAACGCATTTATGTTTACATGGTGCTGAGGATCGAACCTGGGCCATGCACGTGCCAGGCGAGGGCTCCACCACTGAGCCACAACCCCAGCCCCAACCATTTCTAACATGTTTTAAAATGATTGTCAAATGCTTGCAGAGTTCTGTTTCTGGTAATACTACTCTGGCTGTTTTCTCTGGACTGATCTAAGTAGTATTCATCTGGAAAAAAAATTTTTTTTTAACTTTTTATGCTAGACGATCTACTACACAAGGAGATTTCAAGAACAACATGGACCACCTTCTGCCAGATGAACCACTAGTTATCTGTGGGGCTGGCACTAGCATGAGTGCTTGGCAAGATGGCGTAAGGGTGACAGGAACGGAAACACTCCAGGATTGTGAGAGAGAGCGCCTCTGGAAGTTTGGGAACTGAACTTAGTGCCCCCCAACTCTAAGGACTGTGATAGGAATGAGAAGAGAAGGGGTGAGGGATCCACCCAGCACACACTATTCTTTGCCCTCATGCGAGAAGGGCACGTCAAGCTTGCCAGTCAATTCCAGCAGGATCAAGTAATAGGCTCTGTGGGGATTCCAGACCCATTCATTGCTATGCCTTCCACACTGCAACCTAGCCACTCCTGCAAAGATCTCTTTCCAGGACATTGTTCCTCCAGTAGGTCATTTAAGAGACCGGGAAGGAGTGCTGGAGAGGGGATTGGCCATGTGTTCCTTAATGGTTAGGACCATTTGGGGAGCTGGGATAGGACAAGGTAGCACTGTTTTGTTTGTTTCTTTGGTACCAGGGATTGAACTCAGGCACTCAACCACTGGGCCACATCCCCAGCCCTTTTTTGTATTTTATTAGAGACAGGGTCTCACTGAGTTGCTCAGTGCCTCGCCATTGCTGAGGCTGACTTTGAACTCGTGATCCTCCTGCCTCAGCCTCCCAAGTGCTGGGATTACAGGCATGTGCCACTGCACCCAGCTTTTTGCACTCTATCATGGATTTACATTCGAGCCTTTTGTATTTTTTTGTTTTGAGATAGGGTCTAGCTAAATTGCTTGAGCTGGATGCAAGGTATCCTCCTGCCTCAGCCTCCGGAGTTGCTGGGATTACCAAACTCAACATGGTCAAATTGAACAATCCCTTTTTAAATAACTACCTACTTCCCCATTGAGCTCATTCACTCTTCTCTGTTCCCATTGCCTATAACCATGTCCAGCATAAACACTCAATGCATTTGAAGAATGAATGAACAGATTTATGCAATGCATTTTTTGTTTTAACTTCTTCACTTTAGTCTTTGCTGTAGATTTTTTTCCCTCCTCGTGCTGGTGATGAAACCCAGGGCCGGTATTAGGTAAGCACTCCAAGCACTCCACCATTGAGCTACCACCCCAAACCCAAACAAGTGTCTTGAATGCCTCTGTTTGCCAGGTGTTGCTGAGGGTGCTAGCCCTAGCACACTGAACGGCACTAGAAAAGCTCCCCGGCCACGTGGATCTCATCCGGAGTTCCCAGTTTCCGGTCTCGCCAAAAACCATTCTCCTGAAATGACCCCATCGTGACCTCCTTTCCTTTATCTTCACTCTGATCAGTGCTTCTCTGTTAGTGTGTGGATCACTGCCACAGTTTGCCCTCTCTACCTCTGTTCTCCTGGGTACTGTTACTACATTGCAGACCAGAGTTTGAATTGCAGTCTGACACTAGCCGAGAGAACTTGGGCAAGTAGTATAAAGTTTGACTGATTGCCCCAGTAGCACACACCCCCATTCCTTCCTAATGTCCTCTGCGACGCCCTTCCCTCTTCCCGGTCCACTCCCACAAGGGGACCATGGCTTCTGGGTGCTCCCCTGGCTCAGCCACTTGAGGCAGAGTGGCCAGCTATCTACTTTGGTCTGTGTTCCTATAACCAGACCATGCCATGAGAATTTCTGTGAAACTTTTTTAGTTAGGGGTGAGCATGGGGCTATAAGAGAGAAGAGGCCCAGGCAGGGAGGGAGTACAAGCAAAGGTGCGATATTGAGAAAAGTACCAGAGAAGGTAACGCAGATTTCATCCTACCCAGGAGAGCTGGGAAGATAGTGTAGGACGCGTTCAGGCTCTTCTAAACGAGGCCAATGATGCTGGGATGTTTGTGCCCTACACCAGACAGGCTTTGGTTAAGGAGGTCACAAACCTCAGGCGTTCTCGGTGGTAAGTAATTGTTCTCACCACTCTATTATTGAAGATGTGGCCATAGAGGGATTTAAAAAAGGGAATTCCCTCCGGGCACAGTGGCGCATGCCTGTAATCCAGCACTTGGGAGGCTGAGGCAGGAGGATAGCGAGTTCAAAGCCAGCTTCAGCAATGGCGAGGCACTTAGCAACTGTCTCTAAATACAAAAAAGGGTTGGGGATGTGGCCCAGTGGTTGAGTGACCCCAAGTTCAATCCCCAGTACCAAAAAAAAAAAAGAAAGGAAATTCCCGTTTATTGTCCTTATAGGTATTTTTTCCTCTCTCTTTTTTGTAGCACTCACTATTGAAACCAGAGTCACTCTTTCACTGAGCTGTATCTTTAGCCCTTTTATTTATATTTTTTATTTTGAGACAGGTCTCAGTTCCTTCTGCCTCTTAGGCATGTACTACCACAGCTAACCCCTAATGTTTTGTCTAGTTTTAATATCACAATGTGGTTGGGAGTGTATTTTGAGTGGTACAGCACTTGCTTGCAATGCCCAAGGCCCTGCATTTGATCCTACCACCATAACATAAAAGAATAAGCACACCTGTAATCCCAGTGGCTCAGGAGGCTGAGGCAGGAGGATCAGGAGTTCAAAGCCAGCCTCAGCAACTTAGTGAGGCACCAAGCAACTCGTTGAGATCCTGTCTGTAAATAAAATACAAAGTAGTGCTGGGGATGTGGCCCTGAGTTCAATCCCTGGTCTTCCCCCTAACCACCACCAAAAAAATTAAAAAAAAAAAAAATGTATTCCAACAAGCAAATAGTAATAATGTCATCAATTTACAGGGTCATGAGTCGGAGGTAAAGAAACCCACTTATAAAAATAGACTAAAGTGGCAGAGCCAGAAGTCTACCTTGGCTCTTGTTGCCTCTGGACATACTGAGATTTCCATGCCAACAGAAGCTGATTTCTACTTCAGGAACTGTGGATGGTAAGCAAGTCAGAAGTGCAAGAGACAGTGGGGGATATTGTGAAGCCAACCCCGAGGAATGGAACTTTGCTGTTCTGTGAGTTTCTAGAAAGAGTTTATCGAAGAAAAAAAAAAATATATATATATATATAGTCATATAGCACTTTTCATTTTGCAGTTCTAGGAATGGAACCCTGAGCCTCACACATGCTAGGCAAACTATTGTTTAGCTATAGCCTCAGCCCTCACTACTTTTGGTGTGTGTGAGGGGGACTGGGGATTGAACTCAGGGGACTTGACCACTGAGTCACATCCCCAGCCCTATTTTGTATCTTATTTAGAGACAAGGTCTCACTGAGTTGCTTAACTCCCTTGCTTTTGCTGAGGCTGGCTTTTAACTCGAGATCCTCCAGCCTCAGCCTCCCAAGCCCTTGGGATTATAGGCCTGCACCACCACACCCTGCCTTCACCATTTTTTAAGTGTAAATTTCATGTAATTTAAAAATTTTTTCTCATATCCATTTTCAAGATAAATCACAGGCTGGGCGTGGTGGCGCACGCCTGTAATCCCAGCACTTTGGGAGGCTGAGGCAGGAGGATTGCAAGTTCAAAGCCAGCCTCAGCAATGGTGAGGCACTTAGCAACTCAGTGAGACCCTGTCTCTAATAAAAATACAAAAAAGGGCTAGGGATGTGACCCAGTGGTCGAGTGCCCCTGAGTTCAATCCCGGTACCACAAAAAAAAAAAAAAAAAAAGATAAATCACCATAGCTTAACCAAAGGCAGAGAGAATCCAAGTTTAGGACTCTTAAAGCACTGGATTGATAGAGAAGAATCTGGAAGGAGTGGGATGAGCTCATTGCCAGGAGAAGGTGTGGGTGAGGAGGAACCTACTGCGGTTGGTATCACATTTCCATAGGACCAAATATTTGAGAGGGTGGAGGGGCCTTAGAACATAGCTCATTGTTTTGGCATTAGGACGTGGCATAACAGATCAAGGATGGACAAAGAGTTTGACCCATTCTGTGATAGGTACAGGAGACCAGAGTGACAGATGAAAATCCAGAGACAAAGGTCCAGAAGCAAAACTGAAACTAGGTTGGAAGAGCTTGAGCTAAGAAATAGTGAGGGGAAAACCTGTTAGGATGTGGAACGTTCAGACAGATGGACGTGGAGGTAGGAAAATTATACAGTTCCTTGTTTAATTGGTTCAGTAATTTGCCTGAGGTCAGAGAGGGCCTGATGCCAACTGGTGCTCACGACCTTTCTGAGTTTTGGTTCTGGTGAATCAAGGGAGAGCTGCTTTCTCTTCTTGCCTAGATTGTGTCATGTGTCCCTCAGGAAGGACCATGTGGGCCTGGCTGAGATGGCCACTGAGTCCAGTGTTGCTTTTCTGTTGCGAATTATATCATCATGAAGGGGGAAGGAGATGCCCCACCTAGCAATGTTTTCAAAATCCCAGCTTCACCAGGTACTAGGAAGAGTATCCTGGTCAGGCTGTTTGACTTCTTTCAGTCCCAAGGTTCCTCATTTATAAAAAAAATGGGGATGATATAGCCGCTATGCAGGGTCCTGATGAGAAATAAGTAATGGATGGAAAAGGGCCTCACTGAGTGGCTCATTGTGAACCCAGACCCATTGGAGCCAGTTTTACAGTGGCAGCTCCCTATGTTGGGACAAGGTATTGTGTTGCTCAAGGTGTCGGTTATGGGACATCCACCTCACCCGTAGGAGGTCACACAGGAGTCAGGGTTTAATGATGTTCATGGATAGACTGTTTTCATCACTGACTCCCGGTGGCTGCATTACAGCTGGTCTCTTAAATGCTGCAAATAATCAAACTCCCAAGTTTGAGACAGGAGGATGGCAAGTGTAAGATTAGTCTCAGCAACTTGGCAAGATGATGTCTCAAGAAATAAAAAGGGCTGGGGATGTATAGCTCAGTACATTCAGCACCTAGATTCAATCCCCAATACTGCTTCTATCTGGTCAGTCCAGTTCTACCAGTGTAATCTTGAATTGCCATAAATCTAGAAATGCCTATTTCCTCAGCCCTGTGCAGTGTTTTATCTCATTATGGTTCAATTTTCCCAATATCTCAGATGGAGGCTTTCCCATCTTTTCCTTTTGCCAATGAGAGAGGTGATTTCAGACAGTTTTAAGTTCCTTCCTTGGGGTAAGACAGCCTGGAGGTTGCAGAACCTGATTGTGAATGAAGCTTGGGCTCTGACTCCAAAGCCCTTGCAAGTTGGTCATTATTATGCAATTCTGATTCCACTTTGGGTGGTGTGACCAGTTTCCGTTCTAATGGAGGAGCATTCTCAATGCAGGATGACTTAAGGCTGAAGAGCAGGCAGTCATGTTATCCCAGGTTAGAGGTGGCTTAGAGAAGATGGCAGTGAGTTGGCCTTTGAGGAAGAACTGGAGTCAGCTGGGAGAGGAAAGCAGTAAGGGCTTTCATGGCTGAGGTCATGACACGCGTTCAGACTTTGTAGTTCTTCATGCTGAGCCCTGACAGGGTACAATGACAGGGTACAAGGGAGAGAGCTCTAGATGTCCCAGTGGCTCTCATGGACCACTAGGCTCATGTCCCAGTGAATCCTGCAAAGCTGGTGACTCCAGACTTTTACGTGATTCCCCCATCTGCCCGGGGCCTTGAGGATGTGTGAAATTGAAGTCAACTCCCACACAGTGGTGACTGGCTTCTGCCACTCATTTGCCTTGTACCTCGAAGCTAGCCACTCAGAGGCAGAGTGTTCTTTCTTTCCTTGCTTGCAGTTGGCTGGGAGGGTGCACAGACACACCCCAACTGCAATTTCAGAGCACAGGCTGCCTTTAACAGCCTGCCGCCATGTTTCTTTTCAACCCAGTTGGGCACAAACAGGTGTCTTGGTTAGGCGGCCATGAGAAGATCCTACTCCAGGATGGTGAAGGGACCTAGCAGTGGGTTGACAGCACCTCTCTTTGGGGCAGGGGGCGAGGGGGGGGGGTAAAATCTGCTTGGGGCATTGAAATCCCACTTAGCTCCAGGAAACCGCCCCCCACCACACACACACCTCTTCATTCAGTTCCTTGACTGCAAAGAGGAAATTACTTGGTGTTCCCCATCTACCTACCCTTGATTGGAAGGAGTTTCATATTGTCATTGTTAAGCCCTAAGAAGGACTGCTCTGCAAATTGGTGAGGATAGCCCTGATGAGCTCGGAGGGAAGGGAAGCCTGGCCTTAGGGCAGTGTCCATACACTTTTGAGTCTTCCACTGGATTATGAAACCAGTGCCACTAGGCAATTTATATTCACCTTAAAATCAGCATGGTGCTTGATACATGGGAGATGTTTAGAAAACTTTGTTGAATAATTTAATCTTCACATAGGCACAGAAAAGATCTGTTTTGAAATTAAATTGGAAAAACCATTTAGCAGACAAATATGCTTCAAATTTAAACTGTTCATATTGTTTAAGAGTTAAGAAAGTTAATCTATGACCAATTCTCCTACATGGAAATTCATTTCCTCTGGCTGCTTTAGCTTTATATATTATTTTGATCATGCAGTATAATTAGGCCATTTTTGTTGAATTCAGTATTTAACCATTTTTAGTGTATCACTGGTTTAGTTTTCATGAACATAATTAAAAAAAAATATTTATTTGTTTTAGTTGTACACAGTGTCTTTGTTTTTACGTGGTGCTGAGGATCGAACTTGGGCCGCGCACGTGCTAGACGAGCGCTCTACTGCTGAGCCACAACCCCAGCCCTCATGAGCATAATTTTTTTTTAAAGTATTTATTTATTTATTTGCTTTTTTTTTTTTTTTTTTTTTTTTTTTTTTTTTGGTACCAGGGATTGAACTCAGTGGCACTCGACCACTGGGCCACATCCCCAGCCCTTTTTTTGTATTTTATTAGAGACAGGGTCTCACTGAGTTGCTAAGTGCCTCGCCATTGCTGAGGCTGGCTTTGAACTCGTGATCCTCCTGCCTCAGCCTCCCAAAGTTCTGGGATTACAGGCGAGCGCCACCGCACCCGGCTATTTATTTGCTTTTTAGTTGTATACAATGCGTTTATTTATACGTGGTGCTGAGGCTTGAACCCAGGCCACGCACGTGCTAGGCAAGCATTCTACCGCTGAGCCACAACCCCAGCCCCCCTCATGAGCATAATTTTTGATTATATAAATGGTTATTGTATATTTGTTACCATATTGTATAATTTTATTTGTTACAAAAAAACAAATAAATGTAGATTTACCAAATTATTTCATGATTTGATGTCTATCAATGCTGTGATTATTACCTCTTAAAATATTTGGGTGTTACAGTTTCAACTCAAGGCCTCACGTGTGCCAGGCAAACACTACCACGGGGCCATATTCCCAACCCTACAGTTTGGATCTTAAAATGTCCCCTGAAGGCCCATAAGCTAAAGGCTTGGTTGCAGGGGGAATGGAAGGAAGTTAGGTAGTTGGGTAAAAATATTTGGACACCAGCCCCTTAGTTTGTGTTTTTGTTGTTGTTGTTGTTTACTAGGAAGAGTGGACATTGATCCATTATTATTAATTGTATTTCCTATTAAGTGGATTGTATAGCTTCCACCCATTGCTGAAGTCTTCAGTGTCTTTCTTATCTTATTTGTGGAATTTGTAATTTGTGGAATAGTAATTCAGCAAAAAATTTTGAGCACTTCCTCTGTGTGGCATTGTTCTAAGTACAAGAAAAGTTAAAGTTAACATAACTTGTGGAGGCTGGCCTTAAACTTGTGATCTTCCTGCTTCAGCTTCCCAAGTTGCTAGGATTCCAGGTGTGCACCACTATGCCCATCTGTTAGCAATTAAGAAGCAAAAGTTCTTGTGCTTATGGAATTTAAATTCTGATTGTGACATACAGAAAGTAGTGACAATTACTTGAGTTGATAAGCAGTTTGTCTTTGTGATTTTCTTCTATTAAAAAATCAAGCCGGGTGTGGTGGCGCATGCCTGTAATCCCAGCACTTGGGAGGCTGAGGCAGGAGGATCGCGAGTTCAAAGCCAGCCTCAGCAATGGTGAGGCACTTAGCAACTCAGTGAGACCCTGTCTCTAATAAAATACAAAAAAAGGGCTGGGGATGTGGCCCAGTGGTCCAGTGCCCCTGAGCTCAATCCCCAGTACCAAAAAAAAAGAAGAAGAAAATCAAATTGTAGCCGGGCGCGGTGGCGCACGCCTGTAATCCCAGCACTTTGGGAGGCTGAGGCAGGAGGATCGCAAGTTCAAAGCCAGCCTCAGCAATGGCGAGGCACTTAGCAACTCAGTGAGACCCTGTCTCTAAATAAAATACAAAAAATTGCTGGGGATGTGGCCCAGTGGTCGAGTGCCCCTGAATTTAATCCCTGGTACCAAAAAAAAAAAAAAAAAAAAAAAAAAAAAAGAAAAGAAAATTGTATTCTTTTAGAATGTTCTTAAAAAAAAATTTTTTTTTTTCTTTTTTTTTTTTTGGGTACCAGGTATTGAACTCAGGGAATTCAACCACTGAGCCACATCCCCAGCCCTATTTTGTATGCTATTTAGAGACAGGGTCTCACTGAGTTGCTTAGCGCCTTGCCGTTGCTGAGGCTGGCTTTGAATTCGAGATCCTCCTGCTTCAGCCTCCCAAGCCACTAGGATTATAGGTGTGCACACTGTTCCCGGCTGCATTCCCTTAAATTTTAACCTAGAAAATTAGACTTTAACATGGAAACTTTAGTTCTGACCATTGTTTTTGTTTTACATTTTTATCAATATTTTAATTTTACCTTATTTACTTCATAAATTATATAATTTGTTCTTGTTTTGTCAGTTCATTGTAGCTTATATTCATGTCACTAATATTTTGCTCCATTCTTAGAGATGGTTTATTTATTTTCATATATTAATTGATTGATTGATTGATTGATTGATGGTACTGGGGATTGAACCTAGAGTTGTTTACCACTGAGCCACATTCCCAGCCCCTTTTATTTTTCACTCTGAGACAGTGTCTCACTTAGTTGCTTAGAGTCTTGCTAAATTGCTGAGGTTGGCCTCCCACGTTGCTGGGATTACAGGCATGTGCCAGCGTGGTTCATTCTTAGATGTTATACCTTCTAGAATCATTCATGATATTCATCAGTATACTGTTTTAGAAATAAAAATTTTCACCTTTTCTCTTTAAAAAAAAAAAAATTAAAAAATGCATCAATCAAGAAGCCTGATGACAACATATAGATGGTCCCATTAGATGTGAATTTTCTTTAAGCTCTTTCTCGGTACACTGATATTTTAATAAAGAAAAAAGACCGAATAACATTTAATTGAAAAAATGATGAGTTTTATTAAACTCTGTAAGGATTCTTTTTTTTTTTTTTTGGTACCTGGGATTGAACTCAGGGCACTCGACCACTGAGCCACGTCCCCAGCCCTTTTTTGTATTTTATTAGAGACAGGGTCTCCCTGAGTTGCTTAGAGCTTCACTAAATTGCTGAGGCCGGCTTTGAACTTAAGATCTTCCTGCCTCAGCTTCCCAAGCTGCTGGGATTACAGGCATCCACTACCGTGCCCAGCTTCTATAATAATTCTTTTTTTTTTTTTTTTTTTTTTTTGGTACCGGGGATTGAACTCAGCGTCGACCACTGGGCCACATCCCCCAGCCCTTCTATTTTATTATAATTCTTTAAGTGCCTCGCCATTGGAGGCTGGCTTTGAACTCGCGCTTCAGCCTCCCAAAGTGCTTTACAGAGTAATTCTTTAAGGGAAATGCTTCAGTTTTAGAGTAATTCCAGGCAGAACAGTTGAGTTTTGTACTATTTAGTAAAATGGCAGACTTCCTGAACCAAGGCTGTGTACTATTTTTAGTGTTCTGCATGACAAAAAACGAGGGGCCTGTAGTACTTGAAGTTGTTGGATCATTTTTTGAGTTGTAAGCTGAAATAGCACTTGTTTCATGGATTTATTTGGTCTAGTTTAATTCCTAAAAAGAGATGCTATCTTTGAGCTTTAAGGCAAAAATTTAAATTCCTTTTTAATGAAACCAGTTTCCTAAATAATGGTTAATACAAATTGGAAAATGCTACTGTACCTGCTGCCATCTGCTGGCAGGTTTTATTTCTCTAAAGTAGCAATTTTCGAGGTGTGATCTGGTTCATAGGCCCCTGGTGGGGGTGGGAGGTGGTAGGTCTTTGCCATTCTTTCCAGGGGATCTATGATATCAAAATAATATTCCATACTACACTATAATTTTCTTTTTCACTCTTTGTATTTGTGAAAGCAGTTGCAGCCAAAAACTACTGGGATCTTTGTACAAATTAATACAGTACCAGCAAATTGTACTAAAAAAATATTACTCTTTTCAGCTATGTTCTCCTAGTACCAATTTTACTTAATAATTGCAATAAAAACTAAAGTTTGTAATTTCTACCCTTGAATTCTTATGGAATTTCATTTTACATGAAATAACCACAATTTTACTCACTAGATATTGAAAATCAATGAAGCAAGCTTGTCATTTCAAGTAAAACAATTGACTATTGCCAATAATAAAAACTGAGCATTGGGGCTGGGGTTGTGGCTCAGTGGTAGAGCACTCACCTAGCATGTGTGCAGCCCGGGGTTCCATCCTCAGCACCACATGAAAATAAACACATTGTGTGGGACTGGGGTTGTGGCTCAGCGGCAGAGCGCTCGCCTCACATGTGCGCGGCCCAGGTTCGATCCTCAGCACCACGTAAACATAAATGCATTGCATTGTGTACAACTAAAGCAAATAAATAAATATAAAAAAAAAAAAAAAAAAAAGAACCTTTATTTTATTCAATTGTTTGTATGTGGTGCTGAGGTACCTGGGATTGAACTCAGGGACAGAGTCTCACTGAGTTTTGCTTAGTGCCACTGCACCTGGCTATTTATTAAAATTTTTCTTGAAAACTCAGCCTGGTTAAAATTCTCTAAATCCAAAAGTCTTTGTCTTTTTCTTTCTTTCTTGAGGCACTGTGGATTGAACCCAGGGCCTCTTGCATGCTCCGCAACTCAGCTGCATGTAAGCGCCCCCACGTGGTGAAATTTTAAATTTCGATATAGTTGAGTTGATCTGTTTTGTTATCTGTACTTTTGGTACAAACGTGAAGTGTTTCCCTTATATTTTTTCTGAGTTTTGTAGTTTAGCTGTTACTCGTGTAAGGTAAGCGTTCAACTTTATTCTTTTGCATTTGGATCTCCAGTTTTCCCAGCACCATTTATTGAGAGACTCTTCTCCCTATTGAATAATCTTGGCACCCATCTCTAAGCATTTCTAAGCTAATTTGGCCATGTGCTCCAGAGAATGTACTAAGTGATATCATTACTATACAGTGGGAATGGGGATGAAGTCAAGACAGTGCAAACAAACAAACAAACAAAAAAGTGATTTGACCATTCATGTGAGGGTTTCTGTGTATTCAATTTCCATGTCTGTGTTTGTGCCAGTTCCACATTATTTACATTAGCGTGGCTTTCTGTAGTAAGTTTTGAAATCAGGAAGTGTAGGTCAAGATTGTTTTGGTTATGCAGACCCCTTGAAATTTTATATGAATTTTAAGATGGATTTTTCTACTTTTGGAATAAAAGTGCCATTGAGATTGTGATAGGGATGCCACTGAATCTTTAGATCACTTTGGTAATACTGACTTAAGTCTTCCAGTCTATAAATATGGGACCTTTTCCCATTTACTTGTATCATCTTTAATTTCTTAAACATTTTGTGGTTTTCAGAATACAAGCTTTTCATTTTTTATTTCTAAGCTTTTTATTCTATGTTACTTTATTAAAATTTTTTTTTAATTGTTAATGGGCCTTTATTTTATATATTTATTTATGTGGTGTGCTCCACCACTGAATGACAACCCCAGCCCCTCTATGTTACTTTAAATGAAAAATTTTTTAAAATATTTATTTATTTGCTTTTAGTTGTACACAATGCATGTATTTTTATGTGGTGCTGAGGATCGAACCCGGGTCGCGCACGTGCTAGGCGAGGGCCCTACCTCTGAGCCGTATCCCAGCACCTAAATGAAATTTTTAAAGTCTTGTTCACTGTTAGGTATAAGATACATCTGGGGGCTGGGATTGTGGCTCAGCGGTAGAGTGCTCGCCTAGCACGTGCGCGGCCTGGGTTCGATCCTCAGCACCACGTACAAATAAACACATTGTGTACAACTAAAAGCAAATAAATATTTTTTAAAAAAAGATACATCTGATTTTTGCTTAATTTGTTGAATTCATTGTCTCTTTTTATCCCTTTGTCTTTTCCTACTGACTATAATAGAATTGATGGTGGGCATTACGGTCATTGTCCTATTTTTAAAGGAATGGATAGTAGATTTGTCAGATTTTTCTTTGCAGATATCTTTTTAGCATTTTAAAGTTGCCTTCTAAAGTAAAGTTCCTTTTTGTTCTTGGGAAGCTGTCTCCCCACCCTACCACCACCCAAATTACAGTTATTCATTCATTTTTAACTAATAAAGATTATATTTATGGTATACATGGTAGAATGGTTAAATCATGCTAATTTACATATGCATTAACTACTTCATATTTTTCAGAAGTGTGCTGAGAATACTTAAATCTCTTAGCAATTTTCAAGTATATATTAGTCAACATATTACACAGTAGACGTCTTGCATTTATTTTTCCCCAACTGAAATTTGTATCCTTTGACCAACTTTCCCCAGTCCTTCCTCCCTCTCCCAAGCGCTGGTAACCATTGTTCTACTCTCTGCTTCTTTGAGTTGGGATTTTTTAGATTCCTCATATAAGTGACATATACATAAGTCTTTCTGTGCCTGGCTTTTTTCGTTTAACAGTGTCTTCCAGGTTCATCTGTATTATCACAAATGACAGATTTCCCTCCCCTTATTCAGGGCTCTTTCTATGGCATATTTCTTTTCTCTTATTCTGTTAATGGTGGTGATATGCATAAATTAGATGTTCTAATATTAAACCAGCTTTGCTTTTCTGAAATGAACTAAATTGGTTATTATGGTTTAACAGATTTTTTTTTTAATTTTAAAATATTTATTTATTTGCCTTAGTTGTACACAATGCATTTATTTTTACGTGGTGCTGAGGATCGAACCCGGGCCGTGCGCTTGGTAGGCAAGCGCTCTACCGCTGAGCCACAATCCCAGCCCACAGATTTTTAATGTAGGATATTTGCCCTATATATTCATGAGTGAAACTGAATAACTTTATGTTTTCCTACTTTCTGGTTTTGTTATCAGAATTATAGTACTAACCTGATCAAATGAGTTTGGAGTACTTTTTTATTTTGGGAGGGTAGGAAGGATGCATGAGATTAAAACTGTAGGTACCTTGGATATTCGATAGAATTTGTGAAACCTTTTTTTTCCCTGAGTCTGCTCGTGTATAAAGCATTTAAACTACTGATTTTAAAAATTAGATTTTATATTTCTTTTTGAGCCAGTTTTGGTAAGATTCATCTTTTTTTTTTTTTTTTTTTTTTTTTTTTGGTGCTGAGGATTGAACCCAGGGCCTTGTGCATGTGAGGCAAGCCCTCTACCAACTGAGCTATATCCCCAGCCCCCCTTTTATATATATATATAATTTTTTTTTAGTTGTAGTTGGACACAATACCTTTATTTTATTGATTTATTTTTATGTGGTGCTGAGGATCTAACCCAGCACTTCTCATGTGCTAGGCAAGCAAATGCTGTACCACTGAGTTACAACCTCATCTACCTTCTATTGTGATAAAGTCTGTATTTTTATTTATTTATTTTTTGGTACTGGGGCTTGAACTCAGGGGCACTTGACCACTGGGCCAAATCCCCAGCCCTTTTTTGTATTTTATTAGAGACAGGGTCTCACTGAGTTGCTAAGGGCCTTGCCACGGCTGAGGCTGGCTTTGAACTCGCAATCCTCCTGCCTCAGCCTCCCAAGTACTGGGATTACAGGCGTGCACCAGCGCGCCTGGCTTAAAGTCTGTAATATTTTTTAAAACTTTTTAAAAAAATATTTATTTGCTTTAGTTGTACACAATGCAATGCATTTATGTTTACATGATGCTGAGGATCGAACCCGGCCGTGCATGTGCTAGGCGAGCGCTCTACCACTGAGCCACAACCCCAGCCCTTAAAACTTTTTTTTTAAATCTCTAGTCTATGTATCCCTTTACATTCCAAAGTTTATTCCTATATCTTTTCCTTTAACTTCCTATACGTCTGTCAGTTTTATTAGTGTTTTCAAATATTTTAATGGGCTGATTTTCCTTTTATTTCTGCTCTTATAGTTTTTCCTTATGCCCCCCCTGCCCCGCATGGTTTATCCCCTGTTCCTTTTCTGTTGCCTCATTTTCCATTCAAACACTTCTTCCTAACTTTTAGCCTTTCTTCTTTTCTAATATAAACGTTTAAGATCTAAATTATTCTCTAAAAGCTAATTTAATTTAGATGCTCAGCACAACTTTGGTAAGTAATATTTTATTGTTTTTCAGTTACAGGTTTTCTGTTTTTCACAATCTTCTTTGACATACAGGCTTACATGAAAATGTGTTGTATTTCCAAAATTTATTTGCAATATTTTATTTCCTGATCACAGTTCTCTTTACTCAGATGAACTTCACTCAGATCAATTTTGTAGTCCTGGTTTGTAGCCAGTCTCCTCAGCTCACCCCTCTCTGCCTCCCCCTCTTTTTTAAACTAGTGCTTGAACCGAAGGGTTCTTTGCCACTAAGCTACATCCCCAGTCCAATTGCTGAGGCTGGTCTTGAACTTTGATCCTCCTGTCTCAGCCTCCAGAGTTGCTGGGATTACAGGTATTTACCACTGGCTGTATTGTTTCCCTTTTAGAGCAGCTAAGTCCACACACCCAAACCCTCCACTTATTAGGTTCTCCTAACCAGAGGCCACTGTGTGCTAACTTGAATTCCCTGGGGCCATGTGGTAATTTTGAGCCCACAAAATTATTCAGATTAGCCAGTAGATAGAAAGCCCTTGTAACCCAACTAACCTCACCTGCATGCCATACATAAGCTGACCTTACAGCTCCATTTACTGTTCCATTGTCCCTGGGTACAACCCTGTATACCCCTGCCTGGCACATTTCTCTCATTTTAACACTAAAGCTTGAATTTTAAAGCACTGTTACTCTACAGCAGAGTCTTATGAGATTCTTCCTGAGAGCGTTGGGAGTTTCAGGCTTCCAATTTCTGATATGCTGGTCCCTGTGGGTTGGTGTAATACATGTTGGCTGGGAATTTACAGGATGTTTTTGGTGTTATAATAAGCTTGGTGCACCAGGGGTCGCTGTGGTCCCATGTTGGACACCAGCTTGTGTTGTGCTCTGTGTCTCCAGGGTTTACACAGAGTCTTGTTCCGCTCAGGTTTTTTTTTTTTTTTTGGTACCAGGGATTGAACTCAGGGGCACTCGACCACTGGGCTACACCCCCAGCCCTTTCTTTGTACTTTATTAGAGACAGGGTCTCACTGAGTTGCTAAGTGCCTCGCCATTGCTGAGGCTGGCTTTGAACTCACGATCCTCCTGCCTCAGCCTCCCAAGTGCTGGGATTACAGGCATATGCCACTGCGCCCGGATTGTTCTGCTCAGGTTTCTGAAATGAAGCCCAAGAGGACATGATGTCAGGAGTGTGGGTGTTGGCCCAGCTGTGTCTCTGACTGGTGTGATGTCATGGCACACCACCTTTCCTCTGAGTTTGCTTCCTCATGTATGAAATAGATGTTACTAAAAAATTGGTACCTTTTTTTGAGGGAGGGTGTTTAGTTTTGAAGACCAACTTTCTACACAGAAGTTACCTCTACAATTTGTAAACTTGCCTTTTTTCCTTTTTGTACTGGGGATTGAACCCAGGGACACTTGAACACTGTCTCAAAAAATATTGAGGATGGAGCTCAAAGTCTCACTAAGTTATATAGGGCCTCACTAACTGGCTGATGCTGGCCTCAGAACTCGAGATCCTCTTGCTCAGCTATTTCAGTGAGGGATAAGTCTTCCTGTGTGTTTTATGTATTCTAATTTTTAGTCCTAACGCCATTGGTGAGCACCTGTAAGTGCTTAGGTGAGTACTTATGGACGTTAGCTCATTTAATCAGTCAGTGAAACAGCACAATTTCCACGCAGAAGGGGCTTGAGAGGTCATTTGACATGACATTGAAGACAAATCATTGAATCTAAGAATGTGGTTGACTAAAATCTTCCAAGTCATTAATAGATACGCTCATTTGGGCCAGTTTTTCTCTATTCTTTTTTTTTTTTTTTTTTGGTACTGGGGATTGAACTCAGGGGCACTCGACCACTGGGCCACATCCCTAGACCTTTTTTGTATTTTATTAGAGACAGGGTCTCACTGAGTTGCTAAGTGCCTTGCCATTGCTGAGGCTGGCTTTGAACTCGTGATCCTCCTGCCTCAGCCTCCCAAGTGCTGGGATTACAGGCTTGCGCCACCCGCGCCCGGCAGTTTTTCTCTATTCTTGAATATCCTTTTCCTTGAGTCGTCTTGGCCTTCTCAGTCTGGCTCAGATCCCACTTGTTTGGAGAATATCATACATCTTGAGTACCTTCCCTTGTATATTCATAGAGAGGAAACAACTAACAGCCCACTGACCCAAAATAGAAGGAAGCATTTCTACAGCATATAAGCCAGCTAAAAGGATTTTTTTTCTTTTAAGTTAAAAAAGTCAACAAATAGCTGGGTGGGGAGGGGCAGACCTGTAATCCCAGGTACCCAGGAGGCTGAGGCAAGAGGATAGCAAGTTCAGCAACTTAGGAAGACCATGTCTCAAAAGATCAAAAGGGCTTGGGGGCCGGGCGCGGTGGCGCATGCCTGTAATCCCAGCACTTTGGGAGGCTGAGGCAGGAGGATCGCGAGTTCAAAGCCAGCCTCAGCAATGGCGAGGCATTTAGCAACTCAGTGAGACCCTGTCTCTAATAAAATACAAAAAAGGGCTGGGGATGTGGCCCAGTGGTCTAGTGCCGCTGAGTTCAATCCCCAGTACCAAAAAAAAAAAAAAAAAAAAAAAAAAAGGGGCTTGGGGATGTGGCTTGGTAGTTAAGTGCTCCTGGATTCAATCCCCAGTACCTCCCCACCCCCCACAAAAATCCAAGAAATAAATTGTTGTGTGAGGATTAAATCTAGGGCCTTAAGCATGCTAGGAAAGCTCTACCACTAAACTGTGTCCCCAGGTTCCAACTTTTTTTTTCTCCAAAGTTGGGAATCAAACCTGGGAATCAAATCCTGCATGTGAGGCAAACTCTATCACTGAACTCCCTCCCCAACCCCTCCAAAAAATTTTTAAAATTACAAGGCTTACTTGGCTTTCCTTTCATTTTCTCCTCTTAACAGAAGAAAGCAAGCCTTCCTAGCCTTCGGTTTTGGGAAATGAGTCACATTTTTTCTGCTTTCTACTTCTATCAAAAAAAAAAACACTTGAACTCAGCATAGATGGGTGAGGGATAGAGCCAGTGTTCACAGGAAGCCACACATCCTTCAAAGGCACCGGTCCTTCATAGAGCTGTGCTGCTTGATCAGGCTTGGCACTGCCTCACAGACTGTCCTCGGAGCTACTTTCAGAAAAGCAAGGTAAGTGGGGATGGGAACATTCCCGGGGCCTGCGGTCATGTACTTTTTTCTAAACACGAGTGGCCGGAAGGCAGCAATGTGCCCTGGCCAGCTACTTGCCCAGCCCAGACACCAGGCATATAGGTAATTTGTGTGCTCAGAGAGGACAGCAGTCTTGGAACTCACATGCCCTCTACCTGTCCCTGCACCTTCTGAGCCCTCATCTGATGCGTAGTCATACATGTAGGGCTCTTCCCCTGCGCACGTCTTGCCTAAGTCCACATGTCCCAAATAAACAGATATTTTTCATTAAATATACAAACATTCTATCAAGACTCCAAGAAACACCACACACACACACACACACACACACACACACACACACACACAGGGCCTACAGAATTCCCAAGGTTTACCAGCTCTCCTTGTTTTCTTTCTTTTTTCTTTTACTGCTGACAATTTTTCTTAACTCCTCAGCCTTGTTTTGGCCTTTAGATTTCACTAGTAGAATGGGGGGCATGAGTAGACTTATTCATTCAACACACATCTCTGATGCCACAGGTCTTTAGCATTCACCTGCAGGAAGAAACCAAAATCTCTTTGATAAACACAGTTTGGCATTTGGGGGTGTGGTGGGAGGAAGCGGGAGGGATTGGATGTGAAGCAACAACGCAAAAGGGTTTAATGAGGAATATCAGGAGTGCCACGGAAACACCGAGGAAAGCCCTTCCTCCATGAATTGCTGCACAGGCGGGCCTGTGAGTAGCTGGAAGGAGCGTCTGACCTCTTTTGACAACTTAGATGGGAAACACAGGTGACTCGAGAGGTAGAGAGTTTCTTTCTGGCTGTGGTGTTCCTTTTCTAGATCTGTCACGCCATCTCCCACTCGACTGAGATTTGATGCAGAGGACTGACTTTTTTTTTTTTTTTTTCCTTTGTATGTAGCTTGATGAAAAGAACAAAAAGTTCCCTCAGATTATCAGAATGTTGAAGCCTCCCGAAAGGCCTTCAAAATATACTTGCTGCAGTAGTGTCACATTGGCTTACGAGCAGCTAGCTACCTGCTGCCCAAAGGTCAGGTCTGTCCCCAGCTGAGATATGCTCTAGAGCAAATAGTCTTGGCTGTGGGGTGCTGGAGCTGGCTTGGACCAGCTCCCAAGAGTCTATGCATATTTGTTCAGAAATGTTGTGAGCCAGTTGGTAGTTTGGAATTGGCTTGTAGTGGGAATATGTGTACCACAGAAACTAGCAGATGCAATAAATTTAGTTTTTTCCTAAGTTTTCCTGAGACCTGGGTTACCGGCATATCACTGGGCTTGTAGCCCAAAGAACAAGTTCTACGCTCAGCTCTGTGGTCTCCAGAAGTTGTTGAACCTCTCTGAATCTTTCCTAAGTCTTCTGCGTGGATCAGTTAAGCTTGCTTAGCTTAGAGTACAAGATTTTTGTTGGTGGTAGAGTAGGGACAGGAACATAGGAATAAATTGTACAATACTGGTGAACATTCTTTAAAATCTAGACAGTACAAAGCATGCTGCAGGAGGAATTAGTTTTTATATAAAAGCAAGTGACCAACCTGGTTTTCTTCTAGTGAAATTAGGTTTTGTTAAGCACTTACTGAAATATTGGCCTTACGTATCAGGTTTTTGGTGTGCCTTGCGCATGTGAGGTAAGTGCTCTACCATTGAGCTATTTGCCCAGTCCCCTGTGTAGGTTGGTTTTGTTTTGTTTTGCAGTGCTGGGAATTAAACCCAGGGCCTCACATATGCCAGGCAGACGCTCTACTACCACACCATGTCCAGCTTATGGTTGCTTGGTTTTTTGAGACAGGATCTCACTGTGTTGCCTAGTCTGGTCTTGGACATAGGTTCAAGTGATTCTCCTGCCTCAGCCTCCTAAGTAGCTGGGTTAGGGGTATACTGCACTATTTAGCTCACCATATTTAGATTTTTAATTTTATTTTTCTGTCAAAGGGTCTGGGCACAGTACTGTTGGGAATCCCAGCTGATCTTGTCATCCCGGAAAGTGAAGTTAGTGGGCTTTTACTATCTTTGAGAATCTTTTGTTGTTGCAGTGCTGGGAATTGAATCCAGGGCCTCAGGCATGCTTAGGCAATTGCAGTACCACTGAGCTACATCCCCAGCACAAACAGTCTTAAAATACACTTCCTTGAAAAGGGGGTCTTAACCATCCTCACTTACTAATGAGAGAATTGGCCAGGTGCAATGGTGTGCACTTGTAATCCCAGCAGCTCAGGAGGATGAGACAGGAGGATTGTGAGTTCATAGCCAGTCTTAGCAACTTCATGAGACCACCATCTCAAAATAAAACATACAAAGGGCTGGGGAAGTGGCCCAGTGTTTAAAAACCCCTGGGTTCAATTCCTGGAACTAAGGGGGACGAAAAAGACAATTGACCTTTCCAGTAAAGGGATAAGAAAATGAGTGAGTGGCAGAGCTGGCCTTTGAACCTAGTCTGTGACTGTCAAGGCCAGGGTTATTTCATTTGCCTGCAGGGCATTATAGGGGGAATTAGCTATAAACTGCTTTGCCCCAGATCATTTTATACCCTTCTCAGGCTGAGGAGCTGTGTTCCACATGCATCACCATTTTGACTTATTTTTGTTCTTAGAGAAATCTTTGTTTGCTCTTCCAGTTATTAGCTGTTTCTGTTGCATCCAGACCTGCATTGAGAAGCTCACAGGTTTGAAAAATGAACCCCACGGATGTAACAGACACTACCCTGGATGACAGCATATACAGCAACTACTACCTCTATGAAAACATGCCCAAGCCTTGTAACAAAGAAGGAATCAAGGCCTTTGGGGAGCTCTTCCTGCCTCCTCTTTACTCCTTGGTCTTTCTGTTTGGTCTGTTTGGAAATTCCGTGGTGGTGCTGGTCCTGTTCAAATACAAGCGGCTCAAGTCCATGACTGACGTGTACCTGCTCAACCTTGCCATCTCGGATCTGCTCTTTGTGCTTTCCCTCCCCTTCTGGGGCTATTATGCTGCAGACCAATGGGTTTTTGGTCTGGGTCTATGCAAGATTATTTCCTGGATGTACTTGGTGGGCTTTTACAGTGGCATATTCTTCATCATGCTCATGAGCATCGACAGATACCTGGCAATTGTGCATGCCGTGTTTTCCTTGAGAGCAAGAACCCTGACCTATGGGGTCATTACCAGTGTGGCTACGTGGTCTGTGGCTGTATTTGCCTCCCTTCCTGGCCTTTTGTTCAGCACCTGTTATACCGAGCGCAACCATACTTACTGCAAAACCAAGTACTCTGTCAACTCCACCACGTGGAAGGTTCTCAGCTCCCTCGAGATCAACATCTTCGGGTTGGTGATTCCCTTGGGGATCATGCTGTTTTGCTATTCCATGATCATCAGGACCTTGCAGCACTGCAAAAATGAAAAGAAGAACAAGGCAGTGAAGATGATCTTCGCTGTGGTGGTGCTTTTCCTTGGGTTCTGGACTCCTTACAATGTAGTGCTCTTCCTGGAGACCCTGGTTGAGCTCGAAGTCCTGCAGGACTGCACCTTTGAAAGGTATCTGGACTACGCCATCCAGGCCACAGAAACCCTGGCTTTCGTTCACTGCTGCCTTAACCCAGTCATCTACTTTTTTCTGGGGGAGAAATTTCGCAAATACATTGTACAGCTCTTCAAAACCTGCAGGGGCCCTTTTGTGCTCTGCCAATATTGTGGGCTCCTCCAAATTTACTCTGCCGACACCTCCAGCTCCTCGTACACGCAGTCGACCATGGATCACGATCTCCGTGATGCTTTGTAAAAACTGAAAAGGCAAAACACAGAGCCCATAAGCCTCCCACATTCAGAGATTACTTAACATTGTGTTTTAGGAAGAGTCCCCTAAGCAGGCAGCAGGAGGAAGGTCTACAGCCAGGCGGAAAGTGAAGGTCTCACCTTGCAACTGGCTCGCAACTGGCTCTTCCTCTTTCCAGTAAGCAAGTTGAGCCCCACGGGGGTAAACCTGGACCAAGTGTTCTTCACACCAGCCCTGCCTCGAGCAGAAGTAAACCTGCGAATTCTGAGCAGTGTTTCAATGAGGTTATTGATGATGTTGAAAGGGAAGGTCCATTCCCTCTAACCTCAACTGATGGGGTTCTCCAGAAGGAGCTGCAGACTGATGGGGTAAACAGCTGCTTCCTCCTGTGGAAAATGGGCCCTCTGATGAACTTTCTAGCTTTTATGGAACAATATAGAAAGCTTTGATATGCTATCCTAGTGTTTTTCTAGCAATAGATCTGGAACACGGTATAGTCCATGAAGTCAGATGGATAACAGAAGCCATCAGTGGACCAATGAACCTGGATCTTGATACTTTGTTTGTAAAGGATAATTTGTTAATGGAAAGCCGCACTTTCCCTGCCAATTAACAAATGTAAAGATCTGAAGGCATTAGCATGGTCTGATTTCCAAACTTGAAACACAAGGCATTTAAAAGTCCAAATAGATTTGTTCAAATCCGGTTTGCCTGTGGACATGTTTTAATGATAGCATGAATATTCAGAATCTTCAAATTAGGGATTTGGGTGCATAGCTCAGTGGTAGAGTGGTTGCCTGGCATGTGTGAGGCCCTAGGTTCCATCCCCAGTTCTGCAAAATAATAAAGAATAATAATGCATAGGCCCAGAGTACATTTATCTAGATCTTTTGTTTACCTTATGTTTAACTTTGAAGGTCAAGTTTGTAGACTATTAAAGTATGACAGTCCTTCCTTAAGTGTAATCAGTTAAGGAAAGAATAACCAAAAGCTATTGCTGATGTGGCATATGACTGTGAAACTGTAAGAGGTTTTTAACCTCAACATTGCACTGATTTTTAAATTTTGGGTGGCTCAGAAGTTTGGTGAGTCTTTTTTTTTTTTTTTTTTTTTTTTTTTTTGTGGTGCTGGGGATGGGGATTGAACCCAGGGCCTTGTGAATGCAAGGCAAGCACTCTACCATCTGAGCTATACCCCCAGTCATTTCTTATAAGTTATTTCAATCATTTATACCAATAAAATAAATTTCAATGTCCTTATTCATAGCCTTAATCAGAATTAAAGACTGCTCAACGTCTAGGAGACCACTAATCCCTCCAAAAATAACTAATCTTAGCTATTATCTGACTAAAATTGCTTATTCATTACACATTACGTTCTCCGGGAAACATATTTTCACTTTGGATTCCCCCACCCCTTGGTACTGGGGATTGAACTTTGGGGGTAGGGGATGCTCAACCACTGAGCCAAATCCCAAGCTCCTTTTTATTTCATTTTATTATTTTTAAATTTTGAGCCGGGTCACACTAACTTGCTTAGGGCCTCGCTAATTTACTGAAGCTGACTTTGAATGCCATCCTCTTGCCTCAGTCTCCCAAGTTGCTGGAATTATAGGCATGCCACAGACTGCCAGGCTAGGAAATTTTATTTTCAGAAAATTGGTTTCAGCTGGGTGCAGTGGCACACGCCTCTAATCCCAGCACTTGGGAGGCTGAGGCAGGAGGATCAGGAGGATCAAGAGTTCAAAGCTAGCCTCAGCAATGGCGAGGCACTTAGCAACTCAGTGAGACCCTGTCTCTAATAAAATACAAAAAAGGGCTGGGGATGTGGCCCAGTGGTTGAGTGCCCCTGAGTTCAATCCCCAGTACCAAAAAAAAAAAAAAAGGGGGGGGGTGGTTTTAAGAGGGAAAGTTGATTTTGCCTTCATTGGAAATAAACTTGTATATACCCCACTGAGCCTATTTTCTGGACCATGTTTGACCTGATGTGGACAAGAATCAGCTGCGGATCTGCCCCCTGCTTTGCCACATGTTGCAGAGGTCATGGACTCGCTGAGAGGGGAGATTGGAGGGTTCGCATCAACATCTCAGTTTGGGCAGGGAGAGGAGTCCCTGTCGTGTTGTTGTGCACTTGGAGACAAGAGCAGGTAAGAAGTTAGGGGAGGGCCAACTTCCTCGCAGTGTTTCCTTGGAACAACCTCAGTGTGGGCTGCTAGGCTCTGCCAAATCTTGACTCTGCATTCCTCTGTGAGCCTGAGCATCTTACTCTCCTCCTCTAGCCTTGGCTTCCTCATCTTTAAAATGGAATTATATTGTAGAGTGAGAGAGAAATAAGATATTTAGCACAGCTGTGCTACCCAGGCCATAGGAAGAGGGTTTGGGATCCGCTCCACCAGAGCCTGCCTCTCCTTTCCTGACAGGTTGTTCATTTAATCACAGTGGCACAGACACGTAAGGCACCAAAAGACAAAAGACTGAATGGAAGGGGTTTACTGTTCATTCCCTGCCACATACAATATTAAGCAGTGATGAGGTGTGGTCTGCATGGCTGCCCTGCCTCCTCCCAAGAGTGGGGTTTTTCATCTTCTCAAGTCACTCTGAACTATCCTCATTTCAAAGTCGGGGGAATGTTTCCTCAGGACAGGAGTTTAGAACTTCAAGTGACATCCAGATGTAACCCTCAGAACAAAACCAAAAAGAGTGTCTTCCCATCCAGTAACAGAGCTGTAGAAAGTAAGCCAGCTCATTTCTGCACAAAGGTGGGTTTCACTGTAAACCTTCAGTCGTTGGGGCCCCTCCCTTCCTTGATGCATCCTGCCCAGCTTCTGGGGAGCACAGACCAGGTACACACAGATCAAGAGCAATAGAAATGGGTTTGCTTGTGAAGTCATGTAAACATTTTGAAACTGGACAGAGGTGATGATCATACAACATTGTGAATGTACTAAACGCCACTGAATTGTGTATATTAAAATGTTAATGTTGTGTTTTTTTTTAACCTCAATAAAAAAGCAAAAAGAACAATCGAAAATAGCCCAGACCATATCTGTTCCATACTTGGTGCTCAAATTCTAGTAAAATAAGTAAATTTCATTCACTTCCCATGAGAAAAATGGAGAGCCAAAGGGTCTTCCGACTGCACCCCACCCCAGTACTGGCGCCTACTACCGAGCTATGTTCTCAGCCCCTTTTTATTTTTGAGACAGGCCCTTGCTAAGTCTGGCCTTGAATTTGCAATCCTCCTGCCTCAGCCTCCCAAGTCACTGGGTTTACAGGTGTGTGCCTTTAAGGGGAGATTTCCCCCCCAAGAAACTTTGATAGTATCAAATAGTTCCAAATTGTTACCAATTTCCACCTGTTGAATGCCTATTTTGTGCCAACCAGAATGCTCAGTGATGGGGAGAATAAAAGCTTTCATAAAGGAGTAAGTTCTAAGCTCATGGAATTTATAAACCAATAAGGGAAAACATAGGATTCATGTAAGCAAGGCAAATATAAGTCAGAGTGTTAGGGGGTGCTTCTAGGGGAGGGACAAAATGATCCAATAGCAGATTAACTTTTGCAGTAGGCTTTGTAGGAGAAGCATGGTTTTCATGGAAGGAAGGACTTTCTAAGCTGAGGAACAGCATGTAAAGGCAGGATGGTGCTATGACTGGGAGAAAGTGGACAGGCTTTTTACAGTTGCAGGGAATGTGTGGGAGTGGGGAGAGGATCAATGTAGGGAAAGATGAGATCAAAGAAAACTAGACCCAAATAGCTGCCGAGTCAGCTGCCTGCCTTGCTTTGCAGATCTTTTTTTTTTTTTTTTTTTTTTTTTTAAATATTTATTTATTTACTTTAGTTGTACACAATGCAATGTATTTATGTTTACGTGGTGCTGAGGATCGAACCCGGGCTGCGCACGTGCGAGGCAAGTGCTCTGCCGCTGAGCCACAACCCCAGCCCTGCTTTGCAGATCTTGAGACTGCAAGGAGGCTGGGTGCATTGTCCACCCGACCCCTTCCACTACTGAAGCACCCACTCTACTAGCTGGATGCTGGCAACTGGTCTCCTGAGGAATCATCCTCCCTGGGGGCAGCTCAAATCCAGTAGCTGGATGGTGAGGGTGAAGCCAGATTTAAAGATAGGTAGTGTAATTAAGTAAACCAGGTCTAATACCGAGTCTAATAAAGAAAATGGAGTCCACAAAGAAAACGGAGTTGACCTGAGCCCCCGGAAACCAGAACAACACCTGGGAGATTGAAATGGTAAAGTCTCCCAGCAAAACAGAGATATGTTAATCAAATTACCGTAGGCCCTCCTGCCTAGATCACGCCTCCCCCACCCTCTGGACCCACCTGTCCTCCACCTTTTGGCCTTCCCACCTGCATCCCCATCACATGCTGGATAGAAGGAGATAAACAAAATCAAGGACAGGCACCTGAGAAGACAAAAGAAGACCTTGCATATAAAAGGGAGAAGACCTCTCCTTCCCAAGGATTCCCAACTTTCAAGTCCCCTTCTTGGGGGGGGGGTCTTTTCTGCTGTCCTTCCATAAAGCCTTCACTTTCTACTCTACACTTGCCTGGGGGGCGTACTGCTTCGATGTTATACCTAAACATTTGGGGAAGCAAGGGGACACATGCACTTGCTCCCTTGCTGAGATTTGAGACAACTCTAAAGGGCTGTCGAGACTCCAGAGCTCCCCATAAGATTAGCTGAGGCCTCGGTTGCAACTACATCACTGGCCCTCTCTTCTTGGTGAGGGTCCTGTTGCCTTTATGCCCTTACAGGTGTTATTCCCAAGAGGACTCCCCATTAAATCTACCTGCTAATCTCAATCTCATTGTTTCCAGGAATCTCAGCCTAAAATGAGGACTCTTCACACACACATACACACCCGCTCACCTTGCCCGGCATGGTTTGCCTGCTCAAGCCCTGACATCATCCCTTCCTTGGTCATGCCCAGCCATCCCACATCAGTGACTGCTCCATCTCCAGCCTTTCTCAGCTCAAACGAACCAGGTGCACGCCCCACCCATTTCTGAAATAGTAACTCTTTACTCTTTAAAAAAGCTGACAATGATCCCAAACTTTCTGAAAATCAAAAAACTACCAAGCCTCTTTTTGAAGCAGGCTGTTTTTACATTGATACAATTGGTTTTATTACTCCAAGAAACTGAGGTTCAGGGGAAACAATCTTCTTTGTGTGAACCGGGCTAACTAACCCACAGCACCCCCCACCTAACTGCACAGTGAGATGCCTAACAGAACTGTCACTCAATTACTTCTCGCCAAACGGGCGAGTTTCCAATCTCCTAATGCTCTACACTGACAAGTCAAGTTTCTGTTTAACTACACAAGCTCACTAGTCACATCTCCAAAATCCCCAAATGTGTTTCTAATAAAAATTTATGTGCCCAAGTTCAAGGATTGACTGAATTGTTCCAGAAACAGTGGGTAGGTTTTGGGTTAAAAATTACTTCATTTAAGCCGGGCGCGGTGGCGCACGCCTGTAATCCCAGCACTTTGGGAGGCTGAGGCAGGAGGATCGCGAGTTCAAAGCCAGCCTCAGTCATGGTGAGGCACTTAGCAACTCAGTGAGACCCTGTCTCTAATAAAAACCAAAAAAAGGGCTGGGATGTGGCCCAGTGGTTGAGTGCCTCTGAGTTCAATCCCTGGTACCAAAAAAAAAAAAAAAAAATTAAAAATTACTTCATTTAGACTTTTGGTATGAACATAACTGCGAGTCTGCGTTTTCAGCTTCTCTGGGAAATGGTAACATCAAGAAGAATTAATTATAAAAAGCCCACAAATTCCCTTTTCAATCAAACTTGGATCTTGTCAGACTCCAGAATAACTAAGGTTTTCCCAAAGCAGCTTAAATGGGGCAAAAACTGGAAAAAGGCAGAGAGAAGAGCTGGAACAGACTTTGGAAAGCCAGGCAAAGATTTCCTGAAGGGGGCGCTGTGCCTGTGTGGCACTGGGGCTGAGGCAGCAGGACCTGGACCATAAATCCTAGCCCCAGGGTGGTTCAGGAAAGCAATGAAGGCGTGTCAGCCAAACTTTACATTTGCATGCAGCACTCTGTAGTAGAAGAGAGCCAGTGGGGTGTGAAAATACCTGGCCTGGAAAATGACCACCCTCACAGCCACCACCCCTCCCAGCACAGGAAGCAAATCAAAGATAGTAAGAAGATAACATTCCTGACTATGATCAAGATAGGAATACTACAGAAACACAGGAGTGTAATACTGCTCTCTCTGCTTGCACAGAACATCTCCCTGGAGATCCTAACTCCATACCATAGAAGGATGAAGCAAAGATACAGCAACTGGAAGAACATGGTGTTCTATACCACACCGGCTAGTAACCCTCAAAACTGAAGTCAAAACACAAAGGTGGGAGGGTGAGGTTGTGGCTCAAGTGGTAGAGCGCTTGCCTAGCATATGTGAGGCACTGGGTTCGATCCTTAGCACCACATTAAAAAAAAAAAAAAAAAAAAAAAAAAAGCTTTAAAAAACAAACAAAAAAAGAACAATGGAGATCTGAGGAAATGTCACAGCCTAGAGAAACTTAAGGTGACAAGATAACTACAAGTAATAAGCTCTGGAACAGAGAAAGGACATTAGCCAAGAAACTCAATAAAGAATTAACCTTAATATTATGCCAATATTGGTTCAGTAAGTATAAGAAATGCACTATGTTAATGTACAATGCTAATAGGGAAACTGGATGTGGGGTACATGGGAATTCTATCTTCACCTATTATAAGTCTAAAAGTTTATTTTAAAAATTTGGAGGGGCTGGGGATATAGCTCAGTTGGAAGAGTGCTTGCCTTGCTTGTACGAGGCCCTGGGTTCGATCCCCAGCACCACAAAAAAAAAAAAAAAAAAAAAAAAAAAAAAAATTTGGAGCCAGGCAGGGCTGGGGCTATGCTATGGCTCAGCAGTAGAGTGCTCGTCTAGCATGTGAGGCCCTGGGTTCAATCCTTAGTACCACATAAATAAAATAAAAGTATTGACAACTAAGAATATATTAAAAAAAAAAAAAAAAATTGGAGCCAGGGGCTGGGGTTGTGGCTCAACACTAGAGCACTCATCTAGCATGAGCAAGCCAATGGGTTTGATCCTTAGCACCA
Organism: Tamias sibiricus; assembly: GCA_025594165.1. Classification (NCBI taxonomy): domain Eukaryota; kingdom Metazoa; phylum Chordata; class Mammalia; order Rodentia; family Sciuridae; genus Tamias; species Tamias sibiricus. Next base: position 31,749,199 of record CM046673.1, on the reverse strand, counting down.
CATACAAATAAATAAATAAAATAAAGGTGTTGTGTCCAACTACAATTAAAAAAATTAAAAAAAAAAAAATTGGAGCCAGGTGCAGTGGTGCACACCTATAATCCCAGCTTCTCAGGAGGCTGAGGCAGGATTGCAAATTCAAAGCCAGCCTCAGCAACTTAGTTGAGGCCCTGTCTCTAAATAAAATACAAAATAGAGCTGGGGATGTGGCTCAGTGGCATAGCACCCCTAGGTTCAATTCCCAGTCCAAAAAAAGTAAAAATTGGAAAGGAAAAGTATTTGTAGTAACAATGAATAACTTGGAAAAATCCAAGAGAGTCACCTAAAAAACTACTATAAACAATAAGAAAAGTAAACAAGTTCATAGGATAAAATGTTACTACCTAAACCTCAATTACCTGTGTATTTACAAACAACTATCAGAAGACATGGAGGAAATGAGACCTTTTTTTTTTTTTTTTTCCTGTGGTGCTGGGGACTGAACCCAGGGCCTTGTGCATGTGAGGCAAGCACTCTATCAACTGAGCTACATTTTGAGATAGAATAAATCCTAATAATTACATAATCACACCGTTAAAATATGCAATGATGCACATGTGCAATCCCAGCTACTCAGGAGGCTGAGACAGGAGAATCACAAGTTTGAGGCAGCCTGGACAACATCCCAAGACCCTGTCTCAAAATATAAAGACTGGGTTGGGGGCTGGAGTTGTGGCTCAGTGGTAGAGTGCTTGCCTGGCATGCATGGGGCACTGGGTTCGATCCTCAGCACCACATAAAAAAATAAATAAAGACATTGTGTCCACCTAAAAAAACTAAAAAAAAAAAAAAAAAGAAAAAAGAAAAAAAAAGTGCTGGGGATGTAGCTCAGTGGTCCAACTCCCAGGACCACAAAAACAAGCAAAACAAAACAAAAATACAAGAAATCCTATGTCTATCTTTGTAGTAAGATATAAAATATATGGGGAAAACCCACTTTAAAATAATACCACGGGGCTGGGGATGTAGCTTGGTGGTAGAGCACTTGCCTAGCAAGTACGGGGCCTCGGGGTTCAATCCCCACCACTGAAAAACAAAACAAAATAAACAACAACAACAACAAAACACTATTGCTGGACTCAACCAGAAAGGCCATTGATGCTTTCATGCAAGAACGAGCAATGTTATGAAATCACCTGATCCTGGGCTGGGACTATGGCTCAGTTGTATGGTAGTACATTTGCCTAGCATGTTCAAGGTCCTGGGTTTGATCCTCCCAGTGCCACAAGAAAACAAAACAAAACAAAACAAAACAAAAGCCCAATACTGTTCTTTGTGTGTGTGTAGGGGTGGGTACTGGGATTGAACACAGGGGCACTCTACCACTGAGCTACATCCCAGGCCCTTTCTACTTTGAGATAGTCTTGCTGAGTTGCCAAGGCTGGCCTCCAACTTGTGATCCTCCTGCCTCAGTTTCTTGTCACTGGGATGTGTCACCACACATGGCCAATACCTGTTCTCTTTTGAGTTAAATCATAAAATTCAATGTTATTCTTCAAGACACATCAATAGTATTTAAAAAAAAATAAAGTGCACACACTGATCCTTCTCTTCCTTCTGCTCTTCCTCTTCCCCTCCCTTCCCTCTCTGCCATGCCCTTTGTGCTGGGTATTGAAACGGGGCCCTACGTATGCTAAGCACATAGTCTAACACTGAGCTTCATCCTCAGCCCCACATAACTGATTTAAAAGTTTACATAAAATTGATCAACAACAAAGAATAGCCAGGACCACCCTAAAAGAAGCACAAGTTGGGTGCCATGGCACACGCCTGTAAGCCCAGGGTCTTGGGAGGCTGAGGCAGGAGCATCCCAAGTTGCTAAATTGTCAGCCTCAGCAACTTAGCAAGGCTCTCAAAATAAAAAAATAAAAAGGGGGAGATGTAGCTCAGGGGAAAAGCATTCCTAGGTTCAATCCCTGGTACCAAAAATAAATAAATAAAATAATAAAATAAAAGGAGCAATGAGAATATTCCTAAATTATGTTAATTGGGGCTGTAGCTCAGTGGTAGAGAGCTTGCCTAGTGTGGGTGAGGCACTGGGTTCAATCCTTAACACCACATAAAAACAAAAATATGTAAGCTGTCCATCTACAACTACAAAAAAATTTTTTAACGTGTATATTAATTAATCAGTCAACTGAAATACATGGCGGTGGTGCACCAAGGTTAGTGGAATGGAGTGGGCGATTAAGTCCTAGATCAAAATACAGGGATTCAGGATATGTTAAAGATGGCATTTTGGGCTAGGGAAATAGCTCAGTTGGTAGAGTGCTAGCTTCACATGCCCAAGGCCCTGGGTTCAATCCCCCACACCAAAAAAAAAAAAAAAAAAAAAAAAAAAATTGCATCTTGGGCTGGGGCTGTGGTTCAGTGGAAAATTGCTTGCCTAGCACATGTGAGGCACTGGGTTCGATCCTCAGCACCACATACAAATAAATAAATAATATGAAGGTATTGTGTCCACCTACAACTAACAAAAATAAAATGAAAAGATGGCATCTTAAAGGAGGGATAATGAATTAAGAAGTGGGTCAAATGGATTGCCACATATGGAAAAATAATCACATTTGATTCAGATGTCATGCATATATGTTGAATTCCAAATTAAAAAAAAAACAAATGTAAAAATTGAAACAATAAACTTCTGGAAGAAAAATGAAATAATTTATTCAGAATTTTGTCATAGGCAAGGTCTTTCTAAACATAATTCAAGGGACTGTGAGTGTAGCTCAGTAGCAGAGTGCTCGCCTAGCATGCATGAGGCCCTGGTTTCTGTCCCTGGCACCAAAAACAAAAAGTTCAAAGCCAAGTGAGGCACAGTGGCACACACCTGTAAACCCAGTTCTTGAGAAACTAAGGCAGGAGGACCACAAGTTCCATGCACCATTCTGCCTGTCCCCACCCATGCCCCCCCCTTTTTTAAACATTTTAAAAAATATTTATTTATTTGCTTTTAGTTGTATACAATGCAATGCATTTATGTTTACATGGTGCTGAGGATCGAACCCCGGCCGCGCCATGCTAGGTGAACGCTCTACCGTTGAGCCACAACCCCAGCCCCTGTCCCCTTTTTTTGAGAGGGAGTCTTACTATGTTGCTAAGACTGGCCTTGGACCCCTGGGCTCAAAAATTCTCCCACCTCAGCCTTGTGAGTAGTTGCAACTATAGGTATGTGCCACTGTGCCTGCAGGATTTTGTGGTTTTGTTTTTTTAAATATACAGGCATTACTTTCATAATCTGCCAAAGCAATAGAGATATTTACACTTCAGAACAAAAAAATAGAGATCTTGTGATGATGACAGCTGACTAATGAACCACACAGAGATATGCTAGACAACCGGGCGCCTAGGTGAGTTGAGCGTGTGTATGTCATCCTCATATGACACCTGCCCACAGAGATGTGCAGGGCTTTGAAGAAGATGCAATATCCGTTCCAGGAATAGGAAGCGGATGGGTAGAAGGTAGCACGTCAGAGCCTGCAGAATGTTACCATCATACATGGAATCAACTGAGACCGTCATGGGAGGCCTGGAGGAGGAATATGATGTGTGCCTAGACTAGACCGTGATCTAGCCGAGCTCTTTCTTGGGAGAATGACCAACAAGGAGTTTGAGAGAGTTTGTATAGTGCATAGAGAATGAGTTGAGGAAGGAGTGGGTTTTAGTTGTAAGTAAAAGAATTGTCCCTAATCTGAGTCCTGGAGAATTTCTTGAGGGTCACAGACCCGTCAAGTCTACCGCTAGGAAGACTTTCAACTAAGGTGCATTAAGATGTTCATAGTTCACGGGACTGGGTTTGTGGCTCAGAGCGCTTGCCTAGCATGTGTGAGGCCCTGGGTTCAACTCTCAGCACCACATACAAATAAATAAAATAAAGGTCCATCAACAATTTAAAAATATTTTTTTAAAAAAGATGCTCATAGTTCAGGGTTTTTTTTTTTTTTCCAAAACGCATTAAAATATGATAATATCTAAGAGAAGTCTGAAAGATGGCTGGGTATAAGAGGAACTATGGAAAACCATTCGACAAATTTTTAAGTATCAACCTCAGGAATGGACAAGCAAAGAAGGAAGGGTGGGGAGAGGGAAAGAAATAGTAATGTTTAGAAACACATAGAAAATCTCCCATGCAAAATGAACATGCAAACCAAAACTCCTTAGCCCAATGAAGAAAATATATTCCTAGAACAACGAACAAGATCAACAATCAAAACAGGAGCTCAAGTGAGATGAAATCAGTATAATAGGTGTGAAAATGCTTTTAAATAAACACGCTGATCTATCTGAGAATAATAACACCCACTAAGAAAGAACGAACGATTATAAAAACATTGGGCGGATCCCGCCAAAGGTGTTAGAAGATATGTACACGGGTGTCAACGGTAAACTTTCGACCGAAAGTACACTCAAATTTCAATAAGACTCCAGGTTCTTCAGGAGGCTGGGATTTAAGAATCAGCATTTCACCTCTCCTACCTTTAATAACATCTGGCACTGTGATTTTTGAAGATTGAGTTCGGTCTTTGTCATTTGTTGATGTCAGTATCCACTAACAGGTACTTTAACCACGTGGGCCTCAACCATCCATCCATGAAGTCACTTGCTACACTGAGCTGGTCCTAAATATGGGCCTTCCACAGGACCACTTCTCAGATCCTTTGGCATTCCTCTTGGGACATGGGAAATGCTCCATTTGTGCCTTCCCACCCTCAGTGGTGCTTGGTGGCCTCAGAAGACTTAGTGGGGCTGTGCTTTCTGCTTCCTGCAGCTCCAGCTGGTGTGGGAAGCAATCCTACTCTCTGCTCCACATCTGGCTCCTGGGAACTCTGCAAGGCTGCCTAGGTCCACCTGCAGAATCAACCCCCAGCATGCTGCACCACGAGGGGGAACTCGGGGATCTTCCTTCATCTCCAGTCTTGACCTTGACAGTGGGGGCTTGAAAGCCCTAATCGCTCAGAACCCCAAACCTGAGTGGGGATTCTACTGTAGACCTACACCATGGGAGGGGACAGTGCTTGTGACTTCTCCAGGATGCTCACTAGCCTCTGACTCTTTTGCTTTTTTTTTTTTTTTTTTTTTGTGGTACCAGGGATTGAACTCAGGGGCACTCGACCACTGGGCCACATCCCTGGCCCTTTTTTTGTATTTTATTTAGAGACAGGGTCTCACTGAGTTGCTAAGTGCCTCGCCATTGCTGAGGCTGGCTTTGAACTTGTGATCCTCCTGCCTCAGCCTCCCAAAGTGCTGGGATTACAGGTGTGCGCCACCGCGCCCGGCTTGCTTTTTTTTTTTTTTGGTACTGGGGATTGAACTCAGGGGCACCGGACCACTGAGCCATGTCCCCAGCCCTATTTTGTATTTTATTGAGAGACAGGGTCTCACTGAGTTGCTTAATGCCTTGCTTTTTTGTTGTTGTTGTTGTTTAGGCTGGCTTTGAATCATGATCCTCCTGCCTCAGCCTCCAGAGCTGCTGGGATTACAGGCATATGCCACCGTGCTTGGCTTTGCTTTTTTTTTTTTTTTTTTTTTTTTTTAATATTAATATGATTTTTTTAGTTGCAGATGGACACAGTACCTTTATTTATTTATTTTTTGTGGTGCTGAGGCTCAAACCCAGTGCCTCACGCATGCTAGGCAAGCACTGTACCACTAAGCCACAGCCCATGCCCCATATTTTGCTTTCCTTCTGAGTCCTCTGTCCCTTTCCCTTCTCCCATGGAAGCCTCATATCTCTTAGGGACCCTTCCTAAGAAGTTGGACCTAGAGAAGAAGGCCAAGTGTGTGTGTGCCATTTCAGGAATATGAATGGACATGTTTGGTTTTATATCATTAGGAATTGAAATGTAAGAGTGCTCAAAGAAGAGGAATGAGGATAAAGGAATCCCAGGCAAGTGGATGACGTTAGAACATCTTTTAAGAAGTGGGCTATTTGGCTGGGCACAGGGGCACACACCTGTAATCCCTGCAGCTCAGGAGGCTGAGGCAGTAGGATCACGAGTTCAACGCCAGCCTTAGCAAAAGTGAGATGCTAAGCAACTCAGTAAGACCCTGTCTCTAAATAAAATACGAAAAGGGGCTGGGGATGTGGCTCAGTGAGCGAATGCCCCTGAGTTCAATCCCCAGTACACCCCCCACCACCAAAAAAAAAAGAAGTGGGTTATTTTTTTTTTTTTTTTTTTTTTTTTTTTTGTGGTACCAGGGATTGAACTCAGGGGCACTCGACCACTGGGCCACATCCCCAGCCCTTTTTTGTATTTTTATTTAGAGACAGGGTCTCACTGAGTTGCTAAGTGCCTCGCCATTGCTGAGGCTGGCTTTGAACTCGCGATCCTCCTGCCTCAGCCTCCCAAAGTGCTGGGATTACAGGCGTGAGCCACCGCGCCCGGCAGAAGTGGGTTATTTAATATTCAATACTATTCAATACATACACTGTGGCAATGTAGGCCACCCCTCCCCCCACTGCTTCAAAGCTTCTGTGAAGTGTCTACAGAGCAAAAAGACCTAATGTGGGTGACTTTGGGTGAAACTCAAGGTGCTTTGTTCCACATTTGAGTCAAGATAGTGCAGAAGACTGTGTAGGATGGTGAAATCATTCATGAACTTATTTGGGGGAAGCAGAGGCAGAATGTCTAGCCAGAAGAAACCACCAGAAAGCAAACCTTCCAGGGGCTCACATAAATCTTTGTTGTTTTTTTTTAATTTTTAAAAAAATTTTTAGTGTAGATGGACACGATATATTTATTTTTATTTATTTATTTTTTATGCGGTGCTGAGGATCCAACCCAGGGCTTCATGAGTGCGAGGCCAGCGCTCTAGTGCTGAGCCCCAGCCCAATCTTAGGGTTTTTAAAGACAAATCTTGGAGTTTTTAAAAAGAATGGGCACATCAGCTGGCCTGTGTTGGACATGCCTGAAGGGACACCAGAATCACGAAGCCCGGCTCTCAGCCTGCAAGTGTCATCGCAGGGCCCTGAGGCACTCATCCGAGAAGCACTGACTGGGGACCTACTATGGTCCAGATATACCTGGAACCATGAATACAAGAACAAAAGCCATATGATATTTGTCACAAAGGCACAATGTTGCAAGCTAAGTGCCACAGAGAGGTATATAACCTGAGAAAAGAATGAACAGCCCCTGCACCAACGGACTTGAGAGGAACCTGGCTCACAGAGGAAGTGTCAGAACTGGCTACCCATCCTCTCCACTTCCTCTTCTGTCCCCAAGGCTCTCAGAATCCTTTGCCAACATGGCTCTAGGTTGCCAGTCCAAATTTCTGACACAGTGTCCTGATATTTATGTATCCTTTGCCTAATTAAAGCATTATTATTATTATTTTTTTTTTTTTGGTGCTGGCAACTAAACCCACAGTCACTTTACCACTGAGCCACATCCCCAGCCCTTTTTAATTTTATTTTTTTGTTTTGATATAGGGTCTTGCTAAGTTACTTAGGGCCTAAGTTGCTGGACTGGCCTTGAACTTGGGATCCTCCTACCTCAGCCTCCCGAGTGGCTGGGATTACAGGCGCGTGCCACTGCATCCAGCTGGAAATTTCTCTTCTGATTACTGTTCTTATTACTAACCACGGCTTAGCGAGCACAGAATTATGCAGTCTTTAGGGGCATGATCCAGGTCCCCCAATGGATTCCTGAAACTATGGATAGTGCCAAACTTTACATATACTGTTTCTTCTACACCTGCATGTATATATGACAAAGTTTAATTTATAAATCAGGCACAGTAAGATATTAAGAACAGTACTAATAAAGTAGAACAATTATAACAATACCCTGTGATAAAAGTTATGTGAGTGTGGTTTCTCTCTCAAAATATCCTTGTAACCTTTTTGGACTGTGGTTACCCATGGATAACTGAAACCATGGAAAACCAAACCACAGATAAGAGGGGATCACTGTATACACTGCAGAAGCTACATGACCCCCACCTTGCAATGCTTTGGTTAAGGAGTGAAGATAGAGTATGAAGAACAAGTGTCACCCCAACAGGAAAATGCCTGTTATCTCAGAATCTTTGGGTGAGATAATTGCCTTTATGTTCACAGGGTGAAAAGAACAGGCTCCTGTGGACAGAGGCATCTGTCCCAAGCAGACTGACTGTGAGACTCTTAGTGCATTCCACATGAAGAGGAGGGTGTCACAAGACATGGTGTTCACTGTAGGTGGGAGATGAAGGGAACTATTTCCCTCTCCCTAACTCACAGTAACAGCATCAAAACTAATGAAGAGGGGCTGGGGTTGTGGCTCAATGGTAAAACACTTGCCTGGCATGTGTGAGGCACTGGGTTCCATCCTCAGCACCACATACAAATAAATAAAATAAAGGCCCATCAACAACTAAAAAATATTTTTAAAAAATAAATAAGTAAAATAAAGGTATTGTGTCCATCTTTTACAACTAAAAAAATATTTAAGAACAAAGAAACAAATTGTCCAGGTTTCAAGCACTGAGGGGAAATATTCTTATATTGCTGACATAGAAGGGTTTATGAGACCCAGATACAAGAGGAATTTAGTAACAGCCCTGCAAAAAGTCCAAGTGGTCTCCTCCTGCCTGTTGCTTTCAATGAATGAGCAAACCCAAGACAAAATATTTTGGGACAAATTATCAGAGAAGGGCACCTCTGCCTGAAGGGGTCTGGCTTGGGCAGCTGAAATGACTTCCTATGTGACAGATCTGAGATGATGGTGAGAAGAAAGGGACGAGAAAGGAATGGAAGAGAACAGAAGGCCAATACGGAGTCCTGGGTTTCTCTCTGCTGCTGACAGGCTGTGCGACCTTGAGTTTCTGTTTCCCCTCTCTGAGACTCCAAGTTTCATCTTCATAATACAGATTTGTAAGCTGAGTTCCCTTACAGCCCTGTCCTGGAACTCAATAAAGTCAATGTTCACTGTCTTATTTTGAAAGTAAAAATATTGTCTTTGTTGATATCCATTTTCCACTTCGTTAATTTTGTTTTTTTTCCCCACTTATTTATTTTCTCCTTCTCCTAGATGATGCTTTGTTCATTAAACTTCAAACTTTCTTCTTACCTAATAAACACATTTAAGGCTGTAACTTCCCCTCTAAATACAGCTTTGGTTATATCTCATAAATTTTAATTTGTATACTTTCGTTATTACTCCAACTACATTCTAAAATCCTTAACAGTAAACCATCAGTAATTTAGAAATATTTGTCCATTCTTTTTTAAATTTTTAGTTGTAGATGGGCATAACACTTCCATTTTATTTATTTATGTGGTGTTGAAGATTGAACCCAGTGGCCCACACATGTGAGGCAAGTGCTCTACCACTGAGCCAAAAACCCAGCCCTAGAAATATTTGTTAGTTCTAAACATTTTTATTAGTTTTTGGTTATTGATTCCAGCTTAGTTCAGAGTATTAAATTCATTGCATTGCTTTTGAGTTCAGAGTATACGTCCTGTTTTTCCTTTTTTTAATATTTATTTTTTGTTGTAGTTGGACACAATGCCTTTATTTATTTTTACATGCTGCCGAGAATTGAACCCAGGGCCGCGCACGTGCTAGGTGAGCGCTCTACCGCTGAGCCACAACCCCAGCCCATGTCCTGTTTTTAATCTTTTGAAATGTACTTAGATTTGTTTTGTCACCCCAATGTATGCCAGCTTTTTTATAAATGTTCTTCATCTGCTTGTAAAATACACATATATGCACTTTGGGATTGAGTGCTTTATATCTAGTTTTCTACTTGTATGGATGAAATATTCTATCTAATATTTTATCGGACTGTTCTATTAAATCCTAAGACAAATAGGTTAAAAATCTATTATGATTTTGGACTTCCATATTTCTTCCAGTAATTCTATACACTTTCACATCTAGGTTTTAAGACCATCTTATTAGGTATATAGAACTATATTTTGTCATACTGTTGAATTAAAAATTGTTGTTATAAGCTGGGCACGGTGGCACACACCTGTAATCCCAGTGGCTCAGGAGGCTGAGATGGGAGGATTGAGAGTTCAGCCTCAGCAACTTAGCGAGGCACTAAGCAACTCAGTGAGACCCTGTCTCTAGATAAAACACAAAATAGGGCTGGGGATGTGGCTCAGTGGTTGAGTGCCCCTGAGTTCGATTTCTGGTATCAAAGGAAAAAAAGCTGTCATTATAGCTGGGCATGGTAGCAGATGCCTTTAATTGTATCAACTAGGGAGGCTATGGCAGGAGGATCACAAGTTGGAGTCCAGGCTTGGCAATTTATCAAGATCTTGTCTCAAAGCAATAATGAGAGCTGGGTGTGGTGGCACACACCTGTAATCCCAGCAGCTAGGGAGGCTGAGACAGGATTGCAAGTTCAAAGCCAGTCTCAGCAACAGTGAGGTGCTAAGCAACTCAGTGAAACCCTGTCTCTAGATAAAATACAAAATAGGGCTGAGAATATGGCTCAGTGGATGAGTGCTCCTGAGTGCAACCCCCAGTACCCCACCCCCCCCACACACACAAAAAGAACCAGGGATGTTGCTCAGTGGCTAGGCTCCCCTGGGTTCAATCCCTGGAATAATAATAATTTTTTAAAAAGGGCTAGAGACGTGGCTCAGTTGTAGAGCACTTACCTAGCATATATGATGTCTGGTGTTGAATCCCAGCACACACACACACACACACACACACACACACACACACACACGTGAGAGAGAGAGAGAGAAAAGAATTTACCTTTTTTCACATTAAAATATTTTGTCTGTCTCTGTGTCCTCTAGTCTGTACCATTGGTCTACAAGTCTATTTTGGTGCCAATACCATGCCATTTTTGTTACTATAGCTCTGTAGTATAGTTTAAGGTCAGGTATTGTGATGCCTCCTGCTGCACTTTTTTTTTTTTTTTAAATATTTTTATTTATTTGCTTTAGTTGTACACAATGTGTTTTTTATTCAATGCATTTTATTTGTACGTGGTGCTGAGGATCGAACCCGGGTCGCCCACGTGTTAGGCGAGCGCTCCACCGCTGAGCCACAATCCCAGCCCCTCCTGCTGCACTTTTCTTGCTAAGGATTGCTTTAGCTATTTTGGGTCTCTTATTTTTCCAAATAAATTTCATGATTGCTTTTTCTATTTCTATGAAGAATGTCATTGGGATTTTAATAGGAATTGCATTTTAAATCTGTATAATGCTTTTGGTAGCATGGCCATTTTGACAATATTAATTCTGCCTATCCATCCAGGAGCATGGGAGATCTTTCCATCTTTTGAGGTTTTCTTCAATTTTTTTCTTCAGTGTTCTGTAGTTTTCATTGTAGAGGTCTTTCACCTCTTTTGTTAGATTGATCCCCAGGTATTTTATTTATTTATTTATTTATTTGAGGCTATTTTGATTGGAGTAGTTTTCCTAATTTCTCTTTCAGTGGATTTATTGCTGATGTATAGGAATGCATTTGACTTATGGGTGTTGATTTTATATCCTGCTACTTTGCTGAATTCATTTATTAGTTCTAGAAATTTTCTGGTGGAATTTTTTGGATCTTCTAGATACAAAATCATGTCATCAGCAATAGTGATAGTTTGAGTTCTTTACCAATTTGTATCCCTTTGATTTCTTTCTTTTGTCTAATTGCTCTGGCTAGAGTTTCAAGGACAATGTTGAATAGAAGTGGTGAAAGAGGACATCTTTGTCTTGTTCCAGATTTTAGAGGGAACGCTTTCAATTTTTCTCCATGTAGAATGATGCTGGCCTTGGGTTTAGCTTATACCCAAAGGACTTAAAATCAGCATACTATAGCGGCACAGCCACATCAACGTTTATAGCAGTTCAATTCACAATAGCTAGACTATGGAACTAACCTAGGTGTCCCACAACAGATGAATGGATAAAGAAAATATGGTATATATATTCAATGGAATATTACTCAGCTTTAAAGAAGGGTGAAGTTAGGGCATTTGCCAGTAAATGGTTGGAGTTGGAGAATATCATGCTAAGCGAAATAAGCCAATCCCACAAAACCAAAGGCCAAATGTTTTCTCTAATATGCGGATACTAATTCACAATAAGGCGGGGGAGTGGGCACTAGGGCAAAATAGCATTAGATTGGGTAGAGTGAAGTGAAGGGAGGGGAAAGATAGTGGAATGAAACAGACATTATTACTTTATGTATATATGTGACTACATGACCAATATGATTCTGTAACATGTACACTGTGAGAAATTATATCCCATCTATGTATGATATATCACAGTGCATAAATGCATTCTACTGTCATGTATAACTAAAACAAATAAAAAATTAATAATAAAAATAAATGAAATATTTTGTCTGATATTAATAAAGTTATATCAGTTTGTTTTTTAGTTGGCATTGCATAAATACATTTCATTTTTTAAAAAATTTCATCTTAGCTGGGCATGGTGGCGCACACCTGTAATCCCAGCACTTGGGAGGCTGAAGCAGAAGGATCGCAAGTTCAAAGCCAACCTCAGCAGTGGTGAGGGACTTAGCAACTCAGTGAGACCCTGGCTCTAATAAAATAAAAAAAGGGGTCTGAGGATGTGGCCCAGTGGTCGAGTGTTCCTCAGTTCAATCCCTGGTACCAAAAAAAAAAAAAAAAAAAAAGTATCCAACAGTAGACTATTTTAATTTTTTTTTGTTCCTATCTTATAATTCTTGTTTTTGTGTATCACAATTCAATCTTGTAAGACCCACTAGCCATTACTATTACTGTGTCATGAACTTAATATGTGCTTACAGTTAGGGATGGGTTTACTACTCTCTGCATTTTGATCCTTTTTAAAAAATATGTTTTAAATGTTGACAAACCTTTATTTTATTCATTTATGTATATGTGGTGCTGAGAATCAAACCCAGTGCCTCATACATGCTAGGCATACGCTCTACCAATGAGCCACAACCCCAGTACCTACCCCCCACTTTTTTTAAAACACTTACAACCCAGACTTTCCTTCTAGAATCACACTGCTTCTGCCTGAGGTGCATGCTTTAGTATATCTTTCAATGACAGTATTTATGTTTGTTTTTTTTAAAGTCTTCATCTAACTTGAGATGAGAATTTCTTGAGAATTTCACTGGGCTTAGAATTCTAGGTTGATTGTTATTATTCTTCAGTACATTGAAGGCATCATTCTACTGTCTTTGGTCTTCTACTTTTTTAATATTTATTTATTTGTTTTAGTTGTACACAATGCCTTTATTTATTTTTTAAAATATTTATTTATTTACTTTAGTTGTACACAATGCAATGCATTTATGTTTACATGGTGCTGAGGATCGAACCCGGGCCACGCACGTACGGGGTGAGTGCTCTACCGCTGAGTCACAACCCCAGCCCTGGTCTTCTACTAGTTTTGAGTTCTGAGTTGCCATTCCCTTTATTATCTGGCTGCTTTTGAGATGCTTCTGTCTGTTGCTGATATACTTCAATTTTTTACGACACCCAGGTCTGAATTTTTTTTTTTTTTTTTTTGGTACTGGGGATTGAACTCAGGGGCACTTGACCACTGGGCCACATCTCTAGCCCTTTTTTTTTTTGTATTTTATTAGAGACAGGGTCTCATGAGTTGCTAAGTGCCTTGCCATTGCTGAGGTGGCTTTGAACTCACGATCCTCCTGCCTCAGCCTCCCAAATGCTGGGAATACAGGCGTGCACCACGGCACCCGGCCAGGTCTGAATTTTTGTTTAAACATATGGCACTTCTCAGGCCTTTTAAATCTATGAAGAGCTGTCTTACATTGATTCTAGAAAACTGTCATCCATTCTTTCTTCAAATACTATCTTTACTGCATTCTAAATCTAAATGCTCAATCATTTTACTTAATTCCCTTGTGTCTCTAAACCATTTCTCCACATTTACCTTTGTTTTCTATACTATTTTATGTATAATTTCTTTTGATTTACATTCCACTGTACCAATTCTCTCTTCTCCTGTGTCTAACGAGCTCCCAAATCATATTCTGAGTTTTGGGTAAAGAGGATTTAACCCAGGGACACTTTACCACTGAGCTGCATTCCCAGACATATTCTGTTTTGAGATAGGGTCTTGCTAAGTTGCCAAGGCCAACCTTACACTTGCAATCCTCCTGACTCAGCCTCCTGAGTCACTGAGATATAGGCATGCACTATCATACCTGGCCATATCCTGAATTTTAAAACTTGGTTGTTTTATTTATTTATTTATTTATTTATTTATTTATTTATTTATTTATTCAATCATTCCATTCATTTATACATACTGGAAATTGAACCCAGAAGCATTCTACCTCTGAGATATGTCCCCAGTCCTTTTTCAATTTTATTTAGAGACATGGTCTTGTAAGTTGCCCAGGTTGGCCTCAAACTTGTGATCTTTGCCTCCTGAGTCACTGGGTCTTAAAATATGGTTATTTTATTGTGCTTTTCTAAAAAGTTCTATGTGAAGCTGGGTGTGGTGTCACATGCCAATAATCCCAGTGGCTTGGGAGGCTGAGGCAAGAAGATTGTAAATTCAAAGCCAGCCTCAGCATCTTAGCAAGGCCCTAAGTAACTTAGTAGACCTTGTCTCAAAATAAAAAATAAAAAAGGGCTGGGGATGTGGCTTAGTGGTTAAATGCCCCTGGGTTCAATCCCTGGTATCTAAATAAATAAATAAATAAATAAATAAATAAATAAATAAAATAAAAATGCTACGTGGTTCTTTTGCAAATCTGTAATGATATCTCCTTGCAAAGTCTACAATTCATGGCAGATTTTTTTTTTTTTTTTTTTTTTTTTTTGGGTGCTGGGGATTGAGTCTAGGTCCTTGCACATTCCAGGCAAGTACTCTACCACTGAGCCACATCCTTAGCTTTCTGAAGAGTTTTTCAATGTTGTTTTGTCTTTAAATATTATAGAGTATTTGTTTTAAAATATGTAGCAAAATTTAAGTATGCAAAGCCTATGTGGGTCTGTTTCTGCTGATTCTTACTTGTGTTGCTTTGTTTCCTTGTATATTTAATTATATCTGTGACACTCTTTGACCTTGAAAATTATTTGGTGGTGGTGGTGGTGGGGTGTTTCTCCTAGAATGAAAATGCCCTTATTCCAAAGATGATTTTGTTTTTGTCAGACGTATAGGGGCACTATTAGTTCTGTATAACATTTTAGTTAACTGCTTTAAAGTATACTGGACTATCCAAGTGATGCAACTTTAGACCATAAATCCACAATAGGGCTAGCCTGTGCTCACAACCTAGCAGGGCTAAGTCATTAGTTATTCCTGCCTTGCTCAGCATCAAGGTGCTCTAAGGCCTAGGCTGGCTTGGGAGACTCTCTGTACTGCTCTACCACTCTGTAGTATCCCTTACTGTGGTGCCCGTTAGACTGCACTGAAACTCTATTAACCTCTCTTACAACTGTACACTTTTTGGAGGCATGGGTCATGTTTTTAGTCGATACTCTTTAAAAAAAAAAAATAAGGGGGGGGGCAGAATGAAAGACAGAGTGATAAAGGACTTATCATTTTCTCTCCAATGACTGACGTGTACTGACAAGTAGTTAAAGGAATGAAGGTTGTCATGGATTTAACAAAGAGATATGAGTCATAAACATTTTCACAAAGCATATTAGAAGTTAATAACATTTCCATTAATAATAGATATGGGTCAGGCACAGTGGGGCACACCTGTAATCCCTGTGGCTCAGGAGACTGAGATGGGAGGATCATGAGTTCAAAGCCAATCTCACCAATGGCAAGGTGCTAAGCAATTCAGTGAGACCCTGTCTCTAAATAAAATACAAAATAGGGCTGGGGATAATGGCTCAGTGGTTGAGTGTCCCTGAGTTCAATCCCTTGTACAAAAAAAAAAAAAAAAGACAAGACTAGATCTTAGAGCCAGGTGTGGTGGTGCATACCTGTAATCCCAGAGGCTTTGGAGTCTGAGGCAGGAGGATTTTGAGTTCAAAGCCAGCCTGAGCAACTTAGGAGGCCCTAAGCAACTCAGTGAGACCCTGTCTTGAAATAAAATATAAAAAAGGCCTAGGGATGTGGCTCAGTGGTTAAGAAAAGAATAGATCTTAGAGACTTTTCAGGGGCAAATACCAAGGATTTAATTGATAGTATCACTGAAATGGAGGAGGGGTAATTCCAGTATATAAAATCATGGGTGCAGAAAGTAGCAAATTCTGTCAACAAGAGGATGCTATAGTTTGGATTGCAAATGTCCCTCAAAGGCCCATATATCAAAAGTTTGGTCCTCAGTTTGGTGCTATTGTAGCCTTTAGGAGGTGGGGTGCCATGGGAGCTCTTAGGTCACTGGGGACACGCCTTTGAAGGGGACTGTGGGATGCTAGTCTTTCCCCCTCTGTCTCCTTCTTGGTTGTCACAAGTTAACTTATGTTCTCTGCCACATATTCTGGCTATGACAAAATGCCTTGTCACAGGCCTAAAAGCAACAGGGCCAACTGACTGTGGCCTGAAACTTCCAAAACTTGAGCCAAAAGAAACATTTTCTCTCTCTTTTTAAAAAATATTTATTTATTTGCTTTAGTTGTACACAATGCGTTTATTTTTACATGGTGCTGAGGATCGAACCCGGGTCATGCACGTGCTAGGTGAGCGCTCTACCACTGAGCCACAACCCCAGCACCAGAAACCTTTTCTCTTATTAAGATGTTTATCTCAGGGGCTGGAGTTGTGGCTCAGTGCTTGCCTAGCACGTGTAAGACACTGGGTTTGATCCTCAGCACCACATTAAAAATAAAGAAATAAATAAAGGTAGATAAAGAACTCAAAACCCCACAAATAACCCAATCAATAAAGGGGCAGAAGAACTGAACAGACACTTCACAGAAGAAATATGATTGGTCAACAAATATATTTAAAAATGTTCAACATCTCTAGCAATTAGAGAAACGCAAGTTAAAACTACACTGAGAGCTGGGCTCAGTAGCGCATGCCTGTAATCGCAGTGGCTCAAGAGGCTGAGGCAGGAGGATCATGAATTCAAAGCCACCTTCAGGAAAAAGCATGGTGCTAAGCAACTCAATGAGACCCTGTCTCTGAATAAAATACAAAAAAGGTCTGGGGATGTGGCTCAGTGGTTAAGTGCCCCTGAGTTCAATCCCTGGTACCCAAAAAAAAACCAAAACAAAACAAACTACACTGAGATTTCATCTCACTCCAGTTAGAATGGCAATTATCAAGAATATAAGTAACAAAGTTGGTGAGGAACTGGACGCGGTGGCTCACGCCTGTAATTCCAACATTTGGGAGGCTGAGGCAGGAGGATCACAAGTTGAAAGCCAGCCTCAGCAATGCCGAGTCACTTAGCAACTCAGTGAGACCCTGTCTCTAATAAAATACAAAAAAAGGGATGGGAATATGGCCCAGTGGTCAAGTGCCCCTGAGTTCAATCCCCAGTACCCCCCTCCAAAAAAAAAGTTGGTGAGGATGTGGGGAGAAAGGTACACTCATACATTGCTGGTGGAACTGCAACCACTCTGGAAAGCAGCATGGAGATCCCTCAGAAAACTTGGGATGGGGGCTGGGGTTGTGGCTCAGCGGTAGAGCGCTCAACTAGCACATGCACAGCCTGGTTTCGATCCTCAGCACCACATAAACATAAATGCACTGCATTGTGTACAACTAAAGCAAATAAATAAATATTAAAAAAAAAAGAGCCGGGTGCGGTGGCGCATGCCTGTAATCCCAGCACTTTGGGAGGCTGAGGCAGGAGGATCGCGAGTTCAAAGCCAGCCTCAGCAATGGCGAGGCACTTAGCAACTCAGTGAGACCCTGTCTCTAAATAAAATACAAAAAAGGGCTGGGGATGTGACCCAGTGGTCGAGTGCCCCTGAGTTCAATCCCCGGTAACCACAAAAAAACAAAAAAAAAAAAAAAAAAAAAAAAAAGAAAACTTGGGATGGAACCAACATTTGATCCAATTAATCTCACTCCTCAGCATATACCTAAAGGATTTAATATCAGCATACTGTACTGATGCAGCCACATCAATGCTTACAGCAGCTCAATTCACAATAGCTAAGCTATGGAACCAACCCAGGTGCCCTTCAACAGATGATGGATAAAGAAAATGTGGTATATATACACATTGGAATATTACTCAGCCACAAAGAAGAATGAAATAATGGCATTTGCTGGTAAATGGATGGAGCTGGAGAATATCACATAAGTGAAATAAGCCAATCCCCAAAAACCAAAAGCCGAACATTCTCTCTGATATATGGATGCTAACATACATGCTAATAGATGTTCATTGGATTAGACAAAGGGGAATAAAGGAAAGGAAGGGGGATCAAAATAGGAAAGACAATAGGATGAATCAAACTTAACTTTCCGATGTTTACATATGAATACACAACCAGTACATGTACATATACAACCACAAGAAAGGGAAGTTATATATATGTATCTACACACACACACACACACACACACACACACACACATATATGTACACACATATATATATAATATGTCAAAACACACTCTACTGTCATGTACATCTAAAAAAGAACAGATTAAAAAATATGAAAAAAAAAAGATGTTTATCTCAGGTATTTTGTTTTAGTAACAGAAATCTAACACAGTTAAGACCAAGTTGGTGCTGAAGAGTTCTTTTTTGTTTGCTGTTGAAGAGTTCTGCTCTGTGAAGAGGGATTAGAATATTCCGCTCACACCTGCTGAATGGTATTTACATTCTATGTGTGTTACTATAGAGGTAACACAGGCACTGAGTTTTCATACCAGAGGGAAATGTTGGCTATTCTCAAAAGCATTGCTGAATTCAAATATCTAAAATGGGCAGCTCCTCCCTGGATATTAAGAGACAAGATTTTGGTACTTAAAGTAGAAAAAAAAATCAGTTACCTCAATTTCTCTTCTCCATTCTCCACCCCTGTCCTGAATAATCAGAACTTCACTGTTAGCTGAGCTGGCTTTGTGGAAGTCACTAGTGAGACTTAGATAAATCTGCAATGACTTTAGAAGAGGGCCTGTAAGATCCATCCCAATGCCTTCCTATTATCTATCTGCTTCTCAAGCAATCACAGAACCTTTCTTTTTTTTTTTAATATTTATTTATTTGGTTTAGTTGTACACAATGCGATTTTATTTTTACATGGTGCTGAGGATCGAACCCAGGCTGCCCATGTGCTAGGCGAGCGCTCTACCGCTGAGCCATAATCCCATCCCACAGAACCTTTTAACAGAGGGACAGACAAGTCTATTCTGCTACCCAACAAATGACTCCCTCCTAGCTCTTCTCTCTCATTGACAGTACCACAAAAATGCTATATGGTGGAAGAATCTGGCATGTAGGTTCTGGGTAACCATCACAATATTAGAGAAAAAAACCATGAAAAACTCATCAAGATCACTGGGTACCATGGAAGTGTCCCCAAGACCTCTGACACACTACAAATGAACTCTTCAACATGGTTTTTGAGTACTTTACCGTATTTTTTTTTTTTTCGTTTTTGCAAGCCTGCTGGTATCTGCTGACCACGACAGACAATGAACACGTGAACCCAGCAGCTCACAAGCCACGTCAGGCCGCTCTTCACGTCTGGAAGCCCGGGGCTGATGTTAATCTGCAGTATTTTTCTGCCCACTCTCACGTCTCCTCAGGCCGCTCCCCTTGAGGAACTGAGAGTTGCCATCTGACTGTTCAACTACAGTTCCTTGTAATTTTCTCTGCCCACTTCTTCCAGAGAAACTAGCCGCTCGTGGCACCTTTCTCCTAAGGTCCTGAGGAATTTGCTGAATGTCAAAGAGCAAATTAAAGCAAGAGAGAAGCTGGACTCAAGGACAGTGGGTATCATCCAGGAGGGACGCCCAACCTTGTGAGCAAGCCATTTTCTTTCTTTCTTTTTTTTTTTTTTTATTGATTTATTTGCTTTTATTTTTACATGGTGCTGAGCATAGAACCCGGTTGCACACGAGCTAGGTGAGTGCTCTACCACTGAGCCACAATTCCAGCCCATTTTCTACTGATGATTTTCTACTGATGATTCACTTCCTGAGCAGTGTCTACTGGAGTCCCATTCTGCTCTGTAGTCAAACCCAGGACCCCTGTGTGGTTCACCAAAACCTGGGGCCATCGCTCAGACCTGACATGACCTGGCTGCCAGGCTAGGCGTGGCTGAAATCCTGTTCTTCTGTTTGGAGTTTCATCAGATGGAATGCTGATAATAAAACAGAGCCAGGTGCAGTGGCGCAAGCCAGTAATCCCAGCACTTGGGAGGCTGAGGCAGGAGGATTGCGAGTTCAACACCAGCTTTAGCAATGGCGAGGCACTTAGCAACTCAGTGAGACCCTGTCTCTAAATAAAATACAAAAAAGGGCTGGGGATGTGATCCAGTGGTCAAGTACCCCCAAGTTCAATCCCTGGTATCACACACACACACACACACACACACACACACACACACACACAAATGAATGAAGCCAGCAGGCTCACAGCACCCTGGTGCTGTCTCTGTCATTGTCTGCCCCTCACAATACTGCATCCTCCATTTACATATCTGGGTCCTCCCTGAGAGGTAAGAACAGTGTCAGAGTAAATACTGGGCCAGGTGCAGGGACACAAGCCTGTAATCCGAGCGACTCAGGATTCTGAGGCAGGAGGATCACAAATTTGAGGCCAGCCTTAGCAATTTAGTGAGACCCTCAACAACTGAATGAGGCCTTATCTCAAAAACAAAAAGGGGGGCTGGGGCTATGGCTCAGCGGTACAGCACTCATCTCGCATGTGTGAGGCCCTGGGTTCGATCCTCAGCACCACATAAATAAAATAAAGGTATTGTGTCCACCTACAGCTAAAAAAATATTTTTAAAAAAGGGGGTGGGGTGGGGGTGTAGCTCAGTGGTCAAGCAATTCTCAGTACAAAAGAAATTAATATTGAATGAATGATAAATGAAAAAAATCATTATATGCTGGGGAACACACCCACTATTCTAGAAGGGATAAGATCTAAAACCCTGGGAATTCTCCATGGCCACTCATTGGGACACTTCATGATTTTAAATCCACAAGAGCCAAGGCACCTGGAGAAAAGGATCATGTTGCTTTGTAAAAATTAAAATGATGCTGCAGTAAATTGGGTGAACTGTGTCACGTGCTCAGAAACATAAATAAAGGGGCTGAGGATATAGCTCAATTGGTAGAATGCTTGCCTTGCATGCACAAAGCCCTGGGTTCAATCCCCAGCAAGGAAAAAAAGGAAGAAAGAAAGAAATCTAAGTAAAAAGATGTCACCAACACACAAACAGAGAAACCAGACTAAGCATCTGTCACCTCTATAGAGGTGGACTCTCTTATTCTGGGGCTGGGTGTGGCCCACCCAGTGCCTCTACAGCCTGTGCTCACAGTGACAATTCCCTGTGAACTCACATCCTGCAAGACCACCAGGGGGCCAGGCAACCTGCAAACCAATCAAAGGAATCCACTTCATTAACACAGGCTAGATGAACCTACTGTGGACCAAGAATTGTGCGTGGCCAAGGGCCTGTGACCAGGGAGGAACAGGACTCGGTGCATGCTCCCTGGGTCTCCAGGCTTCTGAACCAAGAGGTCAGAAGCACACAAAGCTGACTGTAGCCCAACAGAGCTCCACGTGTCCATGTGATGTGCCCTTACAAGTGGCCACAATTTCCCTGTCCCTCCTCTCCTCTGGGCCTGCGTTCCCTCCCGCTGAATCTGGGTATGTGGGGTCTGCTCTGACCAGAATACAGCGGGACTGACATTGTATGACTTCTGAGTCTCGGCCTTTAAGGACTCACTCCTCTTGAAATGCTCATTCTCTGGAACACGCCCCCAAGAACCTGGCTACCATGCTCTAAGTCCGAGTCACATGGAAAGACCATTTGCAGGTGTTTTGTTGCCAGTTCCAATTGAGCTCAAACTTCAAATCATTCCATCCCAGACAACAGATGAGAGAGTGAAGGGATTTCCAGATGAGTCCAGTACCCAGAAAGGGCCCCGAGGTCACAGAACAAAAGACAAGCTATCCTTGTGGGGCCATCCAGAGGCCTGATCCACAGAATCCTGTGCATGACAAATGGCTGTTTCTGCCACTCCTAACTCACAGCAGAGGTTTGTTACATAGCAGCAGACAACCACCAAAAGAGCAGCCATGATGGCAGATGCCCTCAGGTAAGGAACTCAATATGCGGGTACCAGAAAGTCACTATCATTAGAGAATATGTGGAGGCGGGCGTGGTGGCGCATGCCTGTAATCCCAGCACTTGGGAGGCTGAGGCAGGAGGATCGCGAGTTCAAAGCCAGACTCAGCAATGGCAAGGCACTTAGCAACTCAGTGAGACCCTGTCTCTAATAAAATGCAAAAAAGGGCTGGGGATGTGGCCCAGTGGTCAAGTGCTCCTGAGTTCAATCCCCTGTACCAAAACAAAAAACAAAAAACAAAAACAAAAACAAACAAACAAAAAAAACACATGTGGACAGAGGCTTTAAGGAAGCAAAGTACTAAAAAAGAATACACTGAGGACTTTGAAGGCCTGACCAGCAATCTCAGGTCACTGCTGGAGGGTCTAGAAGATGCACCCTCAAAGCCGGGCATGGTGGCACACGCCTGTAATCCCAGCACTTTGGGAGGCTGAGTCAGGAGGATCACGAGTTCAAAGCCAGCCTCAGCAATGGCGAGGCACTTAGCAACTCAGTGAGACCCTGTCTCTAATAAAATGCAAAAAAAAAAAAAAAAAAAAGGGCTGGGGATGTGGCCCAGTGGTCTAGTGCCGCTGAGTTCAATCCCCGGTACCAAAAAAAAAAAAAAAAAAAAAAAGAAGATGCACCCTCACCTCTTCTATGGAAGAACTTCCTCCTCTCCTTTCGGTCCATGTCCTGTTTCATATCAGACGGTCTCTTTCACCTCTGTGTCCTCAGCTGAGCACAGAGGCAGGTCAGGAGAAGCACCAAATTGTTGAAGAGACCACAAAGAAATATGGGGAAAAGGGTGGGGTGTCCTGGGGTGTCATTTCTCCACCCCGACCCTCCTCCCTCGGGTTCCCTGCTTTGGTGGGTGGATGGATATGAAAAAATCAAACGAGCATTTAATAAGCACCTGCTGCATGGCAAGTCCTGTGCAAGTTGCTTTTTTTTTTTTTAAATATTTATTTGCTTTAGTTGTACACAATGCAACACATTTTATGTTTACGTGGTGCTGAGGATCGAACCCGGGCCGTGCACATGCTAGGCGAGCGCTCTACCGCTGAGCTACAACCCCAGCCTGCAAGTTGCTTTTATAATGATGTCTGTGTGTTCTGCTGGGGATTGAACCCAGGGGCCTCACACATGCTAGGCAAGTCCTCTCCCACTGAGCTACTCCACAGCACTCATTCCCTTAAGCAGAAATTGAAGCCAGGCGAGGTAGTGTGCGCCTGTAATCCCAGCACTTGGGAGGCTGAGGAAGGAGGATCACGAGTTCAAAGTCAGCCTCAGCAAAAGTGAGGCGCTAAGCAACTCAGTGAGACCCTGTCTCTCAATAAAATACAAAATAGGGCTGGGGACATGGCTCAGTGGTTGAATGCCCTTGAGTTCAATTCCCAGTGTCCCCCCACCATCCCCACAAAAAGAGGAAATTGAAGCTTATGAGTGTATCACTTTCCTGCGATTGGGCTGATGGTCATGAGTGAGAACATGAACCAGGGTTTCTGTTCCCAAAGCCCATCTTGTTTCACACTAGGAAACAACGTGGCTGGTTTTGGAGTTTGGGGACTGAAACTCATGGGAGGCTCTCTCACATGTGAGAAAGAACTTGGGATGCAGGTAGGGCAATGTCTGGATTGGAATCGGTTCAGAATCATCACTGGGCATTTACAGACAACTAGAAGGCTGCAAGACGAGGGGTGGCTGAGGGGGTTCTGTGCAGGCAGGCCAGGAGCAGGGGCCAGGCTTAAAGTCAGTCGCCTTGCTCCCACCGCCTGGACACTGACCTGATTTTGCATGAGCTACTGGTCCCCACTCGCCATGTATTCAACCACAGACAGACAGATCCTTCACATTGACTAAAAGTGATTTCAGAAAATGACTTTTTTTTTTTTTTTCATAAAGGGGAGAAACAAAGACCACACAAGATCATTTCCTATTTGTGTCATTTGACATAAGACACATTGCTTGTTGGGGAAAACAATGAAAAACACCCAACCTCAGATTAGTGTTCAACAATTTTCATTCTGAATAAACTGGATTTACTGAGAAACAAAGATGGACAGATTGACAAACAGAAGAAGAAGAAAAAAATACTGTACAGCCTGAGGTAGAGAAGGGGGAGAGAGAGAAAAAACAGAAGGGACCAGGACTCTGGTAACTGTAAGGGTAACTGTGCTTCTTCCTCATTACTAAACTGGCATTAGAAATGAAGTCCTGAATTTGCTTGAGAGTTTCTTAAAAAGTTAAAAATACGATCACACAAAGAATTGAACAAGATATCTATATCAGCATTGTTCATAATAGCTAAAAACTGGAAAGAGCTAAGTGTGGCGGTGCATGCCTGTAATCCCAGTAGCTAGGGAGGCTGAGGCAGCCTCAGCAAAAGTGAGGTGCTAAGCAACTCAGTGAGCCCCTGTCCCTAAATAAAATACAAAATAGGGCTGGGGATGTGGCTCTGTGGTCCAGAGTCCCTGAGTTTAATCCCCGGTACCCAAACAAAACAAAACCTGGAAACAATTCAAATGCTTATCAGTTGACAACCAGGCACACAAAATATGGTATATCTATACAATGGAATATTGCATGGCAATGAAAAGGAACCAGCTCCTGTACATGCTACACTATGGATAAACCTCAAACACATTTATGATAAAGGAAAGAAGCCCGACAAAGACGATGATATCCTGGGATCCCAGTTGCAAGAAATTTCTTTCTTTCTTTCTTTCTTTTTTTTTTTGTACCAGGGATTGAACTCAATGGTGCTTAAGCACTGAGCCACATCCCAGTTCCTTTTTATATATTATTTAAAGACAGGGCCTTAGCTAGGCATGGTGGCGCACGCCTGTAATCCCAGCACTTGGGAGGCTGAGGCAGGAGGATCGCAAGTTCAAAGCTAGCCTCAGCAATGGCGAAGCACTTAGCAATTCAGTGAGACCCTGTCTCTAATAAAATACAAAAAAGAGCTGGGGGGCTGGGGAGGTGGCTCAGTGGTAGAGTGCTCGCCTTGCAAGTGCGCGGCCCGGGTTCGATCCTCAGCACCACGTAAACATAAATGCATTGCATTGTGTACAACTAAAGTAAATAAATAAATATTGAAAAAAAAAAAAAGGGCTGGGGATGTGGCCCAGTGGTTGAGTGCCCCTGAGTTCAATCCCCAGTACCAAAAGGAAAAAAAGACAGGGTCTCACTAAATTCCTGAGGCTGGCTTTGAACTTGTGATCCTCCTGCCTCAGCCTCCTGAGCCACTGGGATTACAGGTGTGTGCCACCACGCCCGGCTAGGAAATTTCTAAGGCAGGCATCCCTACAGAGTCAGAAAACGGGCTAACCATTGCCTGGCTGTAGGGGTGGGAGTGAAGATTGACTGCAAATGGGCACTGAGAGAACTTTGTGGGGTGAAGGAAGTCTTCTAATTTGGTGATGGCTGCACAGCTGCATGAATTTGGTAAAACTCGTGAAACTGTACCTTAATCTAGATGAGTTTTATGGCATTCACATTCCATATCGATAAAGCTGTTTAAATCAGGATATTCTGCAGGTCGTATAAATGTGGGCTGCATATAAACCAAGATCGCAGTGTCACGGGAAGGGTGATGGAGAATGTGTCAACTTCAGGGACCATCAGTGGTCTGGCTGGGTTAGCACAGACCTGCTGAAAATTCTGGAATACTAAAGCCTGCTTCATGATGAATTCAATCTAAAAGGTCTACACAGCAGGTAATAAAGGCATTGCCCTCATTTTCAGAGATAACACTCATATATAAAATTAACTTTTAAATCAATTCATGCACAGATCCCAAACAAGGTTATGCAGAAAAATTAGGAATGATGGAAGGCACATCTTACCTTTAAGAATGACATTGTAGGGGTTGGGGATATAGCTCAGTTGGTACAGTGCTTGCCTCGCATGCCCAAGGCGCTGGGTTCAATCCTCAGCACCACCAAAGAATGACATTGTAGATTGCAAAAGCCATGCTTATGAGAGGTGGCAGAGAGAGGAGGATGGGTTGAGTGGAGTTCAGGGTGGTACTATGTATGCTTGAAGATTGTTTTTCCAGAAACTTCCTGGGCAAGGGATGGCATGGCCCTGTAGAAAGGGGAAGGGGTGGGAACCCCACAAGATGCTCTCACGGTGACAAGTGAAAATACTCTGGCTTTGGAGGGAGATAGACCAGGTTTGAAACCAACTGTTCCAAACGTTTACATCTGTCAAATGGGTTTGCTGCTACCTACCTTACAGTGTGGTCCTGAAGGTCAGATAAGCAAGTATGAGGCAAGTGCACCATCCAGGGTGGTCGCTCCTCTCCACTGCCCGCCTTCTAGGGATTCTGTGCTGGTCTGTGAGGAAGAGCAATTTGCTAACGTACATATCCTTTAAAAGGAACAGCCTCACATTTCTTTCCAAAACTTACCAGTGCTTGGCCAGTGCTGGGGAATTACTTTATGTTTTTGGTCACTTAGCAGTGGATGGGTTTCGAGGCTGTGGGTCCATGGAGCACCTCCTTCACCTCGTGGGGTACACACACCCAAACATCAAATGGTGCAGACCTCTAGAGAAAGATGCCGAGTCTAAAAATTAAGGTCTAGTCTGTTGGCCTCAACCCATATATACCTCCTGCAGCTGGCTCACCCAGAATTTTAAAATTCTCTGTTGAATCCCAGGTGGTTATTATTTATTTCTATGAGAGAGGAAAAAACATACTGCCAATGAAAATATTGTAGACCAGCACAAAAAAATCCTTCCCTTCTCCCTCCTTTTAAAAAAATCACGTTCTTTGTAAAGAACTTCAAACAAGCCAGGTGTGGTGGCGCATGCCTATAATCCCAGTGGCTTGGGAGGCTGAGGCAGGCGGGTCGTGAGTTCAAAGCCAGCCTCAGCAATTTGGAGAGGCCCTAAGCAACTCAGTGAGACCCTGTCTCTAAATAAAATATGAAAAAGGGTTGGGGATATGGCTCAGTGGTTAAGCACCCCTGAGTTCAATCCCCGGTACTGTACCAAAAAAAAAAAAAAAAAAAAAATGAACATAGATGAGAAAAAGTGAACCCCTCCCAAATGCATATTACCCTGATATGATCACATCAACATTTCATTGATGTGATGCCAAACCTTTCCAAAGCATGCCAGGCGTGGTGGCACACGCTTGTAATCCCAGCACTTGGGAGGCTGAGGCAGGAGGATCACGAGTTCAAAGCCAGTCTCAGCAATAGTGAGGCACTAAGCAACTCAGTGAGACCCTGTCTCTAATAAAATACAAAAAAAAAAAAAAAAAAAAAGGGCTGGGGATGTGGCCCAATGGTCAAGTGCCCCTGAGTTCAATACCCGGTACCAAAAAAAAACCTTTCCAATGCAGTATAGGTGGGGATTACACAGGCAGCATGTGCCTACACTAGCCAGGTTCCAACTCCATCTCTGCCACTTACAGCAGTATGATCTGGGAAATTGGGAAGATGAGGGTATGTTCCTCAGCAATGTTCTGACAAGAAAGTGAATTAAGCATATGCTCTGCTCAGAATCGTGCATGGAAGAAAACACACTCAACAACTGAGAGTTACTGCCCATGTCCTGACAGGCATAACATGCACCAGTGTCCCCCACATGTGTGGGCCTGTCCACGGGCAGGACTGTGGTAAGTGTGCAGATATAAGTACTCCTTACAACTAAATATACAGAATGGGATCACTTAATACAACATGAAAGGTATTTTTGTATAAATATAGATCTGCATCACCATTTTTTATTTTATTTTATTTTTTTTTTTAGTACCAGGGATTGAACTCAGGAGCATTCGATAACTGAGCCACATCCCCAGCCCTATTTTGTATTTTATTTGGGGACAGGGTCTCACTGAGTTGCTTAGCACCTAAGTTGCTGAGGCTGGCTTTGAACTCTCAATCCTCTCGTGAGCTGCTTGGATTGTAGGTGTGCGCCACTGCACCCGGATGCATCACCATTTTAATAGCTAAATCCTATCATACTATGCCATACCGGACCATACTGTGTACACCAGGCAACTGCTGATCACTTAAGTTGTTTGCATAACTGTTTGGGCTGTATTTACAGGTTACCTAGTAGATATCACAGAAATTCACAAGCAAGTCAAATAAGGATCAGAAAAGCAGCAGTCCACTAGATCAAACCAAGACTCTCTTCTGTCCCTTTGATCCTCAAGCTAGTGAAGTGGCTTCTTCAGCCCACTCAAGTCTAGTTGTGATTTAAGTCAGACCACAGAGTTTAATACCTGCCCAGCATCAAAACCAGGATTATTGTGAGTTCAAAGCCAGCCTCAGCAACTTAGCAAGGCCTTAAGCAATTCAGTGAGACCCTGTCTTTAAAAAGAATACAAAAAGAGTCTGGGGGGCTGGGATTGTGGCTCAGCGGTAGAGAGCTCGCCTAGCACGTGCACGGCCCAGGTTCGATCCTCAGCTCCACGTAAAAATGAACCGCGTTGTGTACACCTAAAGCAAATAAATAAATATTAAAAAAAAAAAAAGAGTCTAGGGATGTGACTCAGTGGTTAATTCCCCTGGGTTCAATTCCCAGTACCAAAAAACAAACAATCAAAAACCCCAGGATCATCATATTTCATTACAAATTTATTTAGCAAAAGGACAACATGATTCTTAATTAAAATTAAAATCAAAATCATGAACACTTCTAATGTTTCCACTCCAACTCTGCAGATCTGTCTGGGTATCACTGCTGTCACCTCCCTCACACATCCAAGGTGACCCCTGAGGGTGGGGGACGGACACGGCAGGGCTGCAAGGAAACCTCAGTTGAAAACACATCCCCTAAATTCATTTTCTAAACCAACTCTCCCAAGAACGTCAGCACGACAAGGGAGATCCAAGGTCCGTGCGGGGCCGGGGTCACCATCATCATTCATCGTCCGGCCATGAGTCTTGACTAAGCCATTTCGAGAAGAAATAATTGCCGGTCACAGGTCGGTTGATAACAGGCGTGTCCACCAGCTCCACGGCACACAGTTCCTGGCCGCAGCTGCTGCAGGGCGCACGCTCCAGTTCCAGCACCGTGATGTTGTTGGGGGCCGAGGTTGTTAGGATGTGCTGTGGCACGAACAAGGTCATCTGGGGGCCCTGTGCTGGCCAATAGCGGCCAAGGTTAAAGCCATTAATCCACACCTGGCCCTGGAGAGAGGGAGAGAGACACAAAACCATCAACCCAGGCTGTACGGCTGTGGCTGCGCTGGGAGCCCGGGAGTCTGATGCATGGAACCCAGCAGGAGCCGCGGGGCAAGAAATGCCCCCCTGGAGGTGGGCTGAGAACCAGAACCAGGCCCAGGCTGCCTCGGTTAAAGCCTTGCCCCAGACACCCACTCTTTCAGAACAGAGGCTTGGTCCCCCCTGACTGGCTGCAGCCAACATGAATGCCAGCCCTGGAGGCCAGGGAGGCAGTCACAGGTCCCTGACTGCTCTCCTGGCCCTGGGCCCTGCGACTGTGGCTCTGCACACTGCCATTTCCTGACTTTTCTCCGCACAGAAGAGATCCGCTGAGCTGCTTCCTCTAGAGATGCGCTTTCCTTCTCTGTTCTCCACTCCGTCTCGGCCACGTGGTCTGCTGTACACTCCGTGCACACACCCGGGCAAAGAACTCCAGGGCCTGCAGCCTTCAGACAACCCCTCAAGATGGATAGGAGGTCTGGGGGAAGGAGGTCAAAGGGGCCCATTCAGTGGGGCATCTTCAGGTCACTGTCAGAGCGAAGGGGTGGACCCCATCCATGTTCATTGCAGGAAGCGGAGGAGATCCTCCAAGCTGCAAAGATGATCCCTGGGAGCAGGGGAAGCCGCTTCTTGTAGCACTGAAAGTGGAGGAAAAACTCCTGCAGGACAGGGACCACGGTTGGTGGATCTGTACAGCCTCCCTGTGCAGGCTAGGATTTGCTCACAGAAGGCGGCTGGATCGATGGAATGTTCTATTACAAGGAAAGTGTGTGTGTGCGTGTGTGGGTCACATAGCTATGCAAAACAAAGAAAATCTGGGAGAGGAAGGAAGGAAGGATGGATGGATGAATAGAAGGACAGGAGGGAGGGAAGAAGGAAGAGGGGGTGGGGGAATGGGATGAAGGAGGAAAGAAAGTGCTACCCCAGTGGCCCAAATACAGCAGGTGACACCCTGGTCCCCATCATGCTGTGACACAACTGCAGTTGTTCCCCCTAGAGTCACTCACCTTTGGGAATGTTTTAGCCTCCCAATGTCCCCTTTATTCTAACTCCTTCTGAATTTCTTACCTAGGTTCCTATCTTTTATTTATTTATTTGCTTTTAGTTGTACACAATGCGTTTTATTTTTACGTGGTGCTGAGGATTGAAGCCGGGCTGCGCACGTGCTAGACGAGCGCTCTACCACTGAGCCACAACCCCAGTCCCCGGTTCCTATCTTTTTTTTTTAAAATGTTTAAATTTTTTTTTTTTTTAGTTGTCAATGGACCTTTATTTATTTATACATGGTGCTGAGAATTGAACCCAGGGCCTCACACTGAGCTACAACCCCAGCCCCTGGGTTCATATCTTCGTCCTGCCACTTCCTAGCTGTCTGACCTACTGCAAGTCTCAACTCCATTTTTCATACCAGTAAAATGGGGACGATGGGGACTGAAGGAAACCGTGCACGAGTGGGGGGGTCTGCAGAGCCTGGCTGGGGAAAGCGCTCCTAGTTGGAGGTACTCCTTACTTGACTGAGATGGAAGCCCGGGGCGCTCACAGCCCACTGAAGGGGCCCATGATTGAAAACCGACTGTTGGATTAAGTCATTTAGAAAAAGGATGACAGTTTCACAGTTCTCAGAACTATTTTACTCTTGTTTTTACCACGGGATGTTACCTCCATCTATCCTAAAACATATATACCACAATAGCCTTGTCAGGTTTTCATCAATTTAAAATCTGCCAGGGCCTTGTTTTTGCAGTATTAGAGAGCAGTGCCATTACACTTTTGTGGTCAAGAGGGAAGATGTCTTCAAAGGCAGATTAGTAAGAGGGCTTTAGGAATGGTGTGGACTACAGCCTTCACGATAGGTTCCCAACCAAAGCCAGGTCAAGTAGGGCATGGTGGCACATGCCTGTCATCCCAGTGACTTGGGAGGCTGAGGCAGCAGGATTACAAGTTTGAGGCTAGTCTGGGTAACATATCAAGACCCCACCTCAAGAAATGAAAATGGTGCACACCTATAATCCCAGTGGCTTAGGAGGCTGGGGCAGGAGGATCCCAGGTTCAAAGCCAGCCTCAGCAATTTTAGCAAGGCCCTAAGCAACTCACTGAGACCCTGTCTCTAACAGAAAATAAGGCTGGGGATGTGACTCAGTGGCTGAGTGCAGGGGGCGCTTGTCCTCCTGTTTGCCACTGGTTAGCACTGTGCCAGTTCAGAGCAGGCTTAACCATGACTGTTAAGTGAGCGACAGGGGGTTAAAGAGTCACATGCCTCCTTCAAGGATCTCAGAACTATGTAAACTTAACCCCCAAATGGGGCGAAATTTAAGATGGAAAAATACAGATGTTTGATTTTATTTTCCTCTTTTAAATTTTTTTTAGTTGTCAATGAACCTTTATTTTATTTATTTATATGCCGTGCTGAGAATCGAACCCAGTACCTGGCACATGCTAGGCAGGTGCTCTACCAGTGAGCCACCACCCCAGCCCCTTTCCCATTTTTAATACATACATATTGTAAAATTAAAATTTGACCTGGGTGGGGAGGTACCCACCTGTAGTCCCAGTTCTTAGGGAAGCTGAAGTACAAACATAAAAAGTTCAAAGACAGCTTAAGCAATTTAGTGAGACCCTGTCTCAAAGTGAAAAATTAAAAGGGCTGGGATGTAGGAAAAAGAGTTTCATTTATATTATTATTAGTAGTAGTAGTAGTAATAGTGGTATTTGTTACTAGTGATTGAATCCAGAGGCACTTTACAACTGAGGTACATCCCCAGTTTTTTTGTTTTTGTTTTTTGTTTTTTTTGGTACCGGGGATTGAACTCAGGGGCACTTGACCACTGAGCCACATCCCCAGCCCTTTTTTTTTTTTTTTTTTTTTTGCATTTTATTAGAGACAGAGTCTCACTGAGTTGCTGAGGCTGGCTTTGAACTCTCGATCCTCCTGCTTCAGCCTCCCAAGTGCTGGGATTACAGGCATGCGCCACCGCGCCCAGCTTTTATATATATATATATATATATAGTTCTGTCATTGAATCCAGAGGTGCTTTACAACTGAGGTACATCCCCAGTTTTATTTTAAGTTGTAGATGGATACAATACCTTCATTTATTTATTTATTTATTTATTTATTTATTTATTTTTTAATATTTATTTATTTGCTTTAGTTGTACACAATGCAATGCATTTATCTTTACGTGGTGCTGAGGATCGAACCCGGGCCGTGCACGTGCTAGGCGAGCGCTCTACCACTGAGCCACATCCCCAGCCCTTTTTTTTTTTTTTTTTGCATTTTATTAGAGACAGAGTCTCACTGAGTTGCTAAGTGCCTTACCATTGCTGAGGCTGGCTTTGAACTCTCGATCCTCCTGCTTCAGCCTCCCAAGTGCTGGGATTACAGGCATGCGCCACCGTGTCCAGCTTTTATATATATATATATATATATATATATATATATATATATATATATATATATATATTTAGTTCTGTCATTGAATCCAGAGGTGCTTTACAACTGAGGTACATCCCTAGTTTTTTTTTAAGTTGTAGATGGATACAATACCTTTATTTTATTTATTTATTTTTATGTGGTGCTGAGGATCGAGCCCAACGCCTCACATGTGCTAGGTGAGCGCTCTACTGCTGAGCAATAACCCCAGCCCCTTTTTTAAAATTTTGAGGCAAGGTCTTGCTAAGTTGCTTAGGGTCACTGCTAAGTTGCTGAGGCTGGCCATGACCTCACCATTCTCCTGCTTTAGCCTCTCAAGTTTTGGGGATTACAGACATGCGGGTGTTTCCTTTATAGGAAGATTTTGTTTTGTTTTTTAATTCACACATTCAAGTCCTTTAATGAATGTAAGGCTATTTTGATTTTTCCATTTTTTTTTTTGTCAGTGTTGTTAGGTATAGGATGCTTTCAATTTCATCTATCTTTTCAAATTTTTAGCATATTCACGTATCCTCTTAAATCTCTGGTAACACAGCTTCTTATTACCAGATTAATGATTAGTTTTGCCATCTTCTTTTTCCTTGATCAGTCTTGCTAGGCAACTGCTGCTGCTTCTTTTTAATTTTTTTTCCTTTTGAAAACTTTTGACTTCATTGATTCTCTCTTGCACATTTGTTTTTTTATTTCATTAGATTCTAGTGTTACTATTTTTTTTAATTTTATTTTTATAATTTTTAATATGTACAACTCATAGTGCATATATTTAGTATCTTTTTACATACAACTGTTTGTATACAAAGTATATTCGTACAATTCAGGTCTTCAATCATGCATTAAGGAAAATGGTATCCGTCTCATTCAACCACCTTTTTTTTTTTTTTCTTTTCTCCCCCTCCCTCCCCTCTTGCTCCCTCCCTTACCCTCCCTTCCCTTGACCATTCTAGTGTTCCTCTAATCCTCCTATGTACCCCCCTAGTGTTACTATTTTTAAGGCAAGCTGAAGCATAAATACATGCAGAAAAATGCAGTCTGTCCTCCCATGTTCATGAATAGGCAGAATTAATACTGTTAAAGTGGCCATACTACCAAAAGCAATGTACAGATTCAATGCAATCCCCATAAAAATACCAATGACAGCTGGGGTTGTCAGCGGTAGAGTGTTCACCTAGCACGTATGAGGTGCTGGATTTGATCCTCAGCACCACATAAAAATAAATAAATAAAATAAAGGTGGGCTGGGATTGTGGCTCAGCGGCAGAGCGCTTGCCTAGCACATGCGCGGCCCGGGTTCGATCCTCAGCACCACGTACAAATAAACGCATTGTGTACAACTAAAGGAAATAAATAAATATTATAAATAAATAAATAAATAAATAAAGGTATATAAAAAATACCAATGACATTCTTCACAGAACTAGTTAAAAAACAGTCCTAAAATTCATTTGGAAGAATAGCCAGAATAGCCAAAGAAAATTGAAGCCAAAAAAGCAATGTTGGAGGCATCACAACACCTGACTTCAAATTATACTACAAGGGCTGGGGATAGAGCTCAGTTGGTAGAGTACCTGCCTCACATGTACAAGGCCCTGGGTTCAATCCCCAGCACCACACACACACAATTATACTACAGAGCCATAGTAACAAAAACTGCATGATATTGGCATAAAAGCAGACACATAGACCAAGAATACAGAATAGAAGAAACAGAGACAAACCTACACAGATATAGTCATCTGATCCTTTACAAAGATGCCAAAAACACACTGGAGAAAAGACAGCCTTTTTGACAAATGGTGCTGGGAACGCTGATTATCCATATGTAGAAGAGTGAAAGTAGACCCCTATCGCTAACCTTGCACAAAAAAATCAACTCAAAATGGATCAAAGACGTAGGAATTAGACCAGAAATTATGTAACCCCTAGAAGAAAACAGAGGGTCAACACTCCAGCATACAGGCACAGGCAACAACTTTCTCAACAGGACCCCTAAAGCACAATTTTTTCCCCCCCCGGTACTGGGGATAGATTAAACCCAAGGACACCTAAAGCTCATGAAATAATGCTAGGAGTTAACAATTGGGATGGCATTAAAATTAAAAAGCTTCTGCAAGCAAAAGAAACAATTAGGAATGTGAAGAGAACCTACAGAATGGGAAAAAATCTTTGCTAGCTACTCTTCTGACAGAAGATCAATATTTAAACTATATAAAGAACTCAAAAAATTAACACCCAACCCCTCCCGAATAACTGAATTAATAAATGGGCAAATGAATTAAACAGACATTTCTCAGAAGAAGAAATACAAATGACCAACAAATATATGAAAAAAATGTTAAATATCATTAGCAATTAGGGAAAATGCAAATCAAAACTACACTGAGATTTCATTTCACACAAGTCAGAATGGCAGCCATCAAGAACACAAACAATACTAAATGCTGAAGGGGATGTGGAGAAAAAGGAACACTTCTACACTGTTGGTGGGATTGTGAATTAGACAACCACTATGGAAATCATCATGGAGGTTCATCAAAAGGCTATGCATGGAACCATCAGTGACCCAGCTATGCTACTCCTTGGTATTTATTTTAAAGAATCAAAGTCATAATAATACCCATAATGCACACCCATACTTATATCAGCACAATTCACAGTAGCTAAACTATGGAACTAGCCTAGGTGTCCATCAATGAATGAATGGATAAAGAAAATATGGTATGTTTACACAACAGAATTTTATTCAGCCATGAAGAAAAATGAAATGTCATTTGCAGGAAAACGGATAGAACTAGATACCACTATGTTAAGTGAAATAAGCTAAACTCAGAAGGTCAAGGGTGGATGTTCTCTCTCATTTGTGGAAGCTAAGGAGGAAAAAGGAAAAGAAAGGTGGGATGGCAAGGATCTCATGAATGTCAAAGGGAGATCAGTGGAGAAAAGGGACCAGTGGGTGGGAGAAGTTCTGGGGAGTGATGTTGGCTAAATTATATTATTATATTGTGTGTATGTACAAATATGTAACAAATCCTATCTTTTTTGCTTTTTAGATATTGATGGACCTTTATTTTATTCATTTATTTATATGTGGTACTGAGTCTGGAACCCAGTGTCTCTCACATGCTAGGCAAGTGCTCTACCACTGAGCCACAACCCCAGTCCACAAATCCCATCATTACGTACAACTATAATATACCAATAAACAATGTGGAAAGAGGAATGAAAAAGAAAAATGCATAATGAAAAATGTGGAAAGAGAAAAAAAGAAAAATGTATGGGCTGGGGTTGTGGCTCAGTGGTAGAGTGCTTGCCTAGCATGTGTGAGGCACTGGGTTCCAGTCTCAGCACCACATGTAAATAAGTAAAATAGGCCGGGTGTGGTGGCGCATGCCTGTAATCCCAGCACTTTGGGAGGCTGAGGCAGGAGGATCGCGAGTTTAAAGCCAGCCTCAGCAATGGCGAGGCACTTAGCAACTCAGTGAGACCCTGTCTCTAATAAAAACACAAAAGAGGGCTGGGGATGTGACCCAGTAGATGAGTGCCCCTGAGTTCAATCCCTGGTACCACAAAAAAAAAAAAAAAAAAAAAAAAAAAAAAGGGCTGGGGTTGTAGCTCAGTGATAGAGTGCTTGCCTAGCATGTGTGAGGCACTGAGTTTGATTATCAGCACCACATATAAATAAGCAAAATAAAGGTCCATTGAAAACTAAAAAAAAATATTAAAATAAAAGGGGCTGGGGATGTAGCTCAGGGGTAAAGTGCCTCTGGGTTCAATCCCCAGTACAGAAAAAAAAAAAAAAAAAAAGTTACAAAAAGAAATGTTAAGGGATTAAATTTTACTTTTAATCAATTTAACTATAAATGAAAATATATACCTGTGGTTAGAGGCTGTCATATTGGCAGGGCAGCAGGGCTGGAATGGTGAAAGGCTGTGATGTCATCACCAGCCCAGTCTCTGCACCTCTCACCCAGGAAGCCTCCTTACAGGTTTTGACTGTCTCACTACCCCTCTCCCCAGCTCTCTGGTGCGTGTTTTTTTTTTTTTTTTTTTTTTTGCACCAGGGATTGAACCCAGAGGTGCTTAACCACTGAGCAACTCCCCAGCCTTTTTAAAAATATTTTTATTTAGAGACAGGTCTCGCTGAGTTGCTTGGGCCCTCACTATGTTGTTGAGGCTGGCTTTGAAGTTGTGATCCTCCTGCCTCAGCCTCCTGAGCCACTGGGATTACAGGTGTGCACCACTTTGATGTCTTCCTCTCTTAATGCAAGAACCCAGGCTCTGCGTGGAAGCCAACGTGGCCATTTCCACACACCCTGCTTCCCACCTCCTCACCAAGGTCCAAGTCCTGCCCTTTTCCTCCCTTCCCTATCTCCGCTGTTCTCCCCTTGCTTACTCAGCCACTAGACTTTCCCCCATTACTTTAACAAAACGCCATGCCTGCCTCACCTGTGCATCACCGGAACACTGTCCCCCAGACCTCAAGCCTTCTGAGATCTCAGGTCACAATTCCACCCTCACGTCCTCAGACAGGGTCGTTGGTCCTCCTAGGACTGGGCTTTCCACCCCAAGTCCCTCACTATCCCTTTAATCTCTTCTTCTCCTAGCTATGACCATTAGTAGAAAGTTGCATCATTTGACTTGGTTGATCAGCCACTCAGAGCTGTAACAGGGGCTCAATGAAGAGAAGGGCTTTGTCTATTTTGTATGAGGTAACATACAGATATTATGTATCAGTTATACAGATAGGTTCAATAGAACATGTAGCCTCACCCATTACATAACACTTGTTCATAATTCTACCTGGGGGGGGGGGGGGGAGATTCATTGACGAGGTGCCACAAAGTCCTACTCAAAAGGATACTTCACGTTACTCTGTTCTCAGTTTTAAAGAACATTGCTCACCAAAAGAAAAAAAAATTAAATGTCTGCATTTCTGCCTTGATTCAGAACAACAACAACAAAACAGCACATTAAGACAATGGAACTATAAAACAATGGAACATAAGAAAAATTCTACTTAAAAATATAAACACTGTAATTTTTGTTTCTCTTTAAAAAGTCATGCTGAAGCTGGGCGTGGTGGAGCATGCCTGTAATCCCAGCAGCTCAGGAGGCTGAGGCAGGAGGATCACAAGTTCAAAGTCAGCCTCAGCAACGGCAAGGCTCTAAGCAACTCAGTGAGACTCTGTCTCTAAATAAAATACAAAATAGTGATGAGGATGTGGCTCAGTGGTTGAGGGCCCTGAGTTCAATCCCCGGTACCAAAAAAAAAAAAAAAAAAAAAAAAAAAAAAGCCATGTTGAAATTATTGCTGATAAATGTGACCTAAAAGTAGATACCCTCTTTATTAATAGGGGGATCCCATCAGGGGCTAAGCATTTATGCATGAACATCAGTGGCTTCTGGAATGTCCCAAGACAGGCCCATCTACAGTGTTCCATGGCGAAGTGTGACTTTTACTGACCATAGCTTGACCCCGGCAGACTCCCCGGCAGTCTCCCTGCCCTTAGCTATTAACATCACAGTGATAATAATAGTTTCAATAAATTTGAGGTTACTGGAAATGCCTGACCTACTTCTTTGTTGATCAGACTGATATGTGTACCTGTCTGCCTTTCTGTCTTATCTGGATAAATATTATCTTCTCAGAAGAGTTTAAAGCAAAATACTGTCTTCAGTTGTAGTTTAATTTTTCTTCCATTTTTTTGGGGGAGTTCCTTTAAAAATACCACAAATGCAGGCTGAGTGCCGACTTTATCACATTCTTAAAGACACGTAGACAACTTAAAATGGAAAAGACCAAGTTTCGGTTCCCAAGGTTAAAGTCTCACCACATACAACTCATGAATTGCTGTTAACTTGGGAAAAAGAGAATTAAAAAAGAAAAAAAAAAGTAAAATAGTGAGGGAGGTTGCTCAGAGATGTTAAATAGATTTCCCTGAAATATACAAAAGATAATTAATTTTCCCTTTCCTTCAGAGTCCCAATGGCACAAGTCACATTTCTCTGCTTCCTCTTTAGAGAATGAAGTTAAATAACTTTATGGTTTCTCTACATTTTAGGATAGATCCTGTGTTAGTCAGTGTTCCAATACTATTAGAAATACCTGGGATAATCAACTTATATTGGCTTATAATTTTGAAGGTTTCAGTCCATGGTTATTTGGCCCTGTTGCTTTTGGGCCTGTGGCAAAGCACAAAAGGCAGGGAGCACCGGGTAGAGCAAAAGCACTCACCGCAAGGCTGGGCAGTGAAAGGAGGACAGAAGACACAGGGTCCCAGGATTCCCCTGGGATCTCATGCTCCTGATGACCGAGACACATCCCACTAAGGTCCCATCTCTTCAAGGTTCCACCAACTTCCAATAGCATGATACTGAAAACCAAGCTTAAAATTTAACACATGGAGCTGGGCGCGGTGAGCATGCCTGTAATCCCAGCACTTTGGGAGGCTGAGGCAGGAGGATCACGAGTTCAAAGTCAGCCTCAGCAATGGCAAGGCACTAGCAACTCAGTGAGACTCTGTCTCTAATAAAAATACAAAATAGGGATGGGGATGTGGCTCAGTGGTTGAGGGCCCCTGAGTTCAATCCCCGGTACAAAAAAAAAAAAAAAAAAAAAAAAAAAAAAAAAAAGCCATGTTGAAATTATTGCTGATAAATGTGACCTAAAAGTAGATACCCTCTTTATTAATAGGGGGATCCCCATCAGGGGCTAAGCATTTATGCATGAACATCAGTGGCTTCTGGAATGTCCCAAGACAGGCCCATCTACAGTGTTCCATGGCGAAGTGTGACTTTTACTGACCATAGCTTGACCCCGGCAGACTCCCCGGCAGTCTCCCTGCCCTTAGCTATTAACATCACAGTGATAATAATAGTTTCAATAAATTTGAGGTTACTGGAAATGCCTGACCTACTTCTTTGTTGATCAGACTGATATGTGTACCTGTCTGCCTTTCTGTCTTATCTGGATAAATATTATCTTCTCAGAAGAGTTTAAAGCAAAATACTGTCTTCAGTTGTAGTTTAATTTTTCTTCCATTTTTTTGGGGGGAGTTCCTTTAAAAATACCACAAATGCAGGCTGAGTGCCGACTTTATCACATTCTTAAAGACACGTAGACAACTTAAAATGGAAAAGACCAAGTTTCGGTTCCCAAGGTTAAAGTCTCACCACATACAACTCATGAATTGCTGTTAACTTGGGAAAAAGAGAATTAAAAAAGAAAAAAAAAAGTAAAATAGTGAGGGAGGTTGCTCAGAGATGTTAAATAGATTTCCCTGAAATATACAAAAGATAATTAATTTTCCCTTTCCTTCAGAGTCCCAATGGCACAAGTCACATTTCTCTGCTTCCTCTTTAGAGAATGAAGTTAAATAACTTTATGGTTTCTCTACATTTTAGGATAGATCCTGTGTTAGTCAGTGTTCCAATACTATTAGAAATACCTGGGATAATCAACTTATATTGGCTTATAATTTTGAAGGTTTCAGTCCATGGTTATTTGGCCCTGTTGCTTTTGGGCCTGTGGCAAAGCACAAATCAAGGCAGGGAGCACCGGGTAGAGCAAAAGCACTCACCGCAAGGCTGGGCAGTGAAAGGAGGACAGAAGACACAGGGTCCCAGGATTCCCCTGGGATCTCATGCTCCTGATGACCGAGACACATCCCACTAAGGTCCCATCTCTTCAAGGTTCCACCAACTTCCAATAGCATGATACTGAAAACCAAGCTTAAAATTTAACACATGGAGCCGGGCGCGGTGACGCACGCCTGTAATCCCAGCACTTTGGGAGGCTGAGGCAGGAGGATCGCGAGTTCAAAGCCAGCCTCAGCAATGGCAAGGCACTTAGCAACTCAGTGAGACCCTGTCTCTAATAAAAATACAAAAAAGGGCTGGGGATGTGGCCCAGTGGTTGAGTGCCCCTGAGTTCAATCCCCGGTGCCACAAAAAAAAAAAAAAAAAAAAAAAATTTAACACATGGACCTTTATAGGATGCTTAAGATCCAACTACGGCAGATGCAAACAGAACTAAAGCCATCAAAAGCATAAAATATTGCCATATGAGATGAGTCACTTTTCCCCATCAAATCCAAAATGAAAAAGTCCTCTTCTTCTCAACACCCAACAGTTCCACCACTGCTTGACTGTTTTCCTATAGTACTTCACCTAACAAGTCCTGAAACCACTTCACATACTAAAGATTGAGAAGCAAAAACTACCTCCAGGCTGCCACATAAGGCTCGTTATAAAGTTCATGAACTTAAAATTGCAGGAAATTTCTCCTTCACTTAGAGCCTATTTACTCCTGCTTCCACATAATCCTAACAAGTTTTGTACCTGAATCAGTATATATTTGTTGCGACAAATCTGATTATCTAGTATCTAAGTGCATGAGTTAGATAGAAAAAGCAGATCTTGTAGGGGGTATACATACTTGCAAATCAGACAAAACAATTTAAAATTAGCATATTAAATTTAGAAGGAGGGTCAAACAGTGCTAAAATCTTGTGGCATGTTGAAAAAAAAATGGCCATAATTCTTTGAAGTTCCCTCTATCAAGAGCTAGAATCTAGCCGGGTGCAGTGGCACAAACCTGTAACCTCAGCACTTGGGAGGCTAAGGCAGGAGGATCACTAGTTCAAAGCCAGCATCAGCAATGGTAAGGCACTTAGCAACTCAGTGAGACCTGCCTCTAATAAAATACAAAAAAAGGGCTGGGGATGTGGTCCAGTGATCGAGTGCCCCCGAGTTAAAAAAAAAAAAAAAAAAAAAAAATGGAGCTAGAATCTGTTTCTTCATTCCTTTCATCTGGCTGAACTAGTGACTTGTTTTTGCCAAAGAATGAGGAGGTGTCATGTGAATTCTGACGTGGGCCGCAGGCAGCCTTGCACTTGAGGTTCTGGGGATTGAACCCAGGAGTGCTCTATCACTTAGCACTAAGCTATATCCCTAGCCCTTTTGCATTTTAAGAGACAGGGTTTTAGCCAGGCGCAGTGGCGCATGCCTATAATCCCAGCACTTGGGAGGCTGAGGCAGGAGGATCACGAGTTCAAAGCCAGCCTCAGCGAGGCACTTAGCGACTCAAGTCTCTAATAGAGACTTAGAGACCCTGTCTTTAATAAAATACAAAAAAAGGGCTGGGGATGTGGCCCAGTGGTCGAATGCCCCC
Source organism: Tamias sibiricus (assembly GCA_025594165.1). Taxonomy (NCBI): domain Eukaryota; kingdom Metazoa; phylum Chordata; class Mammalia; order Rodentia; family Sciuridae; genus Tamias; species Tamias sibiricus. The sequence continues at coordinate 31,707,244 of CM046673.1, read as the reverse complement.
GAGTTCAATCCCTGGTACCAAAAAAAAAAAAAAAAAGAGACAGGTTCTCCCTAAGTTTCCCAGGCTGGCCTAAAGCTTGTGATCCTCCTGCCTCAGCTACCTGCTTCCCTAGGATTATAGGTACCACAAAGCCCCACAGCCTTACACATATGCATTCTTTCTTTGAACCCTGCCCAGGCACCAGGTGAACAAGCCTAGGCTAACTCTCAGCAGGATGCTGAGAGAGATAGGGTGTTCTCATTGCTCAGCTGATAGTCAGCTAACACCCAGGTAGTCGTGCCTGGCTGAGGCGAGCAGAAAAACACCCAGTCTGCCAATATTCAAAACTGCAGCTTAAGTCATTGTTTTAAAACCACTAAATTTTGGGTGGTTTTGTTATGCACCAAGATAATGGATATACATCTCCATAGTCTCCAAGATGCCTTACCAGGATAGTTTACCGGGTGTGGTGGTGCATGCCTGTAATCCCAGCTGCTTGGGAGGCTGAGGCAGGAGAACCTCAAGTTCAAAGCCATCCTCGGTAAAAGCGAGGCATAAGCATCTCAGTGAAACCCTGTCTCTAAATAAAATACAAAAGGGCTGGGGATGTAGCTCTGTGGTTGAGTGCCCCTGAGTTCAATCCCCGGTACTGGGGGGGGGGGGGGGGGAAGGATAGTTTACAGGAAAGTGAATAACATTTATAATCTCTATTTAAAAACAGAGTTACCAGGTGCAATGGCACATGCTGGTAATCCCAGTGGCTTGGGAGGCTGAGGCAGGAGGACTCTAAGTTCAAAGCCAGCCTCAGAAATTTAGCAAGACCATATTTCAAAAATAAAAAATTAAAAACACTAGAGTTGTCCTGTGCTTGCGGGTTCCTCTTTCACTTGTCAATCATCCATCACCCAATCCTGCCAGGGCCCCCTCAGCCACATCTGTGCCTCTCCTGGGGTTGCTGAACATGGCTGAGAGGATGGCTGTGAGCACTCCACAGTGATTGGCATGAGCTAGGGTCTCATATGTAGGTGCTAAGATGAGCATCTCCCACAGCTGGATCTCTCTGTCTCCATGGCTACTTCCAAGTCCCAGCTTCTCTTTTTCTCTAGGGGCCACTTCTCTGCAGAAAAGCAGCACAGCACCTGTTGTTTACTTATGATCTCATGACTGGGTGCTGTGGCTTGCTGCTACTGCCCAGCATAGAAAGAGTGTAAAGAGTATATCCCTACAGTATAGCGACAGACAGGGAAAAAGATCAAAATTCACAATAATCTCTGTTTTTTTTTTAACCTTTATTTATTTTTTATTTTTTTAATGTGGTGCTGAGGATTGAACCTAGCACCTCGTACATGCTAGGTGAGTGCTCTACCGATGAGCCACAACCCCAGCCCCAAAATTCACAGTAATTTCTATCGAATGCATATCACTTTTTCAATCACCATAAAGTTTAACAATCATGAGCCAGGGACTGTCTGTATTAACCTTTAAAGGAAGGTAAGAAGATTTGAAAAGCAAGATTCAAGAATAGTTAAAAGAAGGGCTTTTTCTCATCCCTTTAATATAAATTTTTTCTTCAAAATCATAACATTTAATATGGATTGATTCCACACTAATATCTAGCCATTTCAATTTAATATAAACTTTCTAGGTTTGTGTTTGTGTGTGTGTATGTTTAACCCATTGAAGGGGGAAATCATTTGCCTCTTGAAAAGAACTGTGGGGGTTGGGGTTGTGGCTCAGCGGTAGAGCGCTCGCCTAGCACGTGCGCAGCCCAGGTTCGATCCTCAGCACCACGAAAACATAAATGCATTGTGTACAACTAAAGCAAATAAATAAATACTAAAAAAAAAAAAAAAAAAAAAAAAAAGAGAAAGAAAACTGTGGGGGCTGGGATGTGGCTCAGCGGTAGGGCGCTCGCTTAGCACGTGCGTGACCCAGGTTCGATCCTCAGCACCACGTAAAAATAAATGCATTGTGTACAACTAAAGCAAAAAAATAAATATTAAAAAAAAATAAAAAGAAAACTGGGCTGGGGTGTAGCTCAGTGATAGAGTCCATGTGTAAGATGCATGAGACCTTGGCATCCCTTTGATCCCTGGCATCACTAAAGAAGAAAATATTGTAGCTGGGCACAGTGGCTCACGCCTGTAATCCCAGTGGCTCGGGAGGCTGAGGCAGGAGGATCATGAGTTCAAAGCCAGCCTTAGCAAAGGCGCTAAGCAACTCAGTGAGACCCTGTCTCTAATAAAATACAAAATAGGGCTGAGGATGTGGCCCAGTGGTCGAGTGCCCCTCAGTTCAATCCCTAGTACCAAAAAAGACCAAAAAAAGAAACAACAACAAAAAAAAAACCTGCTTTTTTTTTTTTTTTCTTTCTTTTTTTTGGTACCAGGGATTGAACTTAGGGGCACTCGACCACTGGGCCACATCCCCAGCCCTTTTTTTGTATTTTTTTTATTAGAGACAGGGTCTCACTGAGTTGCTTAGTGCCTCGCCATTGCTGAGGCTGGCTTTGAACTCGCGATCCTCCTGCCTCAGCTTCCCAAGTGCTGGGATTACAGGCATGCGCCACCACGCCCGGCAACAAAACCTGCTTTTAACTAGTATTTCGTTTAGATTCCCAGTTCTCAGAAGTCTACTTTTAAATGAGGAAAAGTGGGAGGTCATCTCACCCCTCTCACCACCACCTTATCATGTACCCAAACCAACTGCAGCAGAAGCTAAACAAAAGCAAGAAGGCTACATATGCAGGATTTTTTTTTAATATTTATTTATTTACTTTAGTTGTACACAATGCAATGCATTTATGTTTACGTGGTGCTGAGGATCGAACTCGGGCCACGCACGTGCAAGGCGAGCGCTCTGCCGCTGAGCCACAACCCCAGCCCCCATATGCAGGATTTTAATGAGACCTGTCCATACCCACCTCAGACAGAGATAAGGAGCAGCAGCGTCAGAGCACGGGCAGAACACAATGCTGTGGGCACTGCACACAGTGTGCCATGTCTCTGGGGCACCGAGGACACTTCCTACCCAAGGAATCCGCGGTCAAGACAAGTTTGTGCAAAAGCACTGACCTTGTTTCTTGGATGGAGCAAAACACGCCTGACCCCTTCCCAGTGAATCCAGCAAACATTCGCTTGGCCTTAACCAGAAAGCCACATCCGACCCAAGCCAAGCCAGAGTCATCAGAAGTGATTTTTTATCTTGTGAATCACCCTTATCAGTGACTTCATTCACTACATCGATGGTTTCTTCGAGCGAATGAATAGTAAAAGCCAAGTGGCCCGCCACAGGCGCCTCCCCCAATGGAGGAGCAAGCCTGGCAGCAGTCTTAGCAATGGCTGGGGCAGGCTTTCTTGGGCCCACCCCTCCCCGGAAACCATCTGTCCAAGTGCTCATTCTCCCAAATGTCAGAACTCAAGTTGGGGTGTGTGCATGTTTACATGCCTGCACTGGTCATTCAGAACCCCCCGAGCTGGCCCAGGCCTGTCCCCAGCAACAGGGACCACAGGATACTAGAAAAAACCAAACCCCCCCCGCATACATTCTGTTATGTGGATATGATGCAGATGTATCTTCCAACCCACTCAACTCAGGGCCCACAGATCCCATGGATGGGCTACCGAGATATAATTCATATACAATTCAGTGGTGTTTAGACTGCCTTAAAGCTGTGCAACCACTAACATAATTTTAGAATTTTCCACCATCCCCTAAAAGATATCCTGTACCCTTTAGTATTCACTTCTCCATTTTCCCGCAGTGCTCCCCCACCTTCTTTACCATAGCAACCACAAATCTTCATGTCTCTATAGATTTGACTATTCTGGACATTTCATATAAACAGAATCATACAATATGTGGTTGTCTTAATCTGTTTCTGTTACTATCACAAAATGACTGAGACTGGATAATTTAGAAACATTAGAGGTTTACTCAGCTCATAGTTCTGGAGTTCAGAACCATGGGCCAAGGTCCAGGGGTCAAGGGGCCACACCTGAAGAGGGCTTTCTTGCTGGTGGAGACCCTCTGTATCGTCCTGAGGCAGTGCAGGACATCTCATGGCCAGGGGGTGGCATATAAGAGAACCAACCTGGCTTTCATAACAGACTCCTTCTTGAGATAACTCGTTAACTCTTGAATGAAAAACCCAGTCTTGAGGCTACAGGCTACATGCCTAACCACCTTCTTAAAGGTCTCACTTGGTCCCACCTTATTTTTTTGCGGGGGTGCCAGGGGATTGAACTTGGGGCACTCAGCCACTGAGCCACACCCCCAGCCCTATTTTGTATTTTATTTAGAGACAGGGTCTCAATGAATTGCTTAGCACCTTGCTTTTGCTGAGGCTGCCTTTGAACTCGCTATCCTCCTGCCTCAGCCTCTGGAGCCACTGGGATTACAGGTGTGCTCCACTGTGCCAGGCAGTCCTTCTTCTTAATACCTCATAATGGAGATTAAATTTCATATGGGTTTCAGTGGGGACATTCAAACCATAGCGTAACAGTGGTCCCTTCACTTTCTGAATATAGCCCTCATTCCTCTAAGGTTTATTTATTTATTTTAAATCCCCCCCCCCCCCTCTTCTCCCCTCTCCCACTACCTCACAAGATTTGGGAGACAGAATTATCTTTTCTTCCCCTAGTTAATTGCCCTTGACACAGGAGGATCACCTGAGCTCATGAGTTCAAAACCAGCCAGGGCAACATAGACCAGCTTCAAAAGGAAGATCCCCGTCTAGATAATTAGCACAAGCTCCTCCCTTTGCACACGGGCCTCCCAGTCAGGCAGACCTGGGACTCAGGTACCTGTTCTGCCACCTACTTCAGAACCTCATACAGGTTACTCAGCTCTCTAAGCCTCTGCTGCTCGTCTGCAGAGGAGGTGGAGGTAATGCTGGGCCATCCCACACAGTGCCTGCTCTGCTGAGTAAGGAGACAGTGTCTACTGTGTCAGCCCAACGCCTGGGTCAGGAACTCCCTGGTGTGACACCTTCTCGACCCTCTGACCTCCAAAACATCCCAACCTTTCCCATCTCCATATCTTTGCTTCCACTGAGGAAGAAGAGAAACGAGGGGGCAAGGGAGCAAAACCATGTTTGCCAGCTAAAGGGGGAAGATGTTCCCTTTGCTTTTTGGTCACAGAGTCGCTAGATACCATTTGTTAGCTGCAGAAAGATGGAAAGGCTGATGAAGGTGGAGGAAGAACAGATCTTGGCCTGGAGGAAGAAGGTGGGCAGGGGGTTCAGATCTCAGACTTCCTCCTGAGGCCAGTGGGCAGGAAGTGAAGGTGGAGATGGAGAGATAACTCTGACAGGAAGCCCAGGGAACACAGGAATCACACCTGGCAGCAGTCAAAGAGGATGAGGTCTCGGGGGGAGGGGATGGGGAGAGTAAGGTGGCTTAAGGAGAGAGGTGAAGGTTAGAAGGGCCAATAGGAAAAGGGAGGAGAGAGAGACCAAGACGGCTGGGCACATCTGAGAGCTTCCGGAGGCTGGAGGCAATGAGAGGGGATGGAGCCTGGTGAACGCTCAGGACAGGCCTTCAGCTGTGCTCACTCACCGATGAACCAGCGGAGAAGGCCAGGGGCGGACACCTTCAAAAGAGAGGATGAACGAAGGAGGCAGAGAAGGAGGGTGGGCGCGGAGGGAGCAAGTGGACTGACAGCTCTTGAAAAAGTCTAGTGGTGGCCAGGCATGGTTTTGCATGCCTGTAATCCCAGTGGCTCAGGAGGCTGAGACAGGAGGATCACGAGCTCAAAGCCAGCCTCAGCAAAAGCAAGGTGCTAAGCAACTCAGTGAGACCCTGTCTCTAAATAAAATACAAAATAGGCCTGGGGGTGTGGCTCAGTGGTCAAATGCCTCTGAGTTCAATCCGGGTTAGCTGCCTCCCCCCAACCCAAAATAGTCTTGTGGTGATGTCTAGGCTGGATAGAGGATGAACTATAGCCTTAATGGTGGAGAGTTTCAGGTCATTAATAAGATCTAGGAGCAGGCTTTGTAGATCTGAGCAATTTGGGGAATAGAAACACGGAGGAGGCACAGAGAGGAGATTAAAACTAAAACTTAAGCAGGAGGATCAGTTAAACCCAGGAGCTCAGAAAAAGAAAAAAGAAAGAAAAAGATTAAAACACATTCATTATGTCATGGGCCAAAAACAAGCCTCCTTAGGTTTAAAATGATTATACAACCATCACCACGATTTTTTTTTTTTTTTTTTTTTTTTTTTTTGGGTCTTGCTGGGGGTTGAGGGTGCAGGGCCTCACACAGCTCTACTGTCCCTATACCCCTGGTCACATCATCACCACTTAGAACATTTCATCAGCCTCCAAAGAAATCCCATTCCTAATTATAGCCACCATCTATTCCTACCCTCAGCCCTAGGCAACCATTAATCTACTTTCTGTCTATAGATTTTCCTTTTTAGAACCTTTAGGATAAATGGAATCATACAATACGTGGCCTCTAATGTCTGGTTTCTTTAACTTTGCATGTTTTCAGACTCGTGTGTTGTGGTACAAGTATTCTGTTCTTCTTTACTGAGGAATGCTGTTCCAGTCTATGGATGTGCCACAATTCATTTACTCTGTTGTCGATTAATGGATATTATTTTTAGTTTATGGATATCATAAAAGATACTACTATGAAAATTTACATGTAAGTCTTTATGTGGACATTTTTGTTGTTGTTACCTCTTGGGTATATACCTAGAAGTGGAACTCTGGGTCCTATGGTAATTCTATGTTTAACTCATGATGAAACTGCCAAACTGTGTTCTCATTTTGAATGGTTGTACTATTTTATACTCCAACTAACAATCAGGAGCATTCTTTTATTCTCTATCCTTGTGAACATTGGTCAACATTGATATATAGCCGTGGTAGAGCTGTGTGAGGCCCCGTCCCTTTTAGTATTAGAGTCATTAGGTTGTAGTGAATGAACATTTTATTGTGTGTGGTTTTTTTGTTTTGTTTTTGTTCTGGTACTGGGGATAGAACCCAGGGGCACTCTACCACTGAACCATATCTCCAGCTCGTTTCACTTTTTTAAAAATATTTATGTATTTGCTTTAGTTGTACACAATGTGTTTTATTTTTACGTGGTGCTGAGGATCGAACCCAGGCCGCTCACATGCTAGGCAAGCACTCTACCGCTGAGCCACAACCCCAGCCCCTCGTTTCACTTTTTGAGAGAGGGTCTTGCTAAGTTGCTCAGACTGGCTTCAAACTTGCAATTCTCCTGCCTCGGTCTCCAAGTAACTGGGATCACAAACATGTGCCATTCACTGTGCCAGGCTTTTGCTGTGCTTTGATTTGCATTTCTCTGATGATTAACAATAGTGAGCATTAGGGGGAATCTTTTCATGTACTTCCTAGTCATTTGTATACCTTCTTTGGTGAAATGTCCATTCAGGTCCTTCACCATTTTTTAATGGGGTTTTTCTTCCTACTATTGAGTTGAAGGAATTAAAAAAATGTTTTTAGTTGTAAATGGACACAATACCTTTGTTTATTTCATTTTTTCATGTGGTGTTGGGGCTTGAACCCAGTGCCCCATGCGTGCTAGGCAAGCGCTCTACCACTGAGCCACAACCCCAGCCCTTTAAGTCTAAGAAGACTTTCCCTAACCCAAGGTCCACAATAATGTTTCTCCTTCTAGAAGTTTAACAGGAATTAAGAAATTGATATTTAAAACCCCACAAATATAGGAAAATTAAACAACACATTTGTAAATAGTCTGTGGCTCAAAGAAGAAATCATAAAGAAAATTTTTAAAAAATTTCAAATACAAAGATAATGAAAATATATTTCAGTTAGATTTTTTAAAAAAGCAATATATATATGTACATACACACACACACACACACACACACACACACACACACACACACATATATATATAAAAGGCCATGCATTCAACATATACCATGTACCATTTTTTGCTCTCTCCTTCTCTATTTTTTTTTCCTCTTCTGCTTCGGCGTGAAATTTCTCAAAGAATGTTTGCACTGGAGTATCTGTGTTCTCGTGCTCATTTCCTTACACTACATTCTTCAACAGAATGCAATCTGGCTTCCAGATGCTTCTTGCCACTGGAGCAGCACTGAGGTTCCCAGGGACTTCCTTCCTTGTTGCCAAATCCAGCAGCAGAGCTTCTGTCTTCACCTCACTTGTCCCTTGGGAGCATAAACAGTGGCTTTCCTCCTACTTCTTTGGTCTCTCCTCACTCTGTGAGGTCTGTGTCCCTGGAAGATCTGCCTTAGGTCTTTTCTTCCTTCAGTATCCTCTCTCCTCGGGGAATCTCATTCATCTCATGTCTTCAATGGATCATTTATATGCAAAGGATTTTCTACATATATTCCCAGCCCAGATCCTTCCTTTGAAATCCCAATCCACAGATCCAATTGCTCCCCTCAAAGTTTCTTCTCTTAGTTGTTTTTGTTTTTGGTACTAGGGATTGAACTCAGGGGCACTTCGCCACTGAGCCACATCCCCAGCCCTATTTTTGCATTTTATTTAGAGACAGGGTCTCACTGAGTTGCTTAGCACCTTGCCATTGCTGAGGCTGGCTTTGAACTTGAGATTCTCCTGCCTCAGCCTCCTGAGCTGCTGGGAGTACAGGCGTGCGCCACTGCACCCAGCTCTTAGCTGTTCTTAAAAGGCCCTGCTGTGCTCTGAATGTTTGTGTCCTCCCCCAAATTCCTATGTTGAAATCCTAACACCCAAGGTGTTTTTTTTGGAGATGGAGTCTTTTGGAGGTGATTAGCATTTTGAGGTGGAGCCCTCTTGGATGGAATTAATGTGCTTATAAATGACCCTCAAGAACTCCCCGGCTCCTTCTACCTGTGAGGACACAGGAAGTGCCATCTATGAGGAACAGGCCCTCACCATATAATGAAGCTGCTGGTTCCTTTATCTGGGACTTCCTAGCCTCCAGAACAGTGGGAAATAAATGTTTGTTGTTTATAAGCCACCTAGTTAATGGCATTTTGTTACAGAAGTCCAAATGGAAGCCGGGCAACAGTGATGCGTGCCTGTAATCCCAGCGGCTCGGGAGGCTGTCTGTGGCAGGAGGATCGCAGTTCAAAGCCATCCTTCAAGTCTATACTCTACTACACTGAAAGTTCCGTGAGGGCAGAGAGTACATGTGGTTACATCCACCACTGTATACCTAGTGCCTGGTACAAGCCTTGGGCACTGTAGCAGTCACTGAATAAAGATGTGTTGAATGACTGAGTGATGATAAATTAATCTAGGATAAAAATAGGACTTGAGTGAAGGAAGACATACCTATGTTGTCAAAGATTAAAGGGAAGTGACAGGGAAGTCAACTGGACAGGGATGACGTGAGGATAATTCAGAAAATGGCAGAAGCCCTAGAGGTGTGGGTTGCATGAAAGTGTGTGTGTGTGTGTGTGTGTGTATAGGGGGATGTTCTGGGAGTATTGAGTTTGACCTGGACGAAAGAAAAGTAGACTCTCCTGGATTCACCCTTTTTCCTGGACCAGAATTTCCTTAGGTTAACGAGGTTCTCATAAGCAAAATCCAAAGAGGCTTTGATTCTTCATAGAATAGGCAGGAAAGCCACCATTCATTGACAAAGTTCTCAGCCAGTGAACATGGGGCAGACGGGGCTCCTCCAAGCTGCCCACCAAATCCCTGAAGACCTGCCCCAATCCATTCCTGAGGAATGAAAACCCCCCACCCCCCAAATGCAAACACAGTATTTCATTAATAGCTCTTCTGATTCTTTCTCAAACCAGATCTTAGAGGCCTAAATCCAATCTCTTTCCATGAAGACACATACCTTGGTCCATCCAGAAAACTGGATGAAGGTGTCCTGGGGCAGGTCGGGGATGCCACTGGGGATGGAGAAGTTGCCCACATAAAAGGCCGGAAGTGTGTAGTTGGAGGAGCTGCCAGCGCCGTTCTCATCATGACAGCCAGCGCCCTGGCCACCCCAGCCCCCCAGGTGGCTGCGCACTGCATCCTCGGTGCCCAGAGGGAAGATTGTCCAGTTTGTGAGGATATTGGAGCCGAGAGTCAGGTTAGCAACCAAACCCTGCAAAGGACAAACAGCACCATGAGCTGGGGAGGGAAGGAGAAAGGCTTTAGGCATCTCTGCATCTAGAGCTGAGTTCCTGCAAAAAGCAAACTGGGGTACAAACCACAATGGTAATGAGTCTCAAACTACATGTTCCTCCAAGCAGCATGGACGAGACAGATGAGCATGCTTTGGTATCTGTAAAAGGGTATAAATGCAGCGGGGTATGGAGGCACATGCCTGTAATTCCAACAGCTTGGGAGGCTGAGGCAGGAGGATCATGAGTTCAAAGCCAGCCTCAGCAAAAGCAAGGCGCTAAGCAACTCAGTGAGACCCTGTCTCTAAATACAAAATAGGGCTGGGGATGAGGCTCTGGATTCACAGGAGATGGGGGATGGGGCCGCTGTGGCAGTTGTCACCACACGGAAGTTCATGCTCATGGCTCATCTATCTTCTCATTCCCAGCTGTTCAGGTGGGAACTTCTCCATTCTCAGGGGGATCCCATACCAGGTCTCAATGCCCATCAGTAATTTAATAAACATTAAGCAAAGCCAGGCGCGGTGGCGCACGCCTGTAATCCCAGCACTTTGGGAGGCTGAGGCAGGAGGATCGCGAGTTCAAAGCCAGCCTCAGCAATGGCGAGGCACTTAGCAACTCAGTGAGACCCTGTCTCTAAATAAAATACAAAAAGGGCCGGGGATGTGGCCCAGTGGTCGAGTGCCCCTGAGTTCAATCCCTGGTACCACAAAAAAAAAAAAAAAAAAAAAACATTAAGCAAGTGGCTGTGTGCCAGGCTCTTTGCTGGGTACTAGGGATCCAGAGACTATGGAACAGAGTCCTAGTCACTCCCGGGGTCAGTGAGGCTTGTGGGAGCCAGGAAGGAAGCCCAGTGATTGCAGCCTGATCAGAAGGATAGTAAGAGAGACATTCATCCTAGAGACGGAAGCTGCCCCATGCATTGTTCCCTAAGTGTCGAGAGCCATCGTGGGCTGTGTGTGGACTACATCAGCATCGCAGCCTAGCGAATAGGAGAATCTGGATTCTGGGAACTTCCAGTGGAAAGTTCCTCTGGCCAAGACTGCCCAGACACATTGTGAGCCCTATTCAAGCTCTGCCTGGTCCCACACAGCACTGGAGATGGTGCAGCCACACAGCCTCTCAGAGATGGGTGTCACCTGCCAAGATGCCAGTCAACCTGGGGATTGCAAGACATCACGAAGCAAGACTCCACCTCTGAAACCTTATCCCTGCCTTTGATGTACCCCCTTAAAAAAACCATGGGAGCCAATTTGTAATTGTCCAGCTGCAGCTCCTGTGTGGGCTGGATCTATCAGGTGCTCTGCTTTAAAACTCTCTTTCTGACTCTGAGTCTTTTGTTCTTCATTAATTATTTGTGACTTATTTTCTCTGGTGGCTTATACTCTCCTGGGCAGGAAAAAGGACCCTCTGGGAGGCCCTGGCCACCTCCCCATACCTAAGTGTGCAACCGCTTGACCTCTGAGCTGCGCCCAAGAGGGTCAGGAAGTAGCTCCGGCCCCCTCTTCTGTCCTAGACTGGGTGGCTCCAGAGTGCCCTCAATGAGCCTTCCCTCCTCTGGCAGATGGCGAGCCACCAGAGGGGCAGCCTGCACCCACTGAAGCACCCTGGAGGGCTCTGTGCAAGCTTTAAAACAGTTTGCTGGAGAATGATCTTGAAATTTTTTTTTCTTTCTTTTTTATTGGTACCAGGGATTGAACTCAGGGGCACTCGACCACTGGGCCACATCCCCAGCCCTTTTTTGTACTTTTATTAGAGACAGGGTCTCACTGAGTTGCTAAGTGCCTCGCCATTGCTGAGGCTGGCTTTGAACTCGCGATCCTCCTGCCTCAGCCTCCCAAGTGCTGGGATTACAGGCGTGCGCCACCGCGCCCGGCTCTTGAAATATTTTTAAGAAAAAACATATTTGATACTAAGTGCATGTATAAAAACTCAAATGGTATGAAAATACTTTGTGTAAAACCAATGACTTGGAAAATTGTGCTCTTTAAATGTAATATGAAAGGAATTGCACTCTAAAAGCATGTATAACGAATTAAATAAAAAAATTTTTAAAAATAAATAAAATCATGGTATGACACATTAAAAAAGAAAAACATTTGGACTAGACATTTAGACACAACATGGAGCCTAGAAGCAGTGCAGCAAGGGAAAAGACTTCCTCTACGGAAAGTTGGGCATGGACGCACCATCCAAGCCCACCCAACAGAACCCACCAAAGGCTAAGCCAGCTGTGTTGGCAAGGAGGTGCCTCTGGTGAGCCAGGTGGGTTTTCAAAGCAGAGGAAGAGCACAGCAGAGTGGCTTCCTCCTTCCGTTTCTTTCTGCATTATGACTAAACTCAAATACAAGGAAAGGTTCTGTTTGCAAAGCTCAACTTTCTCATCACTTGCAGAGGCAAAGAGCTCTTCAAAATAAGCCATCTCTTAGGCTGCAAAACAAATCAGGGTGTTTCACTCATCAAGCCTGGCAAAGTGTGTACTCCTAAAAGGGCGTCTGTGACCTTTAACTAGCTTGATCATGGGGATCATTTCACAATGTGTGAATATATCAAAACATTACACACCATTCCTTAAATACCAAAAAAAAAAAAAAAATCCAAGAAATTAAAATCTGCCCCATGTTATTAAGTTAGAAAGAATGTATGGTGTGAGTTTTTAAATGGATACATAAAACCTTTTTCTGACTGCTTAGACACAGTCCTGCTAACCTTGAGCCTCAGACCCCACAGTGTGGTTGTCCCACCTTAGAATCATTGATGTAACTGCCATAGTTCACACGCCCCATGTTCTCCACCAGAAGGTCCAGATTGGCTCCAGCTTTCCCCGTTATGTTCAGAGGGGTCATACTGTTTCGCTTAAGGATTCCTTGGGGGACCTGTGGGTTCAAAGCCAAAAGAGCATTGAATAGAAGATAAAACAGCGAAGAGGTAGCATGTTAGCCGGGTGCGGTGGTGCATGCCTGTAATCCCAGCGGCTCCGGAGGCTGAGGCAGGAGGATCACCAGTTCAAAGCCAGTCTCAGCAACTTAGCGAGGCACTTACCGGGGATTGAACTCAGGGGCACTTGACCATTGGGCCACATCCCCAGCCCTTTTTTGTATTTTATTAGAGACAGGGTCTCACTGAGTTGCTAAGTGCCTCGCCATTGCTGAGGCTGGCTTTGAACTCATGATTCTCCTGCCTCAGCCTCCCGAGTCTAATAAGATATTTTTTAAAAAAATGGGCTGGGGATGTGGCTCAGTGATTAAGCACCTCTGGGTTCCAACCCCAGAACCAAAAAAAAAAAAAAAAAAAAAAAAAGAGGTAGCATTCTCCTGCATCCCCCCTTTTTTGCTACCAGGTATTGAATCTAGGGGTGCATTACTACTGAGCGACATCCCCTTTTTTACATTTTAGTTTGAGAAGGATCTCGCTATGTTGCTTAGGGCCTCAAACTTGGTGATCCTCCTGCCTCAGCCTTCAGAGCCTCTCATTCTCCTGCCTTGAAGTGTCACCAGACTTGTTGAGAGTGCTTTGATATCCCTTAGCCCAAACTGGCCAAGTAGCCACATTTCCCCAGTCACTGCTTCCTCAATAGGAAAATCTCCAGACACAGTTCTGAGCATGGAAAGGGTGAGGCTGGTCTCCTGAGTAATCAAAACGAATCCAAAGAGAAATCCAGTAGGAAACAGAAAACGTCCCCTGCTTCTAGTGCCTGAAGCAGAAAGGCGATTTGGAGGAGCTGAGGATATGTTCAATCACCTTCCTCCCTTGAAATGTTTTCCTCTGCATCTATTTTTACTTTTTATTTTTTGGTATAGGGGATTGAATCCAGGGGTGCTTAACAACTGAGCCACATCCCCAGCCCTTTTTGAATATTTTGTCTAGAGACAAGGTCTTGCTGAATGGCTCAGTACCTTGCTAAGTTGCTGAGGTTGGCTTTGAACTCACAATCCTCCTGCCTTAGCCTCCTGAGCTACTGGGATTACAGGCATGCCTTACCTCTCCTGGCTGTGCATCTATTTTTAAAGGAAAGGGAATGGAGGCAAATCCCAGGGGAGGATTCCTATTAGAGAAACTGCTTTGTGTTTTCACAGCACAACAGTCATAAAGAAAAGCTTCTAAACAACATGGAGATAAGAGGCAAAATCAGATAACAGAGATAAAATCAGAGAGTTAGGTGGAGTAGTCTCACCTCAAAATACTTGATATGATGCATTAACCACGAAAATTATATAACAGAATGAAGGAAAACAACAGGTATTTTTATCTATAACACATTCCTAATTTTTTTTTTTAAATATTTTTATTTATTTGCTTTAGTTGTGCACAATGCGTTTTATTCAATGCGTTTTATTTGTACATGGTGCTGAGGATCGAACCCGGGTCGCCCACGTGCTAGGCGAGCGCTCCACCGCCGAGCCACAATCCCAGCCCACACATTCCTAATTTTTTAAAAAAGGTTTTTAGGTGTGTTTTTTTTTTTTTTTAACTTATGTTACACCGATCACAATTCAATGAGACAATTTCTAAATTGGAAGCCAAGAAAGAATCGTTAAGTATAGCTCAATGTCTTAGAAGTTTGCTCCCACTGCAATTAATACTGATTACAAATGGAAACATTTTAACAACAAAAATCTGATGAACACAATTCCTGCGGATTTTCTAGGACCATCATATCACCTGTAAATAATGGCAATTTTATGCTCTTGGAAAAAAGAACAAAGGAAATATTTTAATTTTTAAAAAGTTGTTTGTAGTGCTACACCCCCAGCACTTGTTAATTTTGAGATAGGGTCTTGCTTAATTGCCTGAGGCTGGCCTCAAACTCTCAATCTCTTGTCTCAATCTCCTGAGTTGCTGACATCATGGGTGTATGTGTCACTGTGCCAGCCTTAATTTAAAAACCTTCTGAGCCATTTTCCTTGGTTAGCAAAAATCATTTTTTTTTAAAGTATTTATTTATTTACTTTAGTTGTACACAGTGCAATGCATTTATGTTTACGTGGTGCTGAGGATCGAACCCGGGCGGTGCACGTGTGAGGCGAGCGCTCTGCCGCTGAGCCACAACCCCAGCCCTAGCAAAATCATTTTATGTGCTCTTTCATGTGACTGTTTCAATGACAGGAACACTCCTCTTCAAATGTATCTGTGCTTTGTTATGAAACAGAATTCTCGGTGCCTTTAAGTTATAATTGTCCGAATATAATTTCTCATTTAAGATGAGGCTCCAAATTCAATGAACTCTGTATCGTGGCATGTACAAAGGTGAACTGGAAAGGATCCTGTCCTGAACAAAGGCCTGGGCAACATGCTGGGGTCAGACAGAGAAGGACGACCTTAGGCTGATGAGGCCCAAAAGGCCTCCCAGAGGCTGGGTCTTTGAGCATAGCCCCCTGAAGGGTGTAGGGTGCATTCCAGGCAGATGGGGCATGTGAGAGGCCACCTCAGCAAGTGAGGGGCACAATGAAAGGGCACCAAGGAGTGAGGCAGAGGCTGAAGAGGCAAGTAAAGGCCTCAATGGCCATGTTAACAGGTGCAGACTACAGTCCCCCAGCTGGGGCAGAAATGCACCACTCAGAGACGATTCTTACCCCATTCACTGAGACATAGGCCCGATCGTGGACTCCACTCAAGGGTGCGTAGAGGGATGTTGCATTGCTACAGTCTTGAGGAAGAATTGTTCGGTACAGAACGAACCCAAAATACTGGAGAGAAAGGGATTTAAGAAAAATGCATCACTCTTGCTGTTCATTTAAAGAGAACATGTTTTCTCTTGTCTTTAAGTGATATTTAAAAAACCACAAGGAATGAAGAGCTTCCCCCAGCCCTAGCAAAATTCAATCTGCAAGAAGAGAAGTAGCAGCCGGGCATGGTGGCACACGCCTGTAATCCCACCAGGTCAGGAGGCTGAGGCAGGAGGATCGCGAGTTCAAAGCCAGCCTCAGCAACTTAGCGAGGCCCTAAGCAACTCAGTGAGACCCTGTCTCTAAATGAAACACACAAAAAAAAGGGCTGGGGATGTGGCTCAGTAGTTATGTGTCCCTGGGTTCAATCCCCGCTACCAAAAAAAAAAAAAAAGAAGAAGAAGAGAAGTAGCTCAGATTTTTAGATCTTAGAACAACGATCTCAACAGTAGCACGAAACTCTGCAGAGTTTCTCACGGAGCACCCTCTCCCATAAGGGGCACCGGACCTTGGGCAGGTTAAGTCATTTGCCCAGAGTGACTCAGAGGATCAGATCATATATGTCAAAAATTGCTGATGTTAACTCAAAAAACAAAACCAAGAACAACAACAACAAAACAACCAAGATGAACATGCGCCAATAAAACTAAGAGATGAAATTCTGCTCAGTAAAATATTTTCCAGGTTCTTAGGCTAAATCAGCTCTAATTCACAAAACAAGACTCAATTTGAAACTATTACAAGTGGAGCAACAGGGGCAGAGGGTTGAGAGACTCGGGCTGTGACTTTGCTAAGTCAGAAGTTATTTTGAGACCCTGACATCCCTGGTCCTAAAGGAACATCTCAGACCATCAGCCTCAGAGTCCATGGAATTATATACAGTTAATGATTTTGCCTATTTGCTTCTTGCTGTGGACATTAACCGAAGTGCACTGGGACAAAATTCCTGAGTTACAGATGAGGATCCAAATTGAAATCTAGCATGGAAAAAAGAAAAAGTCCCCTAGTTCTAGGGCCTAAAGTGCAAAAGTGATTTGCAGGTGCCAAGAAAAACATTCATCCACTTTCCTGCCATTGCAGGACCTGCTCCCAGACACCAAATCTCTGTCTTCATCTTATTTAGCTACTCATTGAGACTAACCAAAGCGGTGGATGCTAAAGCAGAGGCTGAGAAAAACTTTGCACAGGGCTTCCAGGAGGGAGTGGAAACGGGGCTGTGCCCTGCACAGGTGTGGATGGGGCACAGGGCCGAGCTCCACTCCGGCAGCCTGTGCCCCCACAGTTTCACTGAAAGTAAAGGTTCCGTGGGCTGACTCCAGACCTGAAAGATCCAGGACCCAGGGAGCTCCATCCAATTCTAGAGCAGAGGGTCTGAGAAAGAACAATGGCTGCAAGCGTTGGTATGTTAACCTGGAGGGCACTCTCCAGACTCCAGGCCTGGCGTGCTCCATGGTGCTGCTAAGTGAAAGTTTTTTTTTCCTTCCAGTGTTGGGGATTGAACCCAGGGTCTTGCACATGCTAGGTAAGTGCTCCACCACTGAGCCACATCCCCAGCCTGCAAATTCTATTTTATAGATGAGAACACGGATGTATGGCTAGTGTGTACTACAACTGAAGAAAAGAACCCAATCCAGTGTTCATTTTAAAAAATTAACTTTCAAAAATTATTATTATTATTGGTGCTGGGAATTGAACCCAGGAGTCCTCCACCACTGAACTAAACACCCAATCCCTTTTTAAAAAAAATATTTATTTATTTACTTCAGTTGTACACAATGCAATGCATTTATGTTTACGTGGTGCTCAGGATCGAACCCAGGCCGCACACGTGTGAGGCGAGAGCTCTGCCGCTGAGCCACAACCCCAGCCCCACCCAATCCTTTTTATTCTGAGACAGGGTCTCGCTGAGTTGCTGAGGCTGGCCTTGATCTTGCAATCCTCCTGCCTCAGCCTCCTGAGTAGCTGGCCTGATTACAGGCCTGAGCCACTGCACCCAGCTTAATTATCCACTTTCTTTTCTTTTTTTTTCTTTTTTTTTTTTTTTTTTTTTTGTGGTACCGGGGATTGAACTCAGGGGCACTCGTCCACTGGGCCACATCCCCAGCCCTTTTTTGTAATTTTATTTAGAGACGGGGTTTCACTGAGTTGCTAAGTGCCTCGCCATTGCTGAGGCTGGCTTTGAACTCGCGATCCTCCTGCCTCAGCCTCCCAAAGTGCTGGGATTACAGGCGTGCGCCACCACGCCCGGCTTATCCACTTTCTTGACCACAAAATAAGACTTGCTGAAATAAAATCACAAGTGTAAAAATAGTAACTGGAGGTGAAATACACTAAGATTAGATATGCTGTTTTTATGTTACCTTACCATTCAGACTTCTTCCAGAAAGCAATCTTTACCAAAAAAAAAAAAAAAAAAAATCAGAAAGGAAGACTCAGTAACCAACATTTCAAAAAACAGGGCTGAGATCCTAACCAAGTGATCAATTTTAACATAGCAACAAAGGGACAAACCAGTGCCATGGCCATCCTGATGTCCTGCCCTGACAAGGACATGTCACCTCCGTTGCGTTCATGACCAAACCATTTTACTGAATCTAATTGGTGAGGGACAGCCTACAAATAGCCTAAACTCCTCAAAAATGTCAGTGTCATGAGAGAGAGACCTAGGAACCTTTTTAGATGAAAGAAAACAAAAGAGATATTATAACTAAATGAAATGTGAGATCATAGATTGGAAATTGGATTGAAAATAATTAAAAGGGAGATTACTGGCATGCCCAGGGATGCTTGAATGTGGAATGTCTTTAGATCATAGGATGGTATCAGTGTTAAATTTCCTAAGTGTGATTACTGTACTGTGGTCATATAGGAAAAGGTCCTCTTTCTAAAAACAAACAAAAAACAAACAAACAAACAAAAAAAAACCCACTGCGCTATTTAAAGATGATGTTGACAACTAAACATGATTAAAAAAAGAAAAGCTGTTGACTATGTACACACATGGAAAGAAAAACAAAGCAGGCAAAACAACTGCTAACAACTGGTGAATCTTGACCAAAACAGATACAGGTGTTCCTGTACTAGTCTTGCAACGATTTTTCTTTAGTACCTTTATTTATTTTTATGTGGTGCTGAGGATTGAACCCAGTGCCTTGCACATGCTAGGCGAGCGCTCTACCACTAGCCCCAGCTCCAGCCCTCTTACAACTTTTTTTTTAAATACTTTTTAGTTGCCAATGGACCTTTTTATTTATTTATATGTGGTGCTGAGAATCGAACCCAGTGCCTCACACATGCAAGGCAAGCACTCTACCACTGAGCCAGGACCCCAGCCCCTCTTGCAACTTTTTTTTTTTTTTGGGAGGGTGGTACTAGGGATTGAACTCAGGGGCACTAAAACCACTGGGCCACATCCCCAACCCTCTTTTTGTATTTTATTAGAGACAGGGTCTCACTAAGTTCCTAAGTGCCTTGCCATTGCTGAGGCTGGCTTTGAACTTGCGATCCTCCTGCCTCAGCCTCCCAAGTGCTGGGATTACAGGTGTGTGCCACCACATCTGGCTTCTGCAACTTTTTTTTTTTTTTAATATTTATTTATTTGCTTTAGTTGTACACAATGCGTTTATTTGTACGTGGTGCTGAGGATCGAACCCGGGCCGCGCACGTGCTAGGCGAGCGCTCTGCCACTGAGCCACAATCCCAGCCCTGGCTTCTGCAACTTTTAAAAAAAATATTTATTTATTTAGTTAGTTGTACACAATGCCTTTATTTATTTTTACATAGTGCTGAGGATCAAACCCGGGCCATGCGCATGTGCTAGGCGAGCGCTCTACCGCTGAGCCACAACCCCAGCCCTCTTGCAACATTTTTAGAGCTAAAATTTTCAGAAATAAAAAGTTGGAGAAACCTTCTTAAAAAAAAAAAAAAAAAAAAAAGATGAGGCAGTGCCTAGAGATTCAACGTATACAAATATGTAAGTACTAACGATAAGATGTGCTCCAAAAGCAGGAAAAAGAATGTCTAGAAACCCAGGCTATTAAGAACACAGAACTACACCACTGGGCTAACTAAGAACAAATAATTGCCTTGGGTATTCAAATAGTAGTTCTCCACTGAGGCCTAGCAACAAGGATTCACTACACCAGTCAATGCACTCAGTGTAGTACTTGTCCAGGAGTATGCTGAAGCAGGCTGAGCCACCTCCAATGGCTGTGATAAAAAGGACTGGGAGAAAAACGTATTAAAGGTCAGTCCACTGTGTACAAAGATCAGCCCACAGTGCAGTGCTGAAAGCCAAAGAGCTGGAAACCCAGGGCTCAGACTCACTTGCTCAGCATTTTGGCCCCTGAACTCAGAACAAGCACTACAAGGCAGAAGGCATGACTTTGCCAGGAGAAAAAAGATAAAGCATGACCTCTGAAGGCCTACCTGTTTCACCTGCGTAAATGTCAAGGGATAAAGGCTTTTTATGGGTCCACCGGGACACAAGATGTCCAGCGCTGACTCCACTGTCGTTACCTGAAAAGAAACAAGAGCAGCATTCACTGGGTTACACTGGTAATCAGAGAGTAACAGGATGTCCAAATTATCAAAGACAAGTGGATTTGACCAAACCTCTAAATAAAACCAAGTCATTCAAATTCCAACTTCAGGGCTGCTTCCCAGTTACCTCTACTCCTCTATCCACTCCCCAACTCTTGATGAAGATGTAAACGATGGTAGTCTTTTTTCTTTCTTTCTTTTTCTTTTTGGTACTGGGAATTGAACCCAGGGGTGCTTTACCACTGAGCTACATTCCCAGCCCTTTTTATTTTGAGACAGGGTCTTGCTAAGTCACTGAGGCCGACCTCGAACTTGCGATCCTTCTCCCCCAGCCTCCTGAGTCACCGGGATTATAGACATGTGCCACTGTGCCTGTCTAAATGATAGTAATCGTAAGAGAGTTTTAAACATGCCCATTCAGAAATACAACCTGTTCAGAGCTGGCTATAAAAAGCCATAAAATGAACGAAAACCAAAGTTCTGAGGCTGCATTCTTCGTAAAGCTTTTTACAACATCTTCGATAAAACAACTGTGAAGTAAAGATAGTAACTAGAGGCAAGTTATTCTAAAATTAGATATGCTATTACTATGTCAGCTCACTATAACTATCTTAGTTATTTCACCCTCCCCTGAGCTTGTGGGCAGCAAGTGTTCCAGCCTGTGTCAATTCTCAGTTGTTTATCTTTGTCTTCCTTGACAGACTACCTGGTCCTTCAGGGTAAGATGGGTACTGTGCTCACCTCCACTGCCCAGCACCCAGTACACACAATAAACATTTATCTTATTCACTCCAAGAGATTGTGTATTCCTTCAATCCAGGATGTTTATTCTGATGCAATAACACCACCAATAATAACAGCGCCCAGTCATTGCATGCCTATATTCTTCAGATGAGATGCAGCATTTAACACCCACTACTTCATTAGATTTCACAGTTGCCCCATGAGGCAGGTATTTCTGTCCCTGTTTGTAATTGGGGCAGCAGAGACTCAGCGAGTTCACAGGAGCAATAGCAGAGGATTTGCAGTTATATTTGGCTTTCCACTGCATAATATTGGTTAGGAATTTTACAACCACTTTCCATAGTTTCTTCCTAGTGTGCGGCATCTAGGGAAATTTTTTTTTTTTGTACTGGGGATTGACCCCAGAGGGACTTTTATTACCACTGAGCCACATCCTCAACCCTATTATTTTTTATTTTGAGACAGGGTCTCGCTAAGTTGCTTAGGGCCTCACTAAGTTACTGAGGCTGGCCTTGAACTTGGGATCCTCCTGCTTCAGCCTCTCAGGACGCTGGAATTACAGGTATGTGCCACTGTGCCCTAGGAAAATAATCTTAATGACAAGTTCATCAAGTTGGCTGCTCACATTGATGCTTACTCACCTGGATAACTAAAGCAATACAACTCGCAGTAAAAGCTTTTATTCTATATAAATTACATTCTACATACATTTCATTTAATCATACACCAATTTGCTAACCTTAAATTGTACATGTTGAAAAGTCACTTCTACACACACAACTTCCTTTCATGATAAGCAAATGTGCTTTTGGGATTCAGCTAGTTTTTTCGTTTTTTTTTTTTTTTTTTTTTTTTCTTTGTTTTGTATTTAAAGCAATGCTGTCATTTTAAATATTTGGAGTTATTTTCTGTTGCCTAATTTTCATGGCTCTAAAACCAACTAACCTTTTCCTTAAGTATCTATAGCAACGAACAAGTAGAAGGTGCTCCCTTTGCAAGTGTGATTAAAGTCTGATTAATCTAAAGAGAGATTCCTATCAGAGACAGAGACCACATTCTTTGTAGAATGTAGCACATGTATTTGACACTAGGTGGAAAATGTCACAAGAGCTCAACCAACCCACTGTAGTGTCAAAGGGTTTCTTGAACGGAAAAAATATACAATCATGTTTGGCATTTTGCTTCAAGATAAAAAGTTACGATGCTATTTTAGAATCTCAAGTTTCTTAAGAAATAAGTAACTTTTTTTTTTTTTTTTCTTATGAGTGAATAAATGTAGGAGTTAGGGATTATAAGGGGAAAACCTAAAGGCAGAAATGGTCAAAACAAACTGACTTTGGCTTACGTCACTCCTGCTGACTATTAAATAAAATCTCTTCCTCTCTCCCTACAATAAAATGCCTTTAACTTTACTATGATTAATTTCTAGCTTTTCCCCCTGATGTTCTATTTACCAATACATCTTTAAGTTAGGACATGGTTTTGAAAAGAAGGGGTGTGTGTAGTTTAGGGCAGAGGCTTATTAAAATTCCTGTGGTAAGGGACCACTCTTTTAAAAAGAGTGAATTATAGTAAAGAGCCATCCCAGAAGAATGAGGTGGCACGCCCTTTCCACAAGGGCTGCGGGCACTGCTTGGACAGCTGATCATGGAGCCAGAATGACCTGAATGATCTAAGAATGCCCACCTCCTGTTTATGCCTTACGTGCATATCCTGTCAACACGCACAGCTATCTTCTTATCTTCCATTGCTCCACTTCCCGAGAAACATCACCTACCCCATCAGGCTCGCGGAAAACAAATTCATAGAAAAATAACGACATTGTTCCCCAACATAGCACTTTCACTCACTGTGGCTCAATTACACTTTCTTATTCCTGTCTGACTTTAAACGCTTCTTATTTATTTTTCTTACCTTTTTCAGAGCAACTTTTCCATAGGCGAACTTTGGTGTGGATGGAGGGATAGGACCTTCTGGTACCTCTTCAAACTATACACCAGAGTGGGAGGAGAGAGGAAAGAAAAGAGCTATTAAACCTTCAGAAACTAACCAGTAAAATTCATTTTTCAAAAGGAAGGTCAAAGACCCAAACAACAGTACTAGTGATTTTTGGAAAGGCAAAGGAACAAAAGATTTCTTCCAAAATAGAGTCAGGTGGAGTTTATTTTATTTTATCTAAGTGTGTGCCTGTGGTTGAAGCTTGGAGAGCCAATCATCCAAATTGTCATAGAACAAGGCTGAAAAATCAAGTAGAGAGAATGTGGGTCCATAGCAGATGATGGGGTAAGGACGAAAAGGACCAAGACATGTGGCACAGCAGAATCTGAAGGGAGATTACCTGCAGTGGGGAAAAACCATTCATCTTAGTGGTAGATTGAAGTATTGTGTCAATGTTAAATTGACTACGGTTCTACGAGAGAACATTTCTACTTTTGTTTGGTACCGGGGATTAAACTCAGGGGTACTTAACCACTAAGCCACATTCCCGGCCCCTTTTTTGCATTTTATTTAGAGACAGGGTCTCGTTGAGTTGCTTAGTGCCTTGCTATCTTGCTGAGGCTGGCTTTGAACTCATGATCCTCCTGCCTCAGCCTACCAAGTCGCTGGGATTACAGGTGTGTGCCACCACACCCAGCTGTCTACAAATGTTTACAAAACGTATCCTGAAGTATTTAGGGGTAAAGATTCATGACGTATGCAATCTTCCAATGGTTTACAACATATACATAGGGTGGGGGGGGGGGGGGGGGGGGAGGAGAACAAACACAAATGATAAGGCCAATAGAAATCTTGCTCTTATAACTTTTCTTTAGATTTGGATTTTTTCCTTATGTGTGTGTGGTGGGGTGGGTACTGGGAAATGAGTATTCTACTACTGAATAACATGCCTATCCCTTTTTTTAAATTTGATTTTGACAGGGTCTCACCGAGTTGCCCAGCCTGGCCTTGAATTTGTGATCCTCCTGCCTCAGCCTCCTAAATCGCTGGGATTATAGGTGTTCACCACTATACCTGGCCACTTTTTCCTTTTTAAAGTAAACAAGATGGACATTCTACATTGTTCCTCTCTCCCCCCCCCCACCCTACCACCTCTCTCTCTCTCTACTACACACACACACACACACACACACACACACACACACACACACACATTTTTTTTTTGTACTGGGGATTGAACTCAGGGGTACTCAACCACTAAGCCACATCTCCGGCCCTATTTTGTATTTTATTTAGAGACAGAGTCTCACTGAGTTGCTTAGTGCCTCAAAGTTGCTGAGGCTAGCTTTGAACTCACAATTCTCCTGCCTCAGTCTCCCAAACTGCTGGGATTACAGGCATGTGGCACTGCACCTGGCTGTATCTTATTTCTTTTTTCCCCACTTTTTTTTTTTTTTCATCTCTGCCATCTGGTTTCAATTCTAAGAAATTATTATTATTATTTTGGTACCCGGGATTAAATTCAGGGTACTCGACCACTAAGCCACATCACCAGTACTATTTTGTATTTTATTTAGAGACAGGGTCTCATTGAGTTGCTTTGTGCCTTGCTTTTGCTAAGGCTGGCTTTGAACTCACGATCCTCCTGCCTCTCAGCCTTCCAAGCCACTGGGATTACAGGCATGTGCCACTGCACCCAGCCCTTTTTATTTTAAGATAGTCCATATTTTTAAGAGTGGTAATATCTTTTATTTTAGTTGTACACAATGTCTTTATTTATGTTTACGTGGTGCTGAGGATCGAACCTGGGCTGCGCATATGCTAGGCGAGCGCTCTACCACTGAGCCACAATCCCAGCCCCAAGAGTGGTAATATCTTTTAACAAATTTTAAAAACAAGTATTTATGTGTGTGTGTGTGTGTATTTTTTTTTACAAGTTGATGGACCTTTATTTTATTCATTTATTTATATGAGGTGCTGAGAATCGAATACACGCCTCACACATGCTAGGCAAGTGATCTACCACTGAGCCACAACCCCAACCCTAAAAACAAGTATTTCTCTGTCTTGATCCAACAAACTCATCATCAGGCCTAAGTCTAGACAAGTGACCTTACATTCAAATCTAAGCAGATTACTACCCATGTAACATATCCAAGAAATTAAATATATGTTTATATTTAAATGCTTAACATATGTCATGTGATCTTCTGTACCTAGAGATACAACATTTGTTTTATTGGCAAAACATTTTATATCTCCCTTGATAGGCCACTCAATGTGTGACTACACATATATACACACACACATATTATTTTTCCTCCTATAAGGAAAAAAAGTCTTTTTGGAAGGTTTGGCTCAGAGATTTATTAAAGGGTTCCTCAAAAGCAGGCATGGCTGGTTAGGTTATAAATTGTGCTGTTATCAAGTTCAATTGATGAGAGAAGATACCCTGTCACCTGATGCTTAGAACCACTGGCACAACAAAACAGTGTTTATCTGATAAATTGACCATCGATTTGGCAATCTTTAACTACTGTTTTTTAATATCCATAATACAAAAGAAACTTTATATGCAATTACATAACATCCACTATAATAAAAATGGCACAGACTCAATCTACTTAACAGTATAAAAAAGGATTGCAGATGAAGTTGGCATCATGGTCCTTAAAAAAAAAAAAAAAAAAAGTCCTCTGAATTTCTGCCTGGTAGAAAGATGGCTCCCTGATGACTATTCTGTGTTTGAGTAGGGTGAGGGAGTGGAGAACCTGATAGGAAATACACAGGGTGCAATTAGACTTCCCTTTTTTTTTTTATTAATTGGTTTTTTTAAAATATTTTTTGTTGTTGATAGGTCTTTATTTTATTTACTTACATGTGGTGCTGAGAATCGAACCCAGTGCCTCACACATGTTAGGCCAAGTGCGCTACTGCTGAGCCACGGCCCCAGCCCAAGACTTCCCATTTTTAGTTCCCTTTTGTTTCTATCCTCTTTCCTATCTGCATTTCCATGACCCTGTGTATTAGTCTGTTTTTTGTTACTCTAACAAAATACCTAAAGTATACTAACTTCAAAAACACAAGAAGTTATTCAGCTCACAGTTCTTTCTTCTTCTTTTTTTAAAAAAATATTTATTTATTTATTTATTTTAGTTGTACACAATGCCTTTTATTTTTAGGTGGTGCTGAGGGTTGAACCCGGGCCGTGCACGTGCTAGGTGAGCGCTCTACCACTGAGCCACAACCCCAGCCCCAGCTCACAGTTCTTAAGAAGCGCTGGCTGATCTCTGGAGAAGAACTTCTGGTGGATAACAGGAGCATGGGCAGGAGGAGGAGATCATATTACTCTGGGGCACTCGACCACTGAGCCACATCCCTGGCCCTATTTTGTATTTTATTTAGAGATGGGGTCTCACTGAGTTGCTAAGTGCCTAGCTAAATTGCTGAGGATGGCTTTGAACTTGTGATTCTCCTGCCTCTGCCTCACTAGCCGCTGGGATTACAGGTATGTGCCACTGTGACTGGCTCAGGCTCACACTTCTATTTATTTATTTATTTTTAGTTGTATATAATATATATTATACCTTTATTTTATTTATCTACATGTGGTGCTGAGGATTGAACCCAGGGCCTCACACATGCTAGGCGAGCACTCTACAGCTAAGCCCACAACCCCAGCCTAACCAGGTTCACACTTTTTTTTTTTTTTTTTTTTTTTTTTACCAGGGATTGAACTCAGGGGCACTCGACCACTGGGCCACATCCCCCGCCCTTTTTTGTATTTTATTAGAGACAGGGTCTCACTGAGTTGCTAAGTGCCTCGCCATTACTGAGGCTGACTTTGAACTCATGATCCTCCTGCCTCAGCCTCCCAAGTGCTGGGATTACAGGCGTGCGCCACTGCACCCAGAAGTTCACACTTTTATAACCACCCTCTCACAAGACCAAACCAGGGTCTGGAGAGAAATACCTAACCTCTTCCAAGGGCAGCACCTCTGCATGACCTAAGGACCTCCCACGAAACCATCTGCCATACCACCTCCCAACACTGCCATTCTGGGGACTAACCTAACAACACATGAACACTGGGTGACAAAACACACCCAGGGTTCTTTGAGGTATATCCCTGCTTCTGAACCTATAAGCCCTTTCACCCTCACTGAAATCCAAGGTTTTCTTGCTCTACATTCTCAGTCTCCACTCCTCTATCATCCCCCCACCCGCTAGTACCAGGGATTGAACCCAGGGGCTATTTAAAAAAGTCTGAACTTCTAACTACATTTCCTCTTCCAGCTTCTCTTCTAGACCCTCCCCTTATGCACATATAGAATATAAATTTAAGAGATATTTTTATAATTTGATACTGCTACTTACCCAGAGTATTTTTGGCATGGCTAAATACTGACAATAATTGTATGAATGCACATCATAGTGCTGGAAATGGATGTGATGACACTTACATGACCATCCTTTCTATATTTGGGATTGAATTATTTCTAATTTTAGTAGTATAATAATGTTACAATAATCAACTTCATGTCTATAGCATTATTTTTTTTTTAATTTTTACTTTTAAAAATAAAGCCCTGCGGGGGCTGGGGTTGTGGCTCAGCGGTACAGCGCTCGCCTAGCACGTGCACGGCCCGGGTTCGATCCTCAGCACCACGTACAAATAAACGCATCGTGTACAACTAAAGCAAATAAATAAATATTAAAAAAAAAAAAAAAAAAAAGCCCGGGACTGGGGTTGTGGCTCAGCGGTAGAGTGGCGCACATGCGCAGCCCGGTTCGATCCTGAGCATCACATAAGAATAAACATTTAAGGGGGTGGTGGCGCACGCCTGTAATCCCAGCACTTTGGGAGGCTGAGGCAGGAGGATCTCGAGTTCAAAGCCAGCCTCAGCAATGGCAAGGCACTTAGTAACTCAGTGAGACCCTGTCTCTAATAAAATACAAAAAAAAGGGCTGGGGATGTGATCCAGTGGTCGAGTGCCCCTGAGTTCAATCCCCAGTACCAAAAAAAAAAAAAAAAAAAAAAAAAAAAGAATAAAGGCATTGTGTACAACTAAAATAAATAAATAAATAAAAAAAAAAAAAAAAAAAAAAGCCCTGGGGCTAGGGTTGTGGCTCAGTGGTAGAGCACTTGCCTAGCATGTGTGAGGAACTGGGTTCAATTCTCAGCACTGCATATAAATAAAAGACCCACCAACAACTAAAAAAAAAATTTTTTTAAAGTATAGTACCCGGCTGGGGACATAGCTCAGTTGGTAGAGTGCTTGCCTCATACGTACAAGGCCCTGGGTTCAATCCCCAGCACCAAAAAAAAAAAAAAAAAAAAAAAAAAGCAGCAGAAGACAAATTGTGATCAATTCTGCTGAGAGGGGAGTCAAAGACAACATCCCAGAGAAGGTCACTGAGGCATGGCTTCATTCTCCAAGAGAATAGAAGCAGAGAGAAAACAGTATGTGCAGAGGCCAGAAGATATAAACAGCACTGCTCCACTGAGGATATATTTTTTTAGGGGTTTCTTTTCTTTTTTGATCCACTTTAAGACCAAACATAAGAAGGGGAAAATTGAAAGGGTGAGGCTGGTTGGGCACAGTGGTGCATGCCTGTGGTCCCAGCTACTTGGGAGGCTGAGGAAGGAGCCCAGAAGTTCAAGACCAGCCTAGTCAACATAGTAAGACCCCATTTCTCTCTCTCACATACACACACACCAATTAAAAATAAAAAAGGGTTGGAGAAAGAATGAAAGAAAACAGAAAAGCATGTGGCATGGATCTGCAATGCTCCCCAAAAGTTCACGTGTTGCGGACTGTATCCCCAATGCAGCAATATTCAGAGATGGACTTTTGGGAATTGATTGGATCTTGAAGGCTACACCTCATTAGTGGATTAATCCATTTGATGGAATAATAATTTGAATGGATTTTGGGGAGGTGGGACTTAGTTGGAGAAAGTAGGTCACTGAGGGTGTGCCCTGGATTTATTTTGTCCCTAGCCCCTTTCAACACATGTGCTTTCTCTGTCTCTTGGCTGCCACGAAATGAGCGGCTTTCCTCCACCACATCCTGCCGCCATGATGTCCTCCTCTCAGACCCAGAGCAATGGAATCAGCCAACCGTGGACTGAAACCTCTGAAACCATGAGCCCAAATGAACCTTTCTTCCTCCAAGTTGTTTATATCAGGTATTTTGGTCATAGATACGAAAAACTACTAATACACACACACACACCACACACAAAACAGAGACAGAACCAAAAAAAAGAAAGACAAGACTAGAAGAAAATGGGGGAGGGGGGTGGTGGCCAAGTCACAGGAGGCCAGATCGTCGGTGTTTGAGGGAAATCATTCTGGAAGATGAACAAGAAGATCCAAGTCATGGGAAACAAGTGACATGAGAGTATAGCCAATGCTTTAAAGGACCTTTAAAATCATCAGCTATAAACCACGTTTCCATCAGCACCATGGGTCAGCAAGAGACCACCTGTGTCCCTCCATGGAGTCTTTCCAATGTCATTCCAAACACAGGACAATGGTTCAGCCAGTGCTGACTGATCCTAGGTCAAGTTTCAAATTTCACTAAACTTCCAGAAGTACTGAAAACCACTGTGCCTGTTCTCTTGTCCCTACTCTTCCCACCCAGCTCCGGTCTCCACCTTTGGAAATTCCAGAGTCCACTGCAACTGTCAAGGTCCCCAACTACCACTTGATCAATTTTCACAGAGTAACCCACCCTCAAAAAGTCATCTGAACTCTTCTCATTGATGGTGATCCCTATGCAAACATGGAAGAAAACTCTTAAAACAGGTCTTAAATTTATTCAAAAGCACACAAACAAACTCACCACTGCCCCTTCAGGGAGGAGGAGGGCGCTGCCCTATAGTTTTATGGTTCATAGCCGAGGTCAAAGTGTTAACCATGTCTGGTTGAGTTTAACCCACACCAAAGAGACTACCTTGGAAAACACACATGTCATGAGCTTTGTCATGCCTTAAAGATTCATATGTGAAGGGCTGCCTAGGCCCTTCACCACTGAACGCGGGATCATGTAGCCTCCTGGGAAATTATCATCTCCAGAGTGAACATCTGTAAAAGATAGTGTCCACCACCATCTAACACACCCTTTAAAGGGATTAAAAAGGAGACACATTCTGTTCCTTATCTTTGGTGGAAGGAGGGGGCAAGTAGATCTATATTTGGAGGTATGTGCCATCCAATTTCTTTTCCTTGATGCAAGCAAATACTTTAAGTACCATTTATCAGTTAATTCAATAGCTATAATGTCCACAAGAAAGACGCTGGGCATGGTGGCACACACCTCCAATCCCAGTGGCTCAGGAGGCTGAGGCAGGAGGATTGCAAGTTCAAAACCAGCCTCAGCAACTTAGTGAGGCCCTGAGCAACTTAACAAGACCCTGTCTCTAATAAAATACAAAAAGGGCTGGGGATGTGGCTCAGTGATTAAGCACCCTCGGTTCAATCCCTGGTACCAAAAAAAAAAGCCCACTAAATCTTTTAAAATAGGCCATTTCTCTCTTCCAATCAGGGAAGGAAAGAAAGGGAGAGAAAGGAAGGAAGAAAAATGGAAAATGATAACCATACAGTAAGCTGCAATCCACTGTGTTCTTTTTTTTTTTTTTCCATCTGTATTTTTTTTTTAATGTGGTGCCAAGAATTGAACCCAGTGCCTCACATGAGCTAGACAAGCGCTCTACCACTGAGCCACAACCTCAGTCCCCACTGTATTCACTTCTGACATCTGTCTCCCTCAGGGCTTCATCCTACTCTGCCCACTGGTTACATACTTGGGATCCCTGGGTTTTTCTTTAGCTTGGTCCTCTGTCCTTCTGGTCGACTTTCCACGTGCCACCTCACTCTCTCCCTGGATGTTCTCTTCCCCCTTCACTGATGAACCCTGAATCTGTGCAAAGGTCTCCCTGGAGGATCTCACTCTTTTTTTTTTTTTAGATATTTATTTGCTTTAGTTGCATATAATGCAATGCATTTATGTTCACGTGGTGCTGAGGATCGAACCCGGGCCGTGCACGTGCGAGGCGAGCGCTCTGCCGCTGAGCCACAACCCCAGCCCAGGATCTCACTCTTAAGTGCTGGTGCTTGCTGGACAGATATTCCCCCTGGATGTCCTCAGAGGCACCTTGAGCTGAGCTTGTCTCCCTCTTCCTGCCTGTGCCTCCTTTGCAATCCTCTATCTTAGTTGCTGACCCCAATATCCACTTTACCGTGTAGCCAAGATTGTAACCGGGAAAAAATAAACAACTCCTCATTCTTCCTCATGCCTATACCAAGGAAATTTCTTCGGAATATTACAGCTCACACATTAAAGTACTTGAGCGAGATCTTCCCAATTTTGATAACAGTTCTAAGCATTTATATGATATGATCAGTAATAAAATGTGAAGCTTTTCTGCTTTTTCCCAACTACCAATACTGACAAGTTTCAATCACCATAGTCAAGTGAAAAATTTCTATTCTCTCTAGATAAAAAGATTACATGTGAGGGCTGGGGTTGTGGCTCAGCGGTAGAGCACTCGCCTAGCACGTGCACGGCCTGGGTTCGATCCTCAGCACCATGTAAACATAAATGCGTTGCATTGTGTACAACTAAAGCAAATAAATAAATATTTTTTTAAAAAAGATTACATGTGAAGAGACAACAGAATAGCATACAGCTAAGAGAATATAAGGGAAGAATGGTACAGGTGTTTCAAACAGTGACTAAATCCAAAATATGTCTTAAAAAGTGCTGTAGGCAGGCACAGTGGCACATGCCTGTCATCCCAGCAGCTCAGGAGGCTGAGGCAGGAGGATCACAAGTTCAAGGCCAACCTCCGCAACTTGGTGAGACCCTGTCTCAAAGTAAAAAATAAAAAGGACTTGGGATGTGGCTCAGAGGTAAACCCCCTCTGGGTTCAATCCCCAGTAATGGTGATGGTCATACATAATGATATTTGTGCTTCTTTTAAACTTTTTGTATTGAATATTTGCATCTCCCCAAAATTCCTATGTTGAAATCAGAAACCTTGATGGATGTTATTACGAGGAAGGGCATTTGAGAGGTGGAGCCCCTGCGAATGGGATCAGTGCCTTATGAAAGAGACCCCCAGGCCTCTTTTTTGTCACATGAGGGTACAACTAGAAGCCGGCAGTATGCAATGCAGAAGAGGGTGTCCGCTGGAATCTCGTGCTGATGTCCTGATCTTGGAGGGCTTCCAGCCTCCAGAACTGTGAGAAATCCATTTCTGTTGTTTGCAAACCACTTAGTCTATGGCATTCTGTTACAGCAGCCTGAACTGACTAAGGCACTTGCAAATTGCAATGACTACTTTACTAACTCTAAACACACACACTTTTTTTTCTTTCTTTTTGTACTGGGGATTGAACTCAGGGGCACTCGACCACTGGGCCACACTCCCAGCCCTTTTTGTATTTTATTTAGAGACAGGGTCTCACTGAGTTGCTAAGTGCCTCACCATTGCTGAGGCTGGCTTTGAACTCGTGATCCTCCTGCCTCAGCCTCCCAAGTGCTGGGATTAGAGGTGTGTACCACCGTGCCTGGCTTACACATTCATCTTTAATTCCTCACTAGAATGTACATCTATCTACCTATATCATTTTTTTAAATATTTATTTTCTTTAGTTGTACACGATGTGTTTATTTTTTACGTGGTGCTGAGGATCAAACCTGGGCTGCGCACATCCTAGGCGAGCGCTCTACCACTGAGCCACAATCCCAGCCCCCTATATCATTTTCTTTCTTAAAAATTTTCAATGGCACCCTATTGCTTGTAATTCACCCTATTACGTATAATTCCTAATATGGCGTATTCAGTAGCATTTATCATTTTTTTAAAACATTTATTTATTTGCTTTAGTTGTACACAACGCAATGCATTTTATGTTTACATGGTGCTGAGGATCGAACCCGGGCCGCGCACTGCTAGGCGAGAGCTCTACCGCTGAGCCACAATCCCAGCCCAGCATTTATCATCTTAGTGAAGTAGAAGATAATGTCACCTGTACAAGTATTAGTGTGATGGTTTACACCAGACAGTGAGAAGCACAGATGATCAAGGAAAGAAGAGAAGGGGAGATTGTTAAAGATCCAAATTATTAGTACAAATCCCTGTCCCAGCAAGTTCACACTGAAGTTTAAAATTCTCCTGCCTGGCTGCTATCATTTGGGTCAGAGTCCCCCCAAAGGCCTACGTGTTAGAGGCATGATTCCCAGCCTGGTGCTGTTGGGAGCTGGTGAAATCTTAAGAGGTAGGATCCTTCCGGAGGTCTTTAGTTCATTGAGGGCATACCCCAGAGGGGATTGTGGGACCCCAGCCCCCTCCTCCTCCTTTCCCTTCCAGGCCAAGAGGTGAGTGGTTTTACTCCACCTTGAGCTTCTACCATGATGTTCTCTCCCATGGACCCAAAGCCACAGGGCCAATCAATCATGGACCTGAACTGCCAAAATGGTGAACCAAAATAAACCTTTCCTCTTTACAAAATTAATTCTTGTCCAGAATAAAACACTAGGTGTTCATGTTATAAGTTCTAACAGGAAACCCTCTGGGTCTAGACACCAGATAAGCACTAATGGGATGGTTGAGTAATATTCCTCCTTGATTTTCTTGGGGACAATCGAGCAATGACGACTGCGGCAGCTTCTGTGGGAAACTGTCCACAGAGGCTTTGAGGATGAGTGGGCACAATTTCTAGAGAGTTTCTAACTTCAGCTGAAAACAGAATAAGTGACCAATAATAAAAACTAGCTCCTGTGTGTCATCCTCTGAGAAGTGTGGACCGTATCACTCAGATGTGGAAGTGGGGTACCCTGCCCCACCTCAAGACTCAGATCTGGTTCTGTCCCCCTCCAAAGTCTTGCCATTCCTATGAGTTCACCCCTCACACAACGCTGGGTGACTTCTTGAAAAAAAGACCAAGATTGGTGAGAGAGGTATCAAATTGCATACTGGCCATTTCTTTAAAACTTGCTCAAAAGCTGGTTCATTTGATTTGCAGGACTTCTGCAGTGCGGTGGCACATGCCTGTAATCCCAGCAGTTCAGGAGGCTGGGGCAGGAGGATTGAGAGTTCAAAGCCAGCCTCAGCAAAAGTGAGGTGGTAAGCAACTCAGTGAGACCCTGTCTCTAAATAAAATACAAAATAGGGCTGGGGATGTGGCTCAGTGGCCGAATGCCCCTAAGTACAATCCCCAGTACCTACCTCCCAAAACGAGGGATGCTTACAGATACCCACATGGCACTCTCACCATGTTAAAGTCTCTGTTTAAGCTTCACCTTCTCCAGGAGGTCTACATACACCAAGCAGCTGAAACCACCTGGCACACAGAGGAAGCTTGATAAAGATTTGTTAAATCACTTGTGAATAAATGAACAATGTGGGTAAAGTCAAATACTATCAGAAGCCATCAGAGTAAGGCTTTCCCAGTTTCATTTTTTAAAGAGAACCAAAATACACGAAAATTAAACCCAGAGAACTAAAATATGTCACAGTAACAACACAAGAGGGGTGTAATGGCAGTTAGAGCAACTTAAAAAAAGATGTAATATGGAGGAAGACACTAATTTTTAACTATTGTAAATTAAAACTGAATGTTAAAGTTTCTTGAGAATCAGACACATATTGTATGAACCCCATTTGCATATAGTGCCCAAACAAGCAAAACTAACTCATGGCCACAGAAAGGAGAGTAGTTAACTGGGGAGGTTGGGTGGGTGCTGATGATTAGAAAGGGGTGTAAGAGGGGCTTCCGGGAGCTGTGTGGGTCACAGTGTTGTGTTAACTTTTAGGAATGCACTCAACTGCTTACATAACGGCTGTGCTCATCAAGGTGGGTGTTCACGTTACACTTCAGTGGAAAACCACCCCCAAAACAAAAATAGTGAAAGTCATCCAAACTAGAAGAACCCTCAAACAACCCAAAAAAGAAAGCAGTACATGGGTCAGGCATGGTGACACATGCCTATAATCCCAGAATTCAGGAGGCTGAGGCAGAACTGCAAGTTGGAGGCTGGCCTCCGCAACTTAGTGAGACCCTGTCCTGAAAGAAAATAAAAAGGGACGGGCGAGGTGGCGCACACCTGTAATCCCAGCACTTGGGAGGCTGAGGCAGGAGGATCTCGAGTTCAAAGCCAGCCTCAGCAATGGTGAGGCACTAAGCAACTCAATGAGACCCTGTCTCTAATAAAATACAAAAAAAGGGCTGGGGATGTGGCCCAGTGGTCAAGTGCCCCTGAGTTCAATCCCCGGTACAAATAAATAAATAAAAATAAATAAATAAATAAATAAAATAAAAAGGGCTGGGGATATAGCATAATGGTTAAAGAGACTAGCCTAGCACATGTGAGGCCCTGGGTTTGATCTCCAGCTCTGTAATAAACAAAAAATAAAATAAATACAGAAACAGAAAATTCTGAAACCAAACAAGCGTACAAGAGCGAGTTTGGGAGACACAACTTGCAGAGATTGAAACCCACAATAAAAGAACAACATGCACAAAAATTTCACAGTATATTTGAAAATTTAGATGCAATTTAGAGAAGTTATAATAAGAGTATTTAAGTTTGGATCACATTTTTCTACATGCCCCAAATTTTTCACAATATAAATGTTAACACCTGCTTAAAATTCAGATTACATCATATTTTAAAAAACCTACCAATTTATAGGCTTTGTTTTTTTAACTTCAAAACTCAGGTGACTGAGCAGAAAAATTGTGGGTTCTTTTTTTTTTTTTTTTTTTTTTCTAACCCACCACGGAGACAGGAAACCCTACCTGGGAGCTTTAAGTGCCTCAAACGGTTAGAAATAGGCAGATACAAGCAGCTCAGGAGCACGCCAGAAGGAAACAGCAATCACTTGCCCCAGATACAAAAATGAAGCTTGGCTCATTTTTTGCACAGCTCCCATTGCGATATGCCTCAGTGTCCACAGATGGTTTTTCCCTCTCCATACTTGAGCCATTTACTACAAACATTTTAATAGGCTAACACTGTGTGTTGTCAGGGACTGTCCCGGATGGCTTACACATTCTTTTTAATCCTTTTAACACGGCCAGGTGTCATTATACCAGTTTGACAAATTTAAAGGTCAGTAGAGTAACTTGGTCATAAACTCACTCTTCATCAAGTGGGGCCAAGACTCAGCCACAAAGCTATCCGCCACCTCCCCACCTCCATCCTTTTAAACATGAAGGTTCCAGGCGGGAAGGTGGCTACAGGGCTACACTGAGTTTAAGGCAGGCTCTGCCCGGAACCCCACCCCATCCTGCCATGCAGAGCACTCACCATTTGGATAACCTTTCGCAGAACAAAATACTTCTCAGTGAGGTCCCCTGCCTCACTCAGTGGGGCGTCATAGTCGTAGCTGGTGGGCTGTGGGGAGTAGGGTGTGTTGGCCCCTAGAAGTAAAAAATGTACCACCAGTTACTACTGAAGGCCCTGCCCAGGGACAAGTTCTTTGGGACCCATGGTTACAGGATGATGGGAAGAAGAAATAAAGGACATGTTAAAACCAACTGTTAAGA
Organism: Tamias sibiricus; assembly: GCA_025594165.1. Lineage (NCBI taxonomy): Eukaryota > Metazoa > Chordata > Mammalia > Rodentia > Sciuridae > Tamias > Tamias sibiricus. The sequence continues at coordinate 31,670,735 of CM046673.1, read as the reverse complement.
GACACAGAGGTGGTGCTTTGGTTGTCACTCAGTGGTGGTGCGCTTGCCTAGAACATGTAAGGCACTGGGTTCGATCCCCAGCACCACATATAAGTAAATAAAATAAAGGTTTAATTAAAAAAAAGAGAGACAGAGGTGATTGGGATGCAAAATTGGAGGAACAAATTGTTCCTACAGGTGGCACTTGCTAATCACACTAGAGTTCACAAAGCATTTTCCTCCTCCTCAACCCCAACTATACAGCCTCAGAGCTGTGATCCTAACAGAATAACACCCCCACTGGACAAGCAGGGAATCTGATGCTCCTTGCAAAAATCTGCTAACATCTCACAAATAGCAATAGCAGGGCTCATAACACGACCAATATCTGATAACCCTTCAATCCTTGATCTTTCTCACATCCTCAAACTACATGGCAGACAAAAGATCTGGTGGAGACAGATGACTAGGTTGAGGATCAGCAAAAAAATTAAGCTTATCAGACAAAGTAATGTAGGAGATGAATGTAGATACACGGTAGCCAAAAAGATTCAAATGCAACCCTGAAGTCTTTGGAACATTTAGAGTATAAAGGGGGGTGTGGTGTACCTCTTGTAAGCCTCTTGAAGACAAAGGCACTCGTTCATTACCTCAGGTGCCAGGGGTGCTGGCAGCTGTCCATTCTCCGGTGTGTCCCTCGGAGTGTTGGTCTCTGCTATCTTACCCAATGTTACAACCTCCCACAGAGCCCATATCCAACAACTGACCAGTGTGGGGACACAAAAACCAGCTCCCTTTGCCTTGAAGGGCCACACCAGCTCCAGAGCTCCCCTTTGGGATGTGCGGAGTCCACTTATGAAATCGCATCACAGCCCAATTTACCTGCCCAATCTCTCTTATGGGTATTGCTCCTGAGGGCACACACAGTGACCTTCCTGCCTGGTAAAGAGGTCTGTTTCCTAGGGAACTTGACCTATCACAAAGACCAATGCACAGTGGCAGTACTGTGCAAACAAAAGGGCTAGAAAAGCAATGTCCCTAATATCTAAGGGGCAGGGTTAGAAATCTCGTCATAGATGATGTTCACAGGTATGAAGTCATATATAATAACGGATAGCACTTTGAAAACTTACCCATGCACAGGAGTCACATGGACAGCCTGTTAAAAACATGACTTCCAAGCCCAAGGCCTGAGATTCTGATTCAGCAGGTCGGAGTAGGACCTGTGACTGCATTTCTAACAGGTTCCCAGGTGGTGCTGATGCTGCCCTCTGTGGATCAGCAAGGCTTAGTGCCTTTCTCCTCTACATCAGAGAGCAGTTTGTAAATGAGCAAGTGTGTGAGAATGAAGTTATGTTAGGATTCCTCTTTTGTTCCATCTAATGTGTAAATAAATGAGGCACAAAATAGAACAGGTAAAGCAAGGCGCAGTGGCGCACGCCTATAATCCCAGCACTTGGGAGGCCGAGGCAGGAGGATTGTGAGTTCAAAGCCAGCCTCAGCAATGGCAAGGCACTTAGCAACTCAGTGAGACCATGTCTCTAATAAAAATACAAAGAAAAAAAGGGCTGGGGATGTGGCCCAGTGGTCGAGTGCCCCTGAGTTAAATCCCCTGTACAAAAAAAAAAAAAAAAAAAAAAAAAAAAAAAAAATTATATATATATATATATATAAAAAACAGGTAATAAATTCCCTGAACAAAGTTTCAAAAAATGACAGAGCCTGGCTGATCCTTTGAATGACCGAGTTGACAAATCAATGAAGTTGAGGACCTAAAAACTTTCTCATTCATTCTTTGTACAGAATCTCCGTTTTGAAAGACCCGGACCCTTCAACAAACTGCACTGACCCAGGCATCTATCACTCCCTGCCATTTCTTATAAGAGACAGCTCACAGCCAACAGGTCTGCCCACCTCCAGGGGAAGCACATGTTCAAAGGCATCCCTTCCCGTGAGACCTGAAGAAAAATAAAACCACATCCCTTGCTGCAAGGAGCTCACCTTCTTCGTGGCTCATCTTCTACCTCTGATGTGGCATTGACTGTGCTGCCCGGGTTTCGTATTTTCTGTCTCACTCTGCACTAAATTGTGTGCATGTTAAGGGTAGACTGTGCTTTACTGACCCTTGAGTCCTCTGTCAGGGCTAGGCATGAAGGACACGCTCAACCAGTAGGGTCAGGTTGAGTTGAGCAAGTGTGACTTCTGGAAATAACCATTAGGGGCTGAGGGAACTGGGGCCACAGGCTAAGGAATGGACTGGAAGATGAAGCCTTTGTTCTAGTTCACACCAGCCCGGGGCAGCATGATGGAGAAACAGCGTGTACTGAAGCCTCCTCTGGCCATGTGAATGGGAGTGAGGTAGGAAGGCAAGAGAAAGGGCGAGACTTGGCACACTCCCCAGCTGTCCGCACCCAGCTACAGGACACCTGGGTCCTGTAGGCAGCAGCCATCACACAGACATGGACACTCACAGGCACAGGCCACAGGGACACACACTGCACGAGTGAGTGGAATGAAGTTACGTTAGGATTCCTCTTTTGTCCCAACTAATGTGTAAACAAATGAGGCACAAAATCCCTGCACTTGCCCTAGGTAGGATGGGCAGGGAACCCCCTTCCAGATGTCTTTCTCTCTGTGCTGTCCTCTGGGAAGTTGGTCTGAAAGAGAGCTAATGTGGCCCTCCCTCAACTCCCCAAAGAGCCAGAGCCAGAGCGCAGGTCCAGAGGCACCTGGACAACCCAGGTGGGCTGCTCTGGCTGGTTCAAGGGCTGCAGGCTGTAAGGAGTTACCCAAAGGGCAGCGACTCTGGTTCAATGAAGCCCAAGCTTGAACCCAGGCTCCACCCTTTGCCAGCTGATCAGGAAAGTGTGGACCACATTTCTGCATGCAGATACTCTTATCTGTAATGTAGGGTCCATAATCCCTAGCCTCGATGAGAATGATGTGAAAACTAAATGAGAAAACAGAGGCAGAAAAGAGACTTCTATTGATTACACCAGAGGAAGGGCAGGAGAAAGGATTAGGGACAGCTTTCTTCTTCTAATGATAGTTTTAATATTGTCTCAGTTTCTTTGCTAAGAAGAATGCATTAAGAGCAGTACATTTTAAAAAACTGTGTCAAGAACTGTAAACTTGCAGCCCCCCCAAAAAAATTAAAAAGTCTTTATTCCTGGACAGGCTCCATTCCATCAGTGGCAGCAGGAGGAAGGAAAAGGTGTCAGAGTTTTAACTGTTTCTAACCAGAAGATAGACACGTGGAGATATTCTAATATACCAATGACCAATCTTGGCTTACTATCATCTTTTAAGTGGTGACCTTTGAAGATTTTTTTTTTTTTTCAGTACTGGGATTGAACCCAGAAAAGTGTTCTTTCTTAAAGCTACTTCCACAGCCTTTTATTATTGTATTTTGAGACAGGGTTTCACTAATTTGTCCAGGCTGCCCTTGAACTTGTGAGCCTCCTGACGCACGCAGCCTCTTCAGTAGCTGGGATTATAGGTATGCGCTACAATGCCTGGCTGACATTTGAATTTGAATTCTTTTTTTTTTTTTTTTTATAATCATTTCTTAGCTCTAACAATAGTAATAAAACTGACAATGCTATAAGCAATGTCTTCCAGCCCATCCCACCTTGCAAAACAGCAGTTCCAAGGAAAAACGGTATTAAGTGCTGATAGTATCCAATTTCAGATCCTGAGGGATTTAGGCTTAAACTAAATCTTCAAAATACAATAGTCAAGCATCTTCAATGATCCAGAGAGAAAAATGCAGATGTAGAGAAAGGTGAGGAATGAAGTTTACATACAATATAGTATAGTTTGTCTTTGTGAAAGTTCATGATGATGCAGAGAAATGTGTCATAATTTTTCCTACCAAAATAGTCTAGGACGTATGCCTCTATGCCCAGCCTAAATGCTTACATAATATTGTGAATTTTAGCTTGGCACAATGGTACACATCTGTAATTACAGTTACTGAGGAGGCTGAGGCAGGAGGATCATAAGTTTGAGGCCAGCTTGGGCAATTTAGTGAGAACTTGTCTCAAAGTAAAAAAATTAAAAGGGCTGGGGAGCACAATGCCCCAAGCTTAATCTTTAATACTACAAAAATAATAAAAAATTCAAAATTCAAAACTATGAATATGAATTATATGTGTATATGAATTATATCTCAACCAAAAAAAAAAAAAGCTAAAAATGAAAAAAGACCCACAGCAGAATATATAAATGAATATTCTGTAGTCACAGATTATGACTAAAGCCTGATCAGCTAGACTGGTTTAAAACAATAAGACTTTTTGGGGCTGGGATTGTGGCTCAGCGGCAGAGCGCTTGCCTTGCACGTGTGCGGCCCGGGGTTCGATTCTCAGCACAACGTAAACACAAATGCATTGCATTGTGTACAACTAAAAAATAAATAAATAAATATAAAAAAAAAACAATAAGACTTTTAAATGGGTAAGTTATGTCCCTTAAAATTTTTTAAAAGAAAAATGATTATATAGGTCATCCTTATATGGTAGAAAACAACAACTGTCCATAGGCATACTCCTCAGAATCAAGTACTGGCAACACAGCATAAACTTCTACAAATATGTTAAATGGCTCTTACCATTCCAATAGGCAAAATTGGTCCCACCTATAAACATGTACCTACAAAGGAAAAAGAGAACACACAATATTTCACTGGGAGCCCACAGCCAGGAGGGCTCCCTCCCCTTGGGCCCTGAATGCTTACAAGTTCACACTCGCCCCACGGGCCAGTATATCATAGAGGGAGGAAGCCAGTATTTCTGTCTTGACTGTGGAGTGGGGCTGACCCCAATGGTCTAACCAGCCAGTATAGAATTCAGAATTGACCTAGAAAGAGAAGAAAACATGGAGCTCAGGCCAGGCAAATGGACTTCAAATGCTGAACTGTCCCTGTAATGCCCATCTACTCCACCGAGGCCCAGTGCAAAGGGGTGTTGATGGGTACCACTTAACTCACAGCCAACAGCAGCACTGCCTGTCCTCAGTCCTCAGGTGCCAACCCAATCTGAGATCTCATCTTACAAAATAAATACAGTCAGCCCTCTACATCCCATGGGTTCTGCATCTGTGGATACAATAACTGCAGATCAAAAATATTAGGAAAAAAACTGCATCTGTGCTGAACACATGGATTTTTTTCTCATTCTCAAAATAATATGGTACACCAACTATTTACATAGCATTTACATTGTATTAGGTATTAGTAAACGTAAGATTACTTAATGTAGGAGGGAGTGCATAGGTCATATGCAAATACTGCATCGTTGTATGTAAGGGACTTGAGTAGCTGAGATTTGATTATCTGAGGGGGAATCCTGGAACCCATGGATTGTCTCCCCCAAGGATATTGAGAAACAACTGTATTCCTAAAAAGTTTTACCTACATCAATTTTGTTAACTATTCCCCAATTCCACAGTATTAAGAGTTTAGGTGGGCAAAGAATTGGGCAAAATATTTTCATAAAATAGCTCCAAATTCATCCTTTGTGTGGCTAAAGATATTGAGATCTCAGGTTGACTTTAGAATGAGGTAGACTTGTACAAATATTCTACAAAGCAGGTCCAAACACTTCATGTTTCTCTTAAGCATTACTCTGCCAAGCCCTTGTCCTAAAAAGAAAAAAAGGAAGCTGGATGTGTCAGGTTTTAAGAAATCGCTCCACCCAAAGTCTGTGAATGCAGCCTCTGCACACTCACTAAGCAGAGGGCAGACTCAGAAAAGGCTGCTTTGTAAATAAGGCAGGTGGGGCAGTCTGACCTGTGGCAGAACAGGCACAGGATATGACCCTGTACACTGAGCTGAGTAAACAATAACAACTACTGTTGAAAAAGGAAGGGCAGAGAGAAGGGCTGACAGATATGTACACCTGCCTGGTCCTTGCCATCATTTCCTCCTCCTATCAGTCTCCACAGCATGCCACCAAGTCCTGCAACTCAAAGTGTGGTCAGCAAATGACATCCTCCATGCCACTAGGTTGGTTGTTGGAAATGCAGACTCTCAAGCTCCACCCAGACCCAGCAGGCTGAACTTTGTTGTTGGGTTTTTTTTTTTTTTTTTTTTGCACCAGGGATTGAACCCAAGGGCACTCAACCACTGAGCCACATCCCCAGATTTTTTTTCTTTTTTGGTAGTTGCAGATGGACAGCATGCTTTTATTTTATTTGTTCATTTTTATGTGGTGCTAAGGATCGAACCCAGTGCCTCACGTGTGCTAGGCAAGTGTTCTGCCATTGAGCCTCAGCCCCTCCCCAGCCCTTTTTTATATTTTATTTAGAGACAGGGTCTCACTGAGTTGCTTAGGGCCTCGCTCAATTGCTGAGGCTGGTTTTGAACTCAAAATCCTCCTGCCTCAGGCTCCAGAGCCACTGGGATTACAGGCACGCACCACCATGTCCGGCTGAACTTTGCTTTTCAATCAGATCCCCAAGTAATCGGTAAGCACTTAAAAGGTGGAGAAGCTCTGCATCAAACAGCTTTCAATAAACGCACATCTGAACTAGCTCTGGCCCAGCCACCTGGAGGCCGTACCACCAGGGGCAAGAGACATACGTTCCCTGAGCCTCACTGAAAAAGGAGACAACAGGACCATTTATGGGAATTCCCTTGGCCATTCATGTTAGCTCACATTCTGTTCCACTCCAGTGCAGGTCCTCAGTTTCAAACAAAGCACTGTTTCTGCTGTCACCCATGAGTCCAGAAGGGCTGTGACACTACAGTCCCATCTTTTGCTACACCTTTCCTACAGCAGCATGTCACCCTCCCTCTTGACAGCGGAGATGGAGCTGGTATGAGATGACAACCTGAACCCCAATTCTTACCAAGGGTCCATTGGGCTCCACTTTCCTCTGAGTTTGGAAATCAGCTGTGACATTGCCACCTGGAAATAATGAGAGGGAGAAGAAAAGTCAGTCATGGGAATGATAAGAAGTTAAATAACAAGAGCCACTTGTGGGCCGTGAGCCTGAGGCCCCGCTAGGGTCTGACTATTGGTATTCCTCCAAAATTCCTAAACTGGAATCCAATTTCCAGGATGATGGTGTTAAGAGGTGGAGCCTTTGGGAAGTGACTAAGTCATGAGAGCTGCACCTCATGAATGGGATTTAGTGCCCTTATAAAAGAGGCTCAAGGGAGCACTGCCCCTTCCATCATGCGAGGACACCGAATGAAAGTAAAGCCAGTGTGGTGGTGCACACCTGTAATCCCAATGACTCCAGAGGTTGAGGCAGGAGGATCACAAGTTCAAGGCCAAACTTGGAAACTTAGGGAGACCCTATTTCGAAATAGTTTCGAAAGGGGCTGAGGATATAGCTCAGAGGTAGACCACTTGTCTAGCAATCCCTAGTCCCATACACACACGTAAAGGTGACATCACTGAAGCAGAGAACAGACCCGCACTAGACACTGAATCAGCTGGCACCTCAATCTTGGACTTCCAGCATCCAGAACTGTGAGCAATAAATTTCTGTTGTTTTTTAAATGACCTAGTCTAAGGTATTTTGTTTATAACAGCCCAAACTGATGGAGACAGGCCCCCTGCCCTTCTTACACCGTCACGAGCCTGGAACACCTTCAAGCTGGTTTCAGGCTGGTCTCAGATCATCCATTAAAGGATGTGTGGGGACCAGGGAACATAGCTTCCCTGCTGAACAGGTCCCGTGGCCTCCCTTGACCACGTGCCTTAGGCCTTCCCTTCACAAGCCTGCCCTCCCCAGGCTTCCACACAGGTCTTGGGTGCTTCTCTCTTCACATGGGCAGCTGGTTGGCCTTGGATGCTCCCTACGGGATGGGCCTGCCCTGAAAACGCTTCCTTGGGAGCCTCCTCAGCACTACACACACAACAGGGCCACAAACACTTGCCAGCTGATTAACAAATCACGGGCATGTGGATGCTGTCGTTGTTTATCCCCAAACAATGGAGCATACTCTGAATTCTCATTTGCCACCGTCAGCCATGCTAAACCACTAGCTCTCAATTTTTCTTTCTGAGGTATTCCATTAGGATGCCTCAGCGTTGTCTCATCTCCTGTGTCTTCCACATTCCTTCCTCCTCTAAAGAGAATTTCTCCACAGAGAGGCAATGGGCTGCCTCGCGTCTGTCAAAGAGTGAATATCAAGTTGTGTTGCAGTTGTGTGCAATGAATCAAAATGCATTCATATATACCTAATTAAAATTAATTACTTTTTAAAAAATGGCGTATCTCAAAAAAAAAAAAAAAAAAAAGAGTGAAAATGTCTAGATATGTCCAACCACCCAGAGCAGGAGCCACCCACCCTGACACTTTCGTGATCCACGCCCCCGCAGAAGGTATCCCAGTGTAGAAGCGAGGCCAGAGAGACCCTTCAATAATTGCTTGCTCGCTTTGGTGTCTCTAAGTCCAGCCTTTAGGAGAAAAGGTGCAAGAAAGAACAGAACCTCACTGGCTCGATTTCTCACTATGAAGCATGAGGTGGCATTCAGATCTTTAAACACTATTCTCATGAGCCTCTTCCCGAGATCCAGCCACCACCACCACTGGTCAATGCCCCTTCTCCCACACAAGTGAATGAAGTTGGCACAAGTTAGGCCGGGGGCCTCCCGCCCCAGCACCCTCGCTTTGCAGTGGCCTGTTCTTCAGCCCCAGTGGGAACAATCAGTCACTTTACCTACAAATCCCGCTTACAACAAACTCATAACACTCTTCAATTTGTTCCTTCTGACAGAAAAATACTGTGCTTTTTTCATGACTGTGATGGGCGGCGTGCCAATGTAGGAGGAGACTGGCACGCCTCTTCCTCTTGGGCTCTTTGTAGATGAGTTACTCCATCACTGAACACTCTGAGCAATAGACCACGTTTCTAAAAATGCTCAATTGACTTAAGGTCAGTTCTTTTCAGCTCCTTTTTGGTAACACAGAAGAACCTTTTTAAAAAGTAATTTCAGTCAAACTCCCACACTTCAGACTTCTGTGGGTCCCTCTCAAGGGAAGACAACCATTAGATATGCCATGTGTTTGAAGTGGCTTATACATTAGGGGAAGAAGAGCAGGGTTGTCATAATTTTTGCAGAGTTGGTCCTTTTTTTTTTTTTTTGGTAACTTTTTATCTTAAAATCATCTCAATCTTATAAAAATTGGAAAAATAGTACAAAGAACCCTTATGTTCCCTTCGCTAAAATTTGCCAATTGTTGGCATGTTGCCACATTTACTTGATCAGTTTCTCCTGCTATATAAATATATATGCAATTTTTTCTGAGCCACGTGAGGATAAGTTACAGATAGGATGGCCCTTTGTCCCTAAATATTTCAATGTGTGTTCCCTAAGCACAAGGGCATTTTTTCCCCCCTTGGCACTGGGGGTTGAACTCAGGGGTGCTTTACCACTGAGCTACATTCCCAGCCCTTTTTTTATTTTGAGGCAGGGTCCAAGTTGCTCAGGGTATTACTAAGTTGCTGAGGCTGACTTTGAACTTGTGATCCTCCTGCCTCAACCTCCCAAGCCACTGGGATGACAGGCATTTACCACCACACTGGGCAACAAGGGCATTCTTTGAAAAGACAATACCATTATAAAAAATACCATTATATAAAAATCAGAACATTAACAATGACACAATACTATAATCTGCAAACTTACTCAAAATTGTAATTGTTTTAGTAATGTTCTGTGTGATGGTGGGGGGGGGGGGAATCCAGTCTAGGATCCTGTTCAGGATGACACGCTGCATTTAGCTATCATGTCCTTTATGAAAGCTGCTCTCAGTCTAAATGGAGACTGACTCCTTGACATTTCTTTAAACCAAAAGCCTCCTAGCCATACTACCCACCAATTCAGAAATTTCATTTTTTAAACCTCTGCAGCTTACATGCGAGTTTGGCAAGATACTTTTTAAAAAATATGTTTTTAGTTGTTAATGGACCTTTTTTTTTTATTCACTTATTTATATGCGGTGCGGAGAATTGAACCCAGTGCCTCACACATGCTATGCAAGCCCTCTACCACTGAGCCACCATCCCAGCCCTGGCAAGATACTTTTTGTAGCCTCTGGCAAACACCTCCAGGCCTCACAGCTCACAGAGTCATGTGTTATGCAGAAAGATAACAAAAGTGTCTGAAAGTTTCCTGCACAGAAGGGCTGACACCAGCCAGTGGCTGACTTCAAATTGTGCCAAGGCCATAACACAGCCCGAGTCTGCCAAGATGGGAGGACAGGGAAAGCACGCGAGAGCAGCAGAGCCTGCCCCAGACAGAGCTCGAGGGGCAAATGCCTCAGGGTAGAACTTCTCACTGTTGTAACTGCTCACCCTCATCCTGGCCCCACTCCAGGGTCCAGGCTAGCTCTACCAGTGCTGAAAATGAAGTTAGCCTGGAAACTCTTGTCCTACAGGCTTACATAAGTTAACCCTCTGCAACTGCAGGGTGCAATTATTCTATTTTACTTTCTACTTGATGCTACAGTTGATCTTCAATGACCTCCAAAGGCCATTATACTACAGCGCTTGGTTCCCAGCCTGATGCTACTGGGAGGTGGCAGAACCTTGAAGAGGTGGGCCTACTGGGAGGTTGTGGGTCACAGGGAGTACTGCTCTTGAAGACAGTGTGGGGCCCTGATCTTTCGTTCTTTCTCTTTAGATTCCCAGCCATAAAGTGAACAGGCCTTCTCCGCTATGCACTCCCACCATGACATACTACACTGCCACAGGCCCAAGCCGGGCGTGGTGGCACACGCCTGTAATCCCAGCACTTGGGAGGCTGAGGCAGGAGGATCATGAGTTCAAAGCCAGCTTCAGCAATGGCGAAGCACTTAGCAACTCAGTGAGACCCAGTCTCTAAATAAAATACAAAATACAGGCCCCCAAACAATAGGACCCGCTGAACATGGACTGAAACCTCTAAAACTGTAAGCCAAGATAAACTTTTCCTCTTTTTAAGTTTATTATCTCAGATGTTTTGTTATAGTCACAGAGAGCTGACAAGCACACTTGATAAGGGAAAACTTGAGAAATCTCATTCAATCTGCCCATGCCATATAAAACAGATGCTGCCCATACTAACTGAGTAAAGAGCTGATTTTAAGCTATGTTTTCTGTTTTTACAAATACCAACCTGTTCCAAAGTCCACTGTAGCATAGAGGCCCTGAAGGGTTCCACACTTCAAGAATGTTTTATGTGCCCCATCAGTGGTGAACAGAAGCACATCGTCACCCAGATGGTGACGGAAGCACTTCTGGAGGAAACGCATGTAGTTAAAATCACAGGCAAAGTAGGAGCCATATTCATTTTCAACCTGCAAATTTAAAAAGAGAAAGGAAAAATTAGGAGATGCCAAAATAGCCACTCTAATGCAAGCTTTGGTTTAGGGGAGATATCTAAGCATCTGCTGAGATGACATGGCTTAATGACCATCAGAAAAATGTCCCTTACTCAGTTGTCAAAACTTACTTTTCCAAAAAGCCATTCAGCATAAAAGCAAAGCTATCTTCTACTAAACCTCCTCCACTACATAAATAAAAGAATACTAAAACACAAAATTGGTTTATGGATTGTAGTGATATTGTCTCACATAATACATACTTTAAGCACAGAAACATAGAAAATGCCTTCCAGTGGTAAAAATATTAGAAAATGGAGAAAAGTAAAAAAAAAAAAATTAAAAATGATCTGCTAATGCAATTATCCACAGATAAGCATTGTAAGTATTTTAGAATTTAGCCTTCCAGATTTATAAACACAACACAAATGTCTTCTTTCCTCAAAACTGGTTATCTTGTTGGGCATGGTGGTCCACACCTGTATTCCCAGTGGCTCAGAAGGCTGAGGCAGGAAGATCAAGTTCAAAGCCAGCCTCAGCAACTTAGAGAAGCCCTAAGCAACTAGGGAGACCCTATCTTGAAATAAAAAGGAGCCGGGTGTGGTGGCGCACACCTGTAATCCCAGCACTTGGAAGGCTGAGGCAGGAGGATCGTGAGTTCAAAGCCAGCCTCAGCAATGGCGAGGCACTTAGCAACTCAGTGAGACCCTGTCTCTTAATAAAATACAAAAAAAGGGCTGGGGATGTGACCCAGTGGTCCAGTGCCCCTGAGTTCAATCCCCAGTACCAAAAATAAATAAATAAATAAATGAATAAATAGGCTGCGGCTGTGGCTCAGTGGCTGAGTGCCTCTGAGTTCAGTGTCTAGTTCTAAGAAATATACAAACAACAACAACAAAAAAAAAAACCCTGGCATCTTATCATCTGCACCAGTTGTAACACTGCTTTATTCTTCTTATTACATCACACAGTAAGAAGGACAAATGCGGGGGCTGGGCGCTCGCCTAGCACGTGCGCGGCCTGGGTGCGAGCCTCAGCACCACGTAAAAACACATTGTGTACAACTAAAGCAAATAAATAAATATATATATATATATATATTTTTAAAGAAGGACAATTGCTGGATATAGATGCCCCATTGTTCACCCCATATCCTCAGCTGAACCTCCAGGGTGTCCTGGTTTTGTACTTCATTACCAGTACTTGGTTTGTGCTCAATAACTTCAGTGGTTCTGAACCAGGGGCACTTCTGCCCTCTTCCCAGGGGACATTTGTCAATGTCTGGAAACATTTTGGGTTGTCACAACAGGGGAGTGGGTGGTGCTAATGGCATCCAGTAGGTAAGGGCCAGGGACACTGCCCAACATTTTCCAGGGCACAGAGGAGTCCCACAATACAGCAGTATCAGATGCAAAATGGAGATACTGCTGAAGCATGTATTCCCAGTGAGGAAGAGAGCATCCTCAGGGAGTGAAAATTGATTCTCACAAGATTAAAAAAATCTTATTCGGGGGCTGGGGTCGTGGCTCAGCGGTAGAGTGCTCGCCTAGCACGTGCGTGGCCCGGGTTCGATCCTCAGCACCACATACAAATAAACACCCTCGTGTACAACTAAAGCAAATAAATAAATATTAAAAAAAAAAAAAAAAAGGGCTGGGGATGTGGCCCAGTGGTCAAGTGCCCCTGAGTTCAATCCCCGGTACCAAAAAAGAATCTTATTCACTGGGTGTGGTGGCGCATGCCTGTAATCCCAGCAGCTCAGGAGGCTGAAGCAGGAGGATCAAGAGTTCAAAGCCAGCCTCAGTAATCTAGCAAGACCCTAAGTAACTCAGTGAGACTCTGTCTCAAAATAAAATATAAAAAAGAGCTGGAGTTAAGTGCTCCCAAGTTCAATCCCCAATGCCAAAAAAAAAAAAAAAAAGAATCTTATTCTCTTTACACAGATATACATACAGTACATAAACAGATATATACTATCCCAGGTATTAAAATTTCTTTGGTGGGGGGGACCAATAAGAAAAAAAATGTCTAAAAATGTTTCTTATGGGGCAATGGAAAAAAAGATTTAAAAACATGGCTCTTGAGTAATAAAACGAACGGACTTCGTGTTGAGTAAAAAATGCACAACAATGAAAAATCCATACTGGGTGCTGGGGTTGTGGCTCAGTAGTAGAGCACTCGCCTAGCATGTGGGTGGCACTGGGTTGGATCCTCAGCACCACATAAAAATAAATAAAGGTACTGTGTCCATATACAACTAAAAACATTTTTTAAAAATTCATACTGGAGGGCTGGGGATATAGCTCAGTTGGTAGAGTGCTTGCTTTGCATGCACAAGGCCCTGGGTTTGATTCCCAGCACCACAAAAAAAAAAAAAAAAAAAAAAAAAAATTCATACTGGACAATCATTTATGGAAAAGTGAAAACCAGACAATTAAGTCTGAGTACACACATAGGTGGTAAAAGTATATAAAGAAAAGCTAGATACTGACAGCATCAAAGCCAGGGCAATTGCGGGGGGAACAGGTCATAATCAAGAAGAGCACTGGGGAGCTCCTGGGGTGCTGCATGGTGCTGTTTCCCATCCTTGGCTGGTGGTTATGGGGGTGACCACGTTATGATACTGCATATATATATGTATGTATGTTGCATTCCATACTTATGAAAGTTCAGAAAAACTAGCCGGGCGCAGTGGCGCATGCCTGTAATCCCAGCATTTGGGAGGAGGATGAGGCAGGAGGATCGAGAGTTCAAAGCCAGCCTCAGCAATGGTGAGGCACTTAGCAACTCAGTGAGACCCTGTCTCTAATAAAATACAAAAAAGGGCTGGGGATGTGGCCCAGTGGTCGAGTGCCCCTGAGTTCAATCCCCAATACAAAAAAAAAAAGTTCAGAAAAACTATCCAACCCCCAAATTTCAACCTGCACATAAATACAGAACAGATTTTTGTAACAGATCTTTTTTTTTTTTTTTTTTTTTTTTTTTTTGGTGGTACTAGGAATTGAATCCAGGGTGCTTTACTACTGAGCTACCTATCCAGCCCTTTTTGTTTGTTTTATTATTATTATTTTTTGGTAGTTTTAGATGGACAACATGCCTTTATTTTATTTATACAGTCCTAAAGATCAAACCCAGTGCCTCACACATGCTAGGCAACCATTCTGCCACTGAGCTACAGCCCTTGTCCCTTCCCCCTCCACTTTTTTTTTTTTTTTTAAACATAGGGTTCTGCCTAAGTTACAAGGCTGGCCTCAAATTTTCCATCCTCCTGCCTCAGTTTCCCAAGTCGCTGGGCTGGGATTCAGGCATGTGCCACTGTGTCCAGTGAAAACACTGCCTTTAAACATAAGCATGAGAAACTGTGAGTCCCCAGAAAAGAGGTGTCCAGCCTGAGTGTAGCTAGGTGAGTTTGTTAAGGAAGCTTCCCTGGAGGGTACTATGGAAGAAATAGCATGAAGCTGGGGAAGAGGAATGGACAGAGGGGATTCCAAACCACTACCAGTAGCTCGATGGGGCCCAGGGCAGAGCTGGGGAGCCACGAAGATGAACTAAATGCCATTATTAGAGTTTGGATTTAAAATGTCCCTCCAAAGCCCATATCATGTTAAAGGCTTGGTCACCAGCCTATGATGCTAGTGGGAGAAGTCAGGTCACTGGGGCATGCGCTTGAAGGAGATGCTGGGCCCCTGACCCCTTCCTCTCTCTTTTGCTTTCTTGCTACAGGAGGCATAGAGGCCACCTCCACCATGTGCTCCCACCATGAGGCTCTGTGCCACCACAGGCTCAAAGCAACAGGACCAAGGACCCATGGACTGAAAGCTCTGACACTGTGAGTCAAAGTAATCCTTTCTTCCTTATAAGTTGATTTTACTCTGTTCACTGTGATAGAAATCTGACTAATGAAGCCACCATCATTATCAGCACAGTCCTCCTCCTGGATGGTTTCACGAAGGACCGTTTTCTCAGAGAAGTCTTGCCAGAGGACTCCTCTCTGTTATGAGTTCAAGAAGCAAAACAGACTCCAGCAAGCATGCCCGATACCAAGATCTTTGCTGGTCAAAAAGCCATCCTGAAGGAGGAGGTATTTGGAGGAGAGAGTAGAAAATTCCTTTTGAAATAATCAAGCTCAGTGTTAAGAAAAGCTTTGCAAATACTGGCAAGGTTCTTTGTTCCTCATTTTCTGTCTTTCCCCTCTTTTAATGAGAGCTATTGAAGTGACTGTGTCTGTCTCTCTTTATGATTAGGCTGCTACTCAAATGACTGGCTCCCTTTAGGATTTAGAAGTTCACAGCTAAATATAAGGGTCAGCTCTGGCAATTAAGTAGGCTTAGAGCTTTTTGCCTGTATGTTCTCAGCTGTAATAGCTCCATACCCCAACCCAACCTTTGTTTTCTTCCCCAAAATCTCACTTTTTCAAGTCTTACTTATTCAATTACTTTCATGGCATTATGTACCTTAGAATTAAACAGGGTTGTAGTAAATGCATATATGCTTTTTTTTTTTTTTTTTTTTTTTTTTTTTTTTTTTTTTTTGGTGCTGGGTATTGAAACCAGGGCTTTCTACATGTTAAGCACATGCTCTACTAGTGAGCTGCACCCCACATTCCAGGGTAGTTTTTGAGAGAAAGGAGTGGGGGAGAGAGAGAGAGAGATACACAGAGTTGGGGGGGGAGAGAGGGAGAAGTACATTTCATGGTTAGAGGCCCAATTGTCCACATGCAAATCTAAGCTCTACCACTTCCTATCCATGGGACTCCACCTGCAAAATGTCCTCATTTGTAAGAGATTGACAGTGCCTACCTCACCGGGTTGTTATGAGGAGAGTCAACGCATGATGCTGTATAGCAGCTGGCTTCTACCAAGTGCTTGAAAAGCTAGCAATTGAGACTATGCTGAAGCTCTATACTGTTGCCAGTTAGAGAAAAACAAACAGAGGCATGTGATGGCTGGGGTGAGGGTTGGGGAAACACACAAATGGAAAAGGGCTTGCAAGACCCACAGAAAAAGTCACAGAGATTCAAAGGAAGGCTGCTTTTTCTAAAGCAGAGGTCAGCACACTTTTTCAATAAAGGGCAGAGGGTAAATAATTTAGGCTTTGGAACTATATGGGTTTCCTCCTCAACTACTTAGTTCTGCTACTGTAGTTCCAAAGCAGCCCTAGGTGTGGCCATGTTCCAATATACTCTGGTAAGAACAAGTGGCAGGCTAGTTTTGGCCCATGGGCCATAGTTTGCAGGTCTTCCTTCTATAGTAATTAAAAATCAGCCAGGTGTGGTGGTGCACACCTGTAATCCTAGCACTTGGGAGGCTGAGGCAGGAGGATTGCCAGTTCAAAGCCAGCCTCAGCAATGGCGAGGCACTTAGCAACTCAGTGAGACCCTGTCTCTAATAAAAAAAAAAAAAAAAAAAGGCTGGGGATGTGGCCCAGTGGTTTGAGTGCCCCTGAGTTCAATCCCCAGTACCAAAAAGAAAAAAAAAAAAAAAATTAGTAATACTCATCCAGTATTTTACACACACAGACTTCTAAAGTTGTTGCTCTTTGAAAACAATATGCATAAATAAGGCCTATGCCTCATGACGGACACCTCATTAACTGGATGAAGTCAAGTTTCAGGTAAAACTTCTAAATTATTTTCACCTTGGATATTTTTGGCAGGCATGTATATTTGGCTTATTTTAAGTACAAATTGAGATGAACATCTGCGTGTGCAAACCATCACGGTGGCACTAGCTTTGCTAATCCCTCCAGAAGAGAAACATTTGCAGATCTGGCTGAATCGTAAGGGCAGATCAAGGGTTGAATCATAAGGGCAAGCCTGGTTTTCTGCATCTGGAAAACACCAGTGGTAAAGATCCTATATGGCGGGCTGGGGTTGTGGCTCAGCGGGAGAGCGCTCGCCTCGCATGTGCGCGGCCCGGGTTCGATCCTCAGCACCATGTAAACATAAATGCATTGCATTGTGTACAACTAAAGTAAATAAATAATTTTTTTTTTTTTTAAAAAAAAGATCCTATATGGCTTTGGCAGGATGGAAGCATTCCAAACTACCTCATTTTTGACCTTAGCTACTGCAAAGCTTCCAGGGCCTCCTCAAACTCCCTGGGAACGCAGAGGAAGCACCAGCCTTATGAAGTGAGTAAATCCATCCTTTTCTGCATCTTGACCCGAAGAAACCAGCTCTATAGAAACCTCTACTCACAGAAACACTGTCTCCCAATTCTCCAGGTCTTTCCTATCCATCCTATCCACCTCCAGTCAGTTCCAGAACCATCTGGTGGGTGTGGGATGTATTCATGAACCCATGTGACCTCATGCTGCCAGGCCACAGCTGAGGAGACTAGAGAAACAACTGTTCAGAGAGGAAGCAAGATGAACTGCCCCATGTTCTCCCCAGCAGAAGGCACCAACCAAAGGTTCTGAGAGTCCTCCTGAAGCCAAGTCAGTCAAGTAGAACAGCTTTTGGATAGAGGGAGCACGTATATGAACCATGCCTCAAGACAAAAGTGGAGCCAGGAGTGTGGGTACACACTTATAATCCCAGTGACTCAGGAGGCTTAGGCAGGAGGATCGCCAGTTTGAGGCCAGCCTTGCAACTTAGCAAGGCCCTGTCTCAGAGGAAAAAAATTGAAAGTGCTTGGGGATATAGTTTAGTAGTAAAGGGCCTCTGGGTTCAATCCTTGGTTTAAAAAAATAAGTTAAAAAAAAGATACAAGTGGGGCAACCATGAAAGGTGATTCACAAAGAACTTCTATTGATATGAAAAAATGCTTTTGACGTAAGAATGAAGTGGGAAAAGCCACACAGGAAGTTGGTCATACAGCACAAACTTACTCTGTAAAAAGAAAAAAAAAAGTGTGGGGGGGATTATGGTAAAATATTCACATCCAAGGAAATTCCCAAAATGTGAAGTGCTTTTCTTCTGTTCTTGAGGTTTGAGTGACAGTTATCTTTTCTCTTTCTGGTATTTTTCTGTACTTGTCAATTTAATAAACAAGGGGCAAAAATGATGGTGGGGCAGGGGAGGGGAATTCAAGCAGTAGAGATGAGGGGGAAAGGAGGAGGAGGGCAGAGTCACCTGGCTGGGGTGACTAGGGTCAAATTAAAGTCATCTGAGGTCACTGGAATGGACACAAGGAAAAAAAAATGTCCCCAAGACAGTCAACTTTGCTTTCTTCTGCAGAGTTAGTACTTGATTCCATCTTGGGGGACATTTCTACAACCAAAAGGTGCAGAAATGGAAAGTGATTCAAAGAGAAGCAGAGACTGAAAAACAGTAGCAGCTAAAAGGAGGGTTTTCACCTGGGACAAGGAAAGAAGGAAGAAAACCCAGCTGTGCAGAGCAAAGGTTGATCAAGTTTCTGACTTACTATCTCCACTCAGGAAGATGCAACTCTCTCTGCTTAACTGGTACAGACTCCACATGAAAAAAAGATAAGGGGCATCCTGGGGCTACAAGTACACTCTCTGTGAACAGCCACCTGGCCTGCACAAGAGGTCATCTCCTTCCACTGTGCAGTCTCCTAGTGGACCCTTGACCCGCTCAGCCCTCTCAATACCTCATTCCAACTACACCTGAGGGACAAGGGGAGCACGCTCCCTCCTCACAATAACTGGTCCCTGCAGCCAGTCCACAGCACCATTTGTCAGAAGGAAATCTGGTCCACACTCCCTTAAGGCTTGCCACACTGCATTCCTTTGATGGTCCAAGATGCAGTTTCACATAATCTTATTCATTGCAATAAAAACAACCTTCGTAACTGTCCAACAAATGTGGTCTTACATTTCACCTAAGTAATTTTACAAACACCAAAAACTGTTCCACTTCAAGTGTCCTGATTTTTCATGTGGAAAATATGCGCCACATGACGGATCCCACAATGTCAGTCTTTGCAGAACTAAGAACACACAGAAGGAGAGTGGGATCAGGAAGCTGGAGAGAAAACACAACGGCCCCATCACACACCCTCTTTCTATTCTAGGAATAATTGATGGCCTTAGCAGGGCAGACACCAAAGCATTTCAGTTCATGCAGTTTCTGCATCCAGAAGATACTGTGCGAGAGAAAGAGATCAGCAGAAATAGGGTGCTATCTGGATTCTGCCACCAGCAGGGCGACTTTGGCCAACTCAACCTTCCTGAACTTCTTCATTTAAAAGGTAGCGACTAGGAGGACTGCACAGCATTTTTAGGGCATCCAGCACAGAGCACAGGCATTGAAGATGGTAATGTGAGAGAGCAGGGCATGGGCGTGTGTGCCTGTAGTCCCGGCTACTTGGGAGGCTGAGGCAGGAGGATCACTTGAGCCCAGGAGTTCAGGGCCACCTGGGCAACAGAGTAAGACTCATTCTTTTGGGGGGAAAAAATGTCAGTGCCTTCCTCCAATGCAATTAAAGTACCAGTACCATCTGTGGCATTACCCCTCACAATAACAGAATGCCGAGGCTCGTGTCTGCATCAGTCCCACCACTGATACAATGCAGGTGTATGGAGACCTGCCCCCCTACTCAACTCCACGGTTACCTGCACTGTTATAATCGGCCCTCCATTCTGATAGAGGAGAGGTCTCATCTTGGGCAGAAGGACTCCCAACCATTTATCCACAGCAGCCAGGTAATCTGGACAACAAGAGAGGTTTAACATATCACACAGTGTTTAGTTACGACTTTACTATAGCACCAATCAGGATATAACGAACGAGACCCAACAACTAGCTTCCAAAATGGGGCAGCTACCCAGAAGGAAAGTCTGATCAGTGTTGTCCTGAAAGCCAGTTCTCCTCAGCTGAGCTCCTGGGTGGACAAGGCTTGGTATGCCTGGTGTCCATCCTTACCACAGGCCACAGGAGGTATCCAGGCAATGTTAGTGAACAAACGGAAGAGGGACTGAAGGCCATGTTCCCCCTTTATCACAGTAGGGCTTTTTTTTTCTTTTTCAAATAAAACTATGTGATCAAATTAAAAACAAATTATATATTTACGTTGTCAAAAGGAGATTATAAAAGCCCACAACTTTGAAAACATGTCATGGGGCTGAGGTTGTAGCTCAGTGGTAGAGTACTCGCCTAGCACATGTGAGGTACTGGGTTCAATCCTCAACACCACATAAAAAATAACAGTATGGTACCCATCTACAACGAAAAATGTATTTTAAAAAAGTGTGTCATGAAGATTAATGAGAAAATACACATGAAAATTAATGATACATTAAGAGTGCAAAACAGGACTGAGCCAGGCACACCGGCCTACATCTGTAATCCCAACTACTCAGGAGGCTGAGGCAAGAGGATTGCAAGTTTGAGGCCAGCCTGGGCATCTCAGTGAGACCCTGCTTCAAAATAAAATTTTAAAAAGGGCTGGGGAGGTAGTTCAGTGGTAAAGTGTTTGCCTAGCATTTGTGAGGTTCTGGGTTCAATTCCCAATACCACAAACAACAACAACAAAGACACAGATTGGTGATACTGTAAGAGGAAAATACATATACAATGCAATATATTAGCCTTTTATATGCTAGACTTAGTCAGTTTTAGCTCTGGTTATCACAGTGTCCCTCACCAACAACACCTCAGTCACCTCCACCATCCCTGGGAGATATCAGTCTTCAGAAATCAAATGCAGCCACATGGGCTGTTCTGACTATTCAGGGCTTATAGCTAAAATAATCTCTCATGGGTTAAAAAAAAAAAAAAAAACTCTCATTCACATCTCTCTCTGTAAAAGACAACACTGTAGCTACCAACCAATCCAGCAACAACCACCCCAGAAATTCCGTGTGCCATTTTGATTAGGTTGGTGCGATCACCGGCTGTGTCATATATGAAGCATATAGGAAGAGAAACAGTACTGGAGTCAGCTGGTCAACCCCAAACACGGCTCAATGCCAATTCTAAGAGTTACCAGTTTATCAGCAAGATCTGGTCAAGTCATCCAAGAAAGTCTTTTTTTTTTTTTGGTACCGGGATTGAACCCAAGGGCACTTAACCACTAGGCCACATCCCCAGCCCTTTTTTTTTGTATTTTATTTAGAGACAGGGTCTTGCTGAGTTGCTAAATACCTTGCTAAGTTGCTAAGCCTGGCTTTGAACTCACGATCCTCCTGCCTCAGCCTCCTGAGTCACTGGGATCACAGGCGTGCGCTACTGTGCCTGGCCAAGAAAGTCTTATTTGCTATGTTTTCAATGTCTGATGTAGAACAGTGAATGGCAATTAATAGACTTTACCTAAATTTCAGAAGTATTTGTGCAGAAGTAGCTCAGACTTCAAGACACCTGATCCTTTTGATATAAATTATCTAATCATTCATAAATTCTATCAAAGTGTTATTACCCAACTTACCTGGGTCAGAAGAGCGAAGAACAATAGATTCTTTCTCTAACAACCAAGCAGGTAATCCCCCCTAGGACAGGGAAAAAAAGAACTTTATTTCATAAAAGGAACTTAAAGGAGAAAGAAATTACTATTAGAAGACATGGAAAAGAAATGCTTCAGGGAGAAGGAATGAGCTACATTTTTTTGGTTAATATCTTTCAGGGAAAATGGAACATAGTAAAATTATAATCACTCTACTAATGCAATGTTTTGATAATCAAGCCTCTTTTTATATAATTATTCCACTTAACATTACAACTACTCTGAGTTAAACAAAGCAGAAACCACTAGCTACCTTTTTTTTTAGGGGGGGGGTTACTTGGGATTGAACTCAGGGGTACTCAACCACTGAGCCACATCCCCAGCCCAATTTTTGTATTTTTTTATTTAGAGACAGGGTCTTACTGAGTTGCTTAGTGCCTCGCTAAATTGCTGCGGCTGGCTTTGAACTAACGATCCTCCAGTCTCCACCTCCCAAGCCGCTGGGATTAGAGGCGTGTGCCACCGTGCCCGGCCTTCACCACTATCCACTTTTGACAGATGAGAAAACTGAGTTATGTAAATGAACCAGCAAAAGAACCCATGCTCCGACCCTGACCTGTTCCTTTCCTTCTATTGTAACAGACCCCTGTGCTGGGTATAGTCACAGGCCCCATGTTATCTGGAATTACCATCTTATTTAAACTGCTTCAATTCGCTTTGCCCAGACCTGCTGCCTGCCAGCCTCCCAGGCAGGCAGAGCCCAGTCTAGCCACACTCACCATGTCCCACTCTGCACAGATGTAGGGCCCAGGCCTCAGGATGACGAGCAGTCCCAGCTCATGAGCCAGCCGAATGAAATATTCCACATCATGGTCCTCAGAAAACTGGTACTTTCCTGGCTGGGGCTCATGAAAGTTCCAGGGCACATACCTGCCAAGACACACACACAGCCTGTTCCCGGACAGTTGGCAGAGTCAAGGAGGAGGAGGAGGAGGAGGGGGGGGAGGAGGAGGAGGAGAAGGGGGCCTTCATGGGACAACAGAGGGAAGGGAGTTTAAGAAAAACCATCCAGAATTTGGAAATAAGGCAAAAGGATGATTAAAAGGATAAACCCATTTCCTTTCCATGTTATACTGGATTGTCCAGTGGGAACCCCCCCACACCCCAAGACCTCTTTCATTCTATGGAGAAAATATTTGAGTTAATGATTGACTGTCGATTAGGGGAAAAAGATTCTGAAGTTACAGATTAATGATGCTTTGCTTGCTAGGGATATAAATAATTCTTGCTAGGGATATAAATAATTCTTGTCATATCAAGAAGACAACTCTAGAGCCGGGCATGGTGGTACACACCTATAATCCCAGCAGTTTGGGAGGCTAAGGCAGGAGTATTGCCAGCCTCAGCAACAGCGATGTGCTAAGCAACTCAGTGGGACTCTGTCTCTAAATAAAATACAAAATAGGGCTGGGGATGTGGCTCAGTGGTTGAGCGCCCCTGAGTTCAATCCTCAGTACCCAAAACAAAAACAAGACAACTCTAAAGGTTATCATTTCATTGCTTTTTAAAAAAATGATGCGAATGAATTTCAACTCTAAAGACAAATTTATTTCAGCATAGCTTTTTTTTTTTTTTTTTTTTTTTGGTCAGGGGGAGTACTGGGGATTGAACTCAGGGCACTCAACCACTGAGCTACATCCCCAGCCCTTTTTTTGTATTTTATTTAGAGATAGAGTCTCACCAAGTTGCTTCTTAGCACCTCGCTGTTGCTGAGGCTGGCTTTGAACTCGTGATCCTCTTGTCTCAGCCTCCTGAGCTGCTGGGATTATAGGCATGTGCCATCGCGCATATCAGCATAGCTTTCTAGGCTGACCCTCACAAACCTCTTTTCCTCAGATTTTCCCTTCATTTGGTTTTGCCATCTGGCTAGTTCCATCAGACATGAGTTAAATAAACTTTTTTTTTTCTTACTCTTTTTTGCAACGCTGGGGATGAAATCCAGGTCCTCATGCATATTAGGCAAGTGTTGTATCACTGAGCTACACCCCCAGTTCCTGGGTTAAATAAATTTTTGGCATATCTGCTATATTTGTTAAGTCATATTTTTATCCTTTCATAGTTATACTTTGTGTGAAGAACTGAACTGAGGTGTGCTGCAGAAACTAAGGGGGAAAAGAATTCTGAACTGCAGGGAGGAACCAGACTCTCTCTGGCAGCTTCCTGGGAAGAGGTCTGGTTAGGGAAGAGTTTTCACGGTGGCTACCCAAGCTAATCAGACTTAGTGGGGACATTTGTAAGTTCATGACCCAAAAAGAAGGTCCATTCCCATGTAATGCTTGGCTTCAAAAAGAGAAATATATGCTAATGGCAGCATAGGAACTTGAAAGTTTATTGAAATCCAGGGCCTTGGGCATGCTAAGCATGGGTTCTGCCACTGAGCTATATATACCTGATGGCCCTCATCAAAACAATCTTTACTGGCTGGGGTTGTGGCTCAGAGGTAGAGTGCTCACCTAGCATGCGCGAGGCACTGGGTTTGATCCTCAGCACCACATTAAAAAAAAATAAAATAAAGACATTATGTCCACCTATAACTAAAATATAAGTATTTAAAAAAAAACAATCTTTACAAAAAAAGTATCAAAAAAAGAAAACCCCTTTCAACACAGTATAAGCTTTAAAAAGTAAAATATAAAAAAAAATTACATGAACACTCATTCTAGAAAAAATTATGTATACTTGTGTAAGGCCTGGAAAATAAAAATATTTGGCTAATATTTTGAGAAGTACATTTACTTGGTAAAAAAATAAATTTTAAGTAGGCAAACCTCCAACACCTACATCTGGACAAAAGATTTTGTCAGGAAGAGCATGAGAGGAATAAAATGACCAAAACAACTCTCAGCTCCCTGGCTACCTCCAGCCTGGGATACACATTTAAATATGAAGCTACCAGTCCCTTTACAAAGGTCTCTTTGATGACCTTAGCTTATATCATTTTCCTACAACCCCATGATTTCTGAGTTCCCTGGGACAGATAGCCTTGGTCTACCGGAACTCAGTGTAGAAAGTATTAACAGATGAACCTGGGTTCACTCTGCCAGTGGCCTTAGACCCAGAAATAATGAGTGGGACTCTCCCTAACCATCTCCTCAACCATCTCAAGGTTTCCTCACTGCTCATCTTTGAAAAGTTATCTGCAATCCACATCAGCACTGCAAAACCCAGAGTGGCCAGCCACCCAACTTTCTTCCCAGTAAGTCACCACGCAACATCAGAAGAGAAGAGATGAAGAGAGATAACTACTGGGGTAATTCTATAGTCTGGCCTTATACAATTACTCCAGCAGAATCAAGAAGACAAACTGGGTTTCAGGAATCTACCTTAGCACAAGTTCACTTTGCTACGAGCTCAGAGAAGCCATGGCTGCCTACACATACACTCACGTTGACATCCTAGCTGGACCTCTGACCAAAGCTATGGCATTGGGCAAATTTCAGTTTTTTTATTTTTTTTTTTTTTTATTTTATTTGTTTTAGTTGTACACAATGCGTTTATTTGCACGTGGTGCTGAGGAGTGAAACCCGGCCGCGCACGTGCTAGGCGGGGGCTCTACCGCTGAGCCACAATCCCAGCCCCGCAAATTTCAGTTTTACCAGATATAATTGGGAACAATAACACCTAACTCAGAGAAAGGGATCACTCGGGTCAAGTGCCCTGCACCTGGTAAGTGCCCATTGTTACCTACCATTGCCATTTTTTTTTTTTTTTTTTTTGGTACTGAGGATTGAACTCAGGGGCACTCGACCACTGGGCCACTCCCCAGCCCTTTTTTTGTATTTCAGAGACAGGGTCTCACTGAGTTGCCAAGTGCCTTGCCATTGCTGAGGCTGGCTTTGAACTCGCGATCCTCCTGCCTCAGCCTCCCAAGTGCTGGGATTACAGGCGTGCACCACAGCGCCCGGCTATTTACCTTTGCCTTTTTAAGCTGATATTTATTTTACAACTTCTGGTGACACAGTTCAAGTTTGGAAGAAGTGCTTAATTATCTGAAGAAGAGCCAGTCGAGCTCATGATAAGCCCCTCTCCCAGGAGGCCACACTGCACTATTTTCCATTTCTGAGCAATGCAATAGCTGCTCTGGGAAATGCAGGAGGACCTTCTCCAGGCAGGGTGTTCAGTCCCAGGTGAGAACCAAGTGCCTTTCTACTTACGTCTGGATGGCGTTCAGCCCAGCCATCTTCATCTTTAGCAGCCGGTCCTTCCAGTAGAAGCGGGGCACCCGGAAGTAGTGAATGCTTCCTGAGATGTAGCGAAATGGCCGGCCATCCTTGAGGAAGCGGTCCTTCTCATAGTCGATCTCAAATGTCCTCTTGGTGACATTCTGCAGAGCGAGAACAGGACATGAAGAACCTCCATTTTCTGCATTTCAGAAGCAGATGCTTTGACAGCGGCAGGTAACTCCCTGTCTATTTAATTCACATGATGTGCTGATGCAGTTGATGCTTGGTTTCTGGGCTGTCAAACAAACCCCTGCCAAGCCAGATCCACTGAGTGTGCCCTCCGGTAACAGAAGTCTTCAAGGAAGATGCACATGCAGGATTCCACAGGGCTCAGATCCCAGATGCCAGCCCTGATCAGACACGCTTGACTGGGATTATACGTCACTGCGCTGTTCAAGGGATTTAGGAACAGATCATGCACACATTTGTGGCTGCAATCTGCCTAAGTACTTGAATGAACTCAACATTAGTGTCACTGGGACCACCAACACCTGTTAGAAAATTCTAAGTGTAGGGACTGGGGTGGGGGTAGCTCAGTAGTGAAGTGCTCACCTAGCCTGCATGAGGCCCTGGGTTAAGGGAGTGGTGGAGAAATCTAACTGTAAAATACAGGGTAAACAGCAATGGATTTCAAGTTTGCATCCCTAAAGCCCCATTGTAGCTGTGGCTCTGAGACCCAGAGTTACCTGGAAAAGTTTCCTCTAACCCTACATCTCATCCATAATTATCCAGGGTACCAGACTAGAGGAACTTTAAAGGCAACATTTTTCACATTGTTTGCTGCAATCCAATTTGTGAGCAATAAACTCAATTTGGGTGTGTATCAGCACCTTTTTAAAATGAGCAGAAAAATAGCAGAATATATCATACACAGCAAAGTAGGTTACTGGATGAAATGTCCGTCACCTATACATACAGAGCGATAAACGTATGCATGTCTCCACTGGTTGCAATGTAAGATTGTGTTTAGAGCAAACCACACTGGTTTTGGCCACCTCAGGAGCAAAAAGCCCTAGGGTTTAAAAGGAAAGGCCTCACAGGGGGCTGTCAGGTGGAGTGGAACACTGCACTCTGGTGGCTGGAAAAGGGCTGCAACAGGCAGCAGGCACCCACAGAACCCAGGTTGTAAGAAACCACCTAACTGGTATCCACAATTGGCAAGATTCCTTGTGCATCTTTAGGCTTTCAAAGGTCACAATACTAGATTTAATTATGGTGGCACAGTCTGGGGTAGCTGTGGGGGTTGCCCTTGAAGCCATATCTGGAAGCAATTGTGAAAGCTTGAGTCTTGATCTGACCTGGACTGAATTCCAACTGGGGAGTTAGTGTCAAAGGACTCAGATCAGAATGAAGCAGAGTGAGTGGAAAGCTTCACTGTGTGTGGATTACAGCTCAATTAAGCCAACACAAAACAAACCAATAAATGTTTCTTTAGCCAGGCTCAGTGGCACAGGCCTGTGATCCCAGTGACTTGGGAGGCTGAGACAGGAGGATTGCAAGTTTGAGGCTAGCCTCAGTAACTTAGCAAGACCCTGTCTCAAAATAAAAACTGGGAGTGCTGGGGCTGTAGCTCAGCGGTGAAGTGCTTGCTGGGTTTGATCCTCAGCACCACATAAAGGAAATAAATAAAACAAAGGTATTTCATAAAATAAAAGCTGGGGATGCAGCTCAGTACTAAAGTATCCTTGGGTTCCATCCCCAGCAAAAAAAAAAAAAAAAGGGGGGGGTGTTTAAAAAGGCAAGTGTCAATTTGTTATCACTATTTTCTTTGTAAATAAGGCTTTAATTTTCATTCAAAGGCAAGAGTCTCACAAAAATATATAAAAAATTTCTTACAGCATATGCCTCAATAGATGATTTTGAAAACATTCTCATCCCGTGTATGTGATTGTCAAGTAAGAGTTTCCCACAAGTTCCAGGAATCTAGCTCAGTGTCAAAATTGTGCCAGGCTCGAGGCTCTGGGTCCAGTTCCGAGTGACATGGCTCCTCCATTGCTGAGCCACGTGGCCAGCCCCACTAACCGCCCCTGAGAAGCAGTGGTAAAGCAGAGGTGGAGCTACAGAGTGGTGGCAGGTCCTGCTGGAGTGCAGGCAAGCACAGGCCACCGCAGGCGAGGGCACACTGTCCTGTCCTGGGCCTGTACCTGTTCCACACAGGGTACATCCTAGAACCCCCCAGAGCATTGACTGTCCCATGACCTCCACCTCTCCTTCCCCAGAGCCCTGGGAAAACAGAAGTGGCGCAGACTTGAATGGGATTACAGGGCTAACCAATAGCATTGGCACTTTTCCAAAGCCTAATTAGCATAATTTGTATCAATAGCATTGATTACAAACCATGATTGGCATAAATTTGGACCAACAACATCGACCCAAGTGCTATATACACCCCTAGACGAGCACACTCAAATGATATGGATCTCATTCTTCAAATTCACAAGACAAGAACCCAGAAAGAAGAAATTGGTGGTGAGCTGCTGGGGTCAGCTGCAACACTGGTGGTCGCAGTCTAATTTATATTTTAGTCCATATGTGCTGCTATAACAGAAAATCTGAGATCGAGTAATTTATAAAGAACAGAGATTTATTTCTTATAATTCTGGAGGCTTGGAAGTCCGACATCTGGCAAGGGTCTTCATGCTGCCTCATCCCATGGAAGGAGGAGGAAGGACATGAGTTCACAGGGAAGGGGGATGGGGGTGGGGGTGGGGGTGGGGGTGGGGAGGGATGAAGGGAGGGAGAGGCAGAGAGGTAGAAAGGGAGGTGGAGAGGGAAGGGGGAGGGGGGTGGGTAAGAAAATCCAACTTGCTTTTATAAAACCACTCATGTGATAATCAAACCACTCCTGCAAGAATAATCCATTCACAAGGACAGAGATTCTCTCATGGCCTAATCTCTTAAAGGTCCCAGCTTTCAACACTGCTGTACTGGGAATAAGGCTTCCAGCACATGAACTCTAGGGGACACTTTCAAACCATAGTAGCACCTATAGGAGATTGAGGCAGGTATTGCCTGGGAAGGGACATGAAGGAGCTTTCGGGTGGTCTTGGTAACATTCCAGCTGGATAAGGGCTTTGGAATATGCAGATATAGGCATTTGTTAAAATTCAAATAGTCGGGCTGGGGTTGTGGCTCACTGGTAGAGTACTCTCCTGGCACTGGATTTGATCCTCAGCACCACATAAAAATAAAATGAAGGTATTGTGTCCACCTACAACTAAATATAAAAGAATTCAAATAGTCTACTTAATTTGTGCATTTTTTGTATGTAAATTTTACCTTAAAAGGAAAAAAGTAAACTACAAATATTGACCCCCTAATAAATGGCATGCACACTAAAGTATTTGGAGGGAAGGGCACTGATATCTGCAACTTACTTTAACTAGGAGCTGGGTACGGTGGTGCACACCTGTAATCCCAGCACTTGGGAGGCTGTGGCAGGAGGATTGTGAGTTCAAAGCCCACCTCAGCAATGGTGGGGCACTTAGCAACTCAGTGAGACCCTGTCCCTAGTTTAAAAAAAAAAAAAAGGATGGGGATGTGGCCCAGTGGTTGAGTGCCCCTGAGTGTAATCCCTGGTACTAAAATAAAATAAAATAAAATGCCACTAGGGGTTGGGGATATAGCTCAGTTGGTAGACTGCTTGCTTCACATGCACATGGCCCTGGGTTCAATCCCCAGCACCACCAAAAATAATATATTAAAAAATTTAAAAAATAATAAAATGCAACTAAAAAGCGAATTGATGGACTTGTAGTAATAAAACTATGGCAGGATGTGGATGGTGGAATCTTCCAACCCTCTGTATGTCTGAAAACTTTTCCTAGGTTTTTTTTTTTTTTTTTTTTTGCCTCTGGGGATTGAATCTGGGTGTGCTTAACCACTGAGCCACATCCCCAGCCCTTTTTAATTTGAGACAGGGTCTTGATAAGTCACACTAAGTGTTCAGCCTGATCTTGAACTTGCAATCCTCCTGTCTCAGCCTACCAAGTTGGTGGGAATACAGGTGCGCACCACCATGCCTGGCTTCTAATAAAATATTGACACAAATAGAAAATTGAACTGATGAAATAAATTGTGGTTATAAGGTATATGTACTGCGTGCACATGCATGTATTGTGTTTGTGTGCACAAGCACATTGTGCACACGTGTATGTATGCTGCACACAACACACATACATGATGAAATGGTACACAGCTCTTGAGAGTAATAAGGTCTTTTGCCTGCCTGTGAGCAAAGATCTCTAAGACACATAGGGTGAAAAGAGCAAGGAGAGAAGTGGTTTTGGAAACATAGCCATATTGGTTGCAGCTCTGCAGAAAGTCCTGGTCAAGTTCAGTATGCACAGTGCTGACAGCGTCTCAACTCAAACTCACGGCTCATGTCTTCCTGCCCCAACACTGCGGGGGGCGGGGGAGGGTTGCTTGCTGAGTGCACGTATCCAAGAGTGCTGGAAAGTCCACACCTCTGGGGCACTTCTTAACCAACAGGGGACAGAAAGGGTAGGTAACTGCATTCTCATCTTTCAGGCAACTCTGGAGGCATTTTCAGGGAGGTCTTGGTAAAATCATGTTCTTATTACCCAGTGTGATAATCATGCTACACATTCTTATGTAGGCTTTTCTTTCTTTCCTCCTGTCCCTTACTCCTGTGCTCTTAGATGGCTCCTCGAGCCACCTGTACCCAAGTCCTTGTTTTAAGTTCTGCTTCCAGAGGATCACAAATTAGGACAAATGGTACCAGGTATGGTCTAACCATTGGACATGGGGCCAGGTGAGGTGGCGCACATCTGTATTCCCAGCATCCCAGGAGGCTAAGGCAGCAGGCTCCTGGGTTTGAAGCCAGCCTCAGCAACTTAGCAAGGCTGTAAGCAATCTTATGAGACCCTGTCTCAAAATAAAAAAAATAAAAAGGGCTGGAGATGTGGCTCAGTGGTTAAGTGCCCTTAGGTTCAATCCCTAATTCGGGGGCGGGAGTGGTGGTGGGAATGGCTGGGGATATAGCTCAGTGGTGGAGTGCTCCAGGGTTAAAAATATGTATGTTGGGGCTGGGGTTGTGGCTCAGTGGTAGAGCACTTGCCCGGCATGTGAGAGGCACTGGGTTTGATAATCAGCACCATGTGAAAAAAAAAAAATTATGTGTGTTGCTGGGGATTAAACCCAGGGCCTCAGCCATGCCAGGCAAATGCTCTACCACTGAACTACATCCAGCCCATTGCACCTGTTTTTTTTTTTTTTTTTTTTTTTTTTTAATTTATTTGCTTTAGTTGTACGCAATACCTTTATTTTTACGTGGTGCTGAGGATCGAACTCGGGTCGTGCACATGCTAGGCGACCGCTCTACCGCTGAGCCACAACCCCAGCCCCTGCACCTGATTCTTATTATTTGTTATCTATCTATAGCTGAGTCTAATACTGAGTCCGTCCCTCACTTGTGCAGGACTGGGAGGAGGCATAGGTGGGAGGGGGCTGGCACGCGTTCAGCTGTCTTGGACTACTAAGAACTAAGGGCTGTGAGGTTGGCTGGCTTTGGTTAACAAATTTGGAAGCTCTGAAGAGAGAGACCGACAGGCTCAGGTCAGCCGATCACTCAGGGCCTTTGTGAAGGCCAGAGGCTTCTATGGCAATGTTCACAGAGACCCACAACTCTGACCAGAAAAGTAGAGCCCAGGATTTAACCACGGGGGACAACAGGAATGGATCTTGAGGGGGAAGAATACAAAGCTAGATGGGGGAAGTTATTGACCTTATGTATTCACCCCTGACTCAGGGGTTATCTTGGAAAATGCTCCTGAACCGTGCCCTATGCTGTTGGGATAGCTCTCTGGAACCTAGACGTGGTAGTGGCCTATAGAAAATGGAATGAAGGGCTGGGGTTGTGGCTCAGCAGTGGAGTGCTCGCCTAGCATGTGTGTGGCCTGAGTTTGATCCTTAGCACCACGTAAGAATAAAGGCATTGTGTACAACTAAAACAAATAAATAAATATTAAAAAAAAAAAAAAGAAAATGGACTGAAGACGTCAGGTCTGCCTTGGCATTCCAAGGAAGGCATGGGATGGCCCAAAGAGGTGGGAATGTAAAAATGACCAGTGAACCTACTACCAGACTATATTCCCCCAGGAGAATCCCAGAGACTGTTCCCTTTGGTAATGAATGTACTAGTGAGGAAGGCCGTGGCAGCCTTGAGAAGCCAGTGGTGCTGTCCTCTGTAGGCAAGGGATGACAGGAGATGCTGCATTAGCACCATGTCCCCAATATCACTGGGGTCGATGAGATCTTGGCACAATCAAGATGGGACCCCTATACCAGGCAGAAGCTGGGGGACACAAGCCTGCACCTCCAATCGCAGCAACTCAGGACCTGAGGCAGGAGGATCACCAGTTCAAGGCCAGCCTCAGCAATTTACATAGGCCCTAAGCAACTAAGCAAGAATCTCTCTCCAAATAAAACTAACAGGGTAGGGAATGTGGCTCAGTGGTAAAGCACCCCTGGATTCAATCTCCAGTACCAACCAAAAAAAAAAAAAAAAAAAAAAAAAAAGCAGCAGCAGCAGCTGGTGGACACAATTACAATGACCAGCAAGGCCAGATGGCAACCAGTAGTGATCCTAGGCAATGGCTCTAAACAATGGCTCTCAGCATTCCTATGGGATGAGACGGTTGGGAGTTGGCAAGGGTGCTGCCTGACATGTTGAACAAGACAAAAAAAAAAAAATTTAAGAACTTGTGGTCCATCACAGTGCAAAGTCATGATGCCTTCATTCAGGTCCCAGTTTTGAGCCAGTTCTCTGACATACAGCCAACTGGTTGAAAGGAAAGCTGGAAAGATAACCTTTAAAGAGGGCCACCTGCCACCTGCTAGGTGTGTTGGCACATGCTCATAATCCCAGTGGCTTGGGAGGCTGAGACAGGAGGATCACGAGTTCAAAGCCAGCTTTAGCAAAAAAGTGAGGTCTAAACAACTCAGTGAGACCCTCTCTCTAAATAAAATACAAAATAAGGCCGGGGATGTGGCTCAGTGATTCAGTGCCCCTGAGTTCAATCCCTGGTATCCCCCCCGTCAAAAAAGAAGGGCCATCCTAAATACCCACAACAAACACTTCCCACAGCTCACACCTTCCCCAATGGGACATAGGGTACCTGTGTTCTCAGGAAGCAGGTACCCAAAACCTTCTGCAGACTGCTGGATGTAGTCTGAGCTGACACTGGTACCAAGGTAGGTGAAATGCTATCACTCCTCCCCACCACTCTTATGCCAGGGGATGACGGGAGCTTCGCCCAAGACTTCTCAGGGTGGGTCCAACAAGTTAAAGCACCAGGCTGTGGTTATTTCCCTGGTCCTGAGTACAAACTGGGATGGTTTTAACAGCCAGCAGATCCCTCACCATGAGTGAGAGTAGCTATGATGGATCAAGTGTAAGTTCCAGAACTGCCCCCTCCCCCCTCCCAGGATAAATCTGAAGCAAGAACACGGTCCTCCTGGGATCGCAGTTCTCAGTGCCTCTTCCATTGGGATTTAAAGGTCACTGCCATCATAGCCCCATTCACGTCACCTTTGAGTCCCTACAAAATACAGATGACAGTGAATGACCGTGAGCTACTTAATTAGCCAAGTACAGTTCAGAGACTGCTACCACGTGGGTGTGACTGCACCTGGAGCAGATACCATAGCCTCTGCCACTTGGTTTGCAGCTGATATTCTAATCTTTCAAATCCTATGGATAAAAAGGATCAAAATCAGTTTGTAGCCAGGCGCGGTGGCGCACACCTGTAATCCCAGCACTTTGGGAGGCTGAGGCAGGAGGATCGCGAGTTCAAAGCGAGCCTCAGCAATGGCGAGGCACTTAGCAACTCAGTGAGACCCTGTCTCTAAATAAAATACAAAAAAGGGCTGGGGATGTGACCCAGTGGACGAGTGCCCCTGAGTTCAATCCCTGGTACCACACACACAAAAGCAGTTTGTAAGCGGGCAGGACAACGGTATATATTCTTCCACTTGCTCCAGAGCTATGTTCACTGCCAGGGACATTCATGGACTGTCTCGCTGATCTGATATATGAAGGACACCATCTTATTTGGACCAGGGGAGCAGGGACTAGACTCTGAAATGGACACCCAGAAAAGTAGCACAGAGGGGATCAGCAAAGACAGGTGCAGAGGCAGCCTCAACAAAGAGACGGCTTGTAACTGTCGTCATGGCCGACATGGATAGGGAAAACCAACCTCATGGATCCAAAGGGACCCCTCTCTAGACTTAAGGACCCGAGAAGATCTATAGCCAGCTTCTTTTGAGCTTCCTGAACTGTGGCACTATTGACAGAAGTAAGGTGCTCAAGAAACAAGGGAGGTGGAGGAACAAGGGGAAAAGAGAGAAAATTGCCTTTAGAGTTTATTCTCCCAAAGCGCAAATAACCCCAAATTTTTGCAGTGTGCAAACTCTATCCATTTGAAATGAATTGGCACTGGAATAAAATATTGAAGAAATATACTTTTATTTCATAATTGCAGAGGTGTAGCAGCAACAGTACTTGCAATGCACGAGGTCACAGAAAACTTATAAAACAAAAAGCAATTCTAAGCAAAGCAAACTCATACCTTCTAAATGACCCCCCTCCCCACACCCCAATAACGTGTATAACACTGGAGGGAAACAAAAGCAGTATAAGCAAACATTCTTGGGTCAAATACACATCAGGGACATAATACTGACCAATGTAACTTTTTTAAAGCTATTTCAGTGGTAAATAAACATCTCCTTAAAGCATTAAACAACACAGTATTCACATCATCAGTAACAAACATCCCCCAAATTTCCCAATCCTCAGGATTAAAAGCACATTTTCATTATTTATGCACATTCCTTGGACTTGAATAAAAAAATACAAACAAGTCAGGTGTGCTGATGCATGCCTGCAACCCCAGAGATTTGGGAAGCTGAGGCAGGAGGATCACAAGTTCAAGGCCAGCCTCAAAAACTCAGTGCAACCCTGTCTCAAAAATAAAAATGGCTGGGGATGCAGCTCAGTGGCAGAGTATCCCTGGGTTCAATCCCTAGCACAGTAAGAGAAAGAAAGCAAGAAAGAAAAGTAACTCAGTGATATCACAGGTCATGGGTCATGCTGGTTCTGTGAAGATGATTTATCTTTAAGTCCCTCAGGATAACTGGTAAAACACACATTCCGCGGATCTCCATCCCCAGAATCTCCTTTCCACTCACCCCAGTAGCCCAAGAGCGCGGGGAATTCCCGGCATGAGCTATTTGGCTCCAGGGTGATAGAGACCCAATCCTCTCCTTGGCTAGCACCCGGGGGCTAAGGTAAGAGGAACGGAGGGAAGCGGAGTGGGAAGGAGGGCTAGACGGTGTCTGCACACCATGGAATTCTCACACCTCGCAGTTCAAAGATTCAAGAGAAATAGAAATGTCTGCTCAGACATCCTGCAAAAACAAGACAGACACAGACCACAGTGATGTTCAAGAGTGATGGGGAAGCCAGGTGCAATGGTGCACGAGTGTAATCCAATGGTGGGAGGCTGAGGCAGGAGGATCATGCATTCAAAGCCAGCCTCGGCAATTTAAAGCCAGCCTTGGCAATTTATCGAGGCACTATGCAACTCAGTGAGACCCTGTCTCTAACAAAATATATAAAAGGGCTGGGGATGTGGCTCAGTGGTAAAGCACTCCTGGGCTCAATCCCTGGTACTAAAAAACAAAAAAACAAAACAAAACAAAATGAGTGACAAGGAGAGGTCCGTGGATGATCTGCTCCTACTTACCCTTTCGATTAATTTATTCATGCCTGTCTTATGACAAAAATGTTTTTGTTCCACATTCCAGACCATTGTGGGTAAATAACACCACAAGACAATGGGAGATGGCCACAAAGGAGAAGGACCAGTTCTGAACTGGCTCCCAATCCTTCTGGACTCATGGACATTTACAAATTTGATTTTTCCCTTTTATCTCAAAATAAATCACATGGTTTTATAAAAATAAAATTTAAAAATATAAAACAATTATTTATTTATTTATTTATTTATTTATTGAGACAGGATCTCACTACCTTGCCCCGGTTGGCCTTGAACTCATGATCCTCCTATCCCAGCCTCCCTGGTAGCTGGGATTATAGGGTATGCCACCATTCCAGGCTAACACCTTTTTTAAAAAATTTTTTTGTAGTGGTAGACAATATGCCTTTATTTTATGTGGTGCTAAGGATCAAGCCCCACAGGGGACAGGCAAGCACTCTGTCACTGAGCTACAGCCCCAGCCCTAAAACAATTCTTAGAAGTTAAAAATAGACCTTATTTTCCATTAAAAAAAATTCCAAGTAAATTTGAAGTACTATTTTGACTATGTTTAGCCTATAGATAAAAGTACAGCTTAAACTGTATGCAGGCAAAAAAAAAAAAAAACAAACTACATTCAGTAGACTTCATTTTAGTAATAGTGTTGGTATTGCTATTTACAATCTAACGTATATGTAATAGGATAAACTAAATAAGTAATTACATCTGGGCATGCTGGCACACACCTATAATTCCAGAAACTTGGGAGGCTAAGACAGGAGGATCACAAGTTCAAATCCAACCTCAGCAATTTAGCTAGGCCCTAAGCAACTTAACAAGACCCTTAGTAGCTTAGCAAGATGCTATCTCACAATAAAAGATAAAAAGAGGGCTGGGGATGTATCTTAGTGGTAAAGTACTCCTGAGTCAAT
Organism: Tamias sibiricus; assembly: GCA_025594165.1. Taxonomy (NCBI): domain Eukaryota; kingdom Metazoa; phylum Chordata; class Mammalia; order Rodentia; family Sciuridae; genus Tamias; species Tamias sibiricus. The sequence goes on along the minus strand of CM046673.1, from coordinate 31,634,088 downwards.
CCCTGGTACAAAACAACAACAAAAAAAGTAATTACAGGGCTGGGGTTGTGGCTCAGCGGTAGCGCGCTTGCCTAGCACGTGTGCGGCCCGGGTTCGATCCTCAGCACCATGTACAAATAAACGCATTGTGTACAACTAAAGCAAAGAAATAAATATTAAAAAAAAAATAATAATTACATCAGGTTATCAGGAATCAAAATTTTCAGTGTAAAAGACAAACAAAAAGAAAAAAGTCCTGTAATCAGGGGATATAGAGGAAATATCTACAACTTTTCACTGAGTTTTGCTGTGAACCTAGAACTGCTCTAAACATTAAAAAAGTCTATTTAAAAAACCTAATCATCTTCCATTTGAATTGGAAATACTAGAATGCAAACATTTTCTCTCTCTACCCCCTTCTAAACAAGTATTTTATTTCCTAGCAATACCCAGGGCAAGAGTTTAGAAATGATACTAGCCAGGAGCAAGCTAATCTAAGCAATCTAACCTAGTAGTTAGCTAACCCAGGTGCTAATCTAGCACTTAAACCGTGATCTCTAAATATTTCTCACTATAAGGAACCAGGACAACTTCTTCATGAAATAAATCTAAAACTATAGCAGAATATATACAAAATAAGTCCAAAGCTATATTTTTTAAAAAATACGGTCACATCAAATTAACAGATGCCAATTTGAAGGGACTCAAATTAGCTAAAGATGAGCAACAAAAGGTCTATTACTTTGATTTAAAAAATCATCTAAAAATATCCAAAGGCATAATCAAATTCTCACCTACCCAAAACAAAAGTTTACTGGTCATGCTGGAAGGTTTCTGGGGTATCAGCTCATGTTTCTAACAACTCATAAAAGTGAAAGATTCTAGCATCTATCTACCTTGCTTTTGCTATATACTTTTTCAGAGTAACCAACTGGTCAGGGGAATTCTTGGTAGAAGAACCACAATTAGTAAATGGAGAAGAAATGATAGAATTGAAAAGCTGACATTTTGTAATCCTTAGTGAAATTATGACTGTAGGTGACAACCACCACAGAGTCTTGGCATCACCCAGGCAATGATGTCTTCTCACCAAAAGAGTTGAACCTGAATCCATCCAGCCTCTCGCTCTAACCTTTGAAGAGCGCTAGCTCCATCTGTCCACAGAAAACACAAGGGAGGGAACATGCCCAAAACCACCACAAATCCAAAATGTAGGAAATTCCAAGACATACAATCCAGATAACTTGAACAAAGAAGGATTACGCAATAAGGGAAGAGGGATGTTACAGACTAGAGACTTAATATGTCACACACAGTAAAGGGAACTTGTTTTTAGATCCTGATTCAAACAGAAGAACTGCATATAATACTGTAATTCCTCAAGAAATTAGAAAAAGAATAAGTTAAGCACAAAGCTAAAAGAAGGCGGGAAATAAAAGATTAGAGCAAATGTAAGTGAAATGGGGAATAGAAAAACCATGCAAAAAAAAAAATAAGAGTTGGATTTTTTAGGGATCAACAAAATTGACAAACCTTTAGCTAGATTATCTAAGAAAAATAATTGTTAGAAACGAAAGAGGGGCATTACAACTGATGCCACAGAAATAAAAAACATTGTAAGAAAATACCATGAAGAGCTGTATGCTGACATTTGGGGTAACCCACAAGATATGAATGCACTTCTAGAAACCACAACCTACCAAGACTGAATCATGAAGTAGAAAATCTGAACAGAGCCAGGTACGGTGGCACACACCTAATAATCCCAGGAACTCAGGAGGCTGAGGCAGGATTCCAAGTTCAAGGTCAGCCTCAGCAACTTAATGAGTCCCCAAGCAACTTAGCAAGACCCTGTCTCAAAATAAAAAATAAGAAGGACTGAGAATATAGCTCAGTGGTAATGTGTCTTTGGTTTCAATCCCTACTACTAAAAAAAGAAAAATATTTTAAAAAAGAAAAAAAAGTGTGAACACAGTAATAACTAGTAAGGAGACTGAATCAGTAATCAAAAACCTCAAAGAAAAACCCAGGACCAGATGGCATCACTGGGAAATTCTACCATACATTTAAATAATTAACTCCAATTCTCCTGAAAATCTTCCAAAAAACTGAAGAGGACACTTCCAAGTTCATTCTATAAGGCCCATTTTTTCCTAATACCAAAGCCAAAAAAAGACAAAGAAAACCACAGGCTAATCTCCCTAATGAATACTGAGGCAAAAATACTCAACAAAATACTAGCAAACTGAATCCAACAGCACAGTAAAAAGAATATACATTGGGGTTGTTGCTCAATGGTTAGAGCACTTGCCTAGCATGTGTGAGGTACTGGGTTCGAACCTCAGCACCACATAAAAATAAAACAAAGGTATATTTTAAAAAAAGGGGGGGGGGGGGGGGAATATACACCATGACCAAGCAGGGTTTACTCCTGGGATGCAAGAATGGTTTAACATATGAAAAAGCAATCAGTGTAACACACTAGATCATCAGGAAGAAGGGCAAAACTACAATCAACTCAGCTGTGGCAGAAAGAGCAGAGCCAGCAAGATGCAACACCCTTTCATGATTTAAAAAAAAAAAACTAGGACAAGAAGAAAATTACCTCAACATAATAAAGGCCATGTATGAAAAACCTATAGCTTACACCACAATCAATGGGAAAAGATTGCAATCTCCTCCTATAAGAACAGGAGCAAGGTAAGGATGCCTGTTTTTGCCACTGCTCCTCAACATAGGACTAGAAGTCCTAAACAGAGCACTAGGCAAGAAATAAATAAAAGGCACCCAAACTGACAAGGAAGAAATAAAATTACCTCTTTGAATGTCACATGGTCTTATATATAGAAAACCCTAAAGATTAAAAAAAAAAAAAAAAAACTGCTAGAACTAATAATGAATTCAGTGAAGTAGGATACAAAAATCAACACAAAAATTAGTTGCATTTCTATACACTGACACTGAACAATCTTAAAAGGAAATAAAGAAAACAATTCCATGTGCAAAGGCATCAAAAAGGTGGGGAGTAGCTCTCGCCTGTAATCAGAGCTATTCCACAGCTGAGGCAGAAAAATTCGAAGTTGGAGGCCAGTCCAGGGCAACTCAGTTAAGACCTGTCTCAAAATAAAAAATAAGGGCTGTGGGTGTATTTCAGTGATAGAGCACCCCCTAGGTTCAGTCCCCAGTACTGGAGGAAATGAATTTAAAAAAAAAAAACATAAAATACTTAGGAATAAACTTAACCAAGGAGACTAAAGACTTATATAGTGAAAAGTACAAAACTCTACTCCAGTCTTAATGGATTGGAAAACTTAATATCCACAGAGTCAACACAGTCCCTATCAAAATTCCAAAGGCATTTTTGCTGAAGTAGAAAAACTCATCCTAAAATTCATATGGAATCTCAAAGAACCCAAAGAGCAAGACAATATTGAAAAAGAAGAACAAAGTCAGAAGACTTATACTTCTTGATTTCAAAATACATTACAAAGCTACAGTAATCAAAAACAGTGTGACAATGACCTACAGACTAAACAATGGATAAGAACAGAGGCCATAAATAAATACTCTTGTACACAAACGATTATCAAGAGAGGTGACAAGATCACTTGATGGAGAAAGGACATCCTCTTCAACACACCGGATATCCACATGCAAAAGAATGAAGTTGGACCTTTATCTCACACCACATACAAAAAATTAGTTCAAACCCAGAGCAGTGACAAATGTCTATGATGCCAGCTTCTCAGGAAGCTCAGGTAGGAGCGCCTCAAGTTTGAGGTCAGACTGGGTGATTTAGTGAGACCCTGTCTCAAAAAAAGAAAGAAAGGGACTGGGGACGTAGCCTAGTTGTAGAGTACTCCTGAGTATTGGGGTGGGGGGGAAGACACAAATCAACAGTTGAAGGAGCCCTAATTAGGAAGGGCTATTGCAGCTAGCTGGAAGCCATAAGTTCCACCTGATATGTATGTGACGCCCCTGTAGGCACCGCAAAACTGAAGGTATATAACCGGGTGAAAGCGGTCCGAGTTAGGAGAACGGAGAATTCAGTCAGTCGGGCAGTCACTCGGTCGGTCAGAAGAATCAGAGCGGCCAGAACGTAGGCAGAGCGGTTACAGAAGAGAAACCAGATAGAAGAAGTAATGACTGGCCAGAGTTAGGCCGAGGCTCCTGAGGAAGACAGAAGACAGAAGAAAGAAGAAGGAAGAAAGAAGAGAGAAGAAAGAAGCTCTAATCTTTCTCTAAGCTAAGCTCTATCTTTCTTTCTCTCTAAGACTCTAACAAGAAGACAAGAAGCTAAGCTCTATCTTTCTTTCTCTCTAAGAAAAATCTTTCTTTCCCTCTCTAAGCTCTCTCTAAGAAAGTAGAAGTAAAAGTAGAAAAAGCTTTACTCTGCCTCCGAGAGTTTTCCTCCCGGTTTTCGGTACCAGGCAGCTTACAAACAGTGAAAAGGCATGGCAACCTACAGAATTGCAGAACATATCTGCAAATCAAGTATCTGATAGAATAAATACTCAGAATATATAAGGAGTTCCTACATCTCAAAAGCAAAACAACCAGACTTTAAAATATGCAAAGGATTGAGTAGAAATTTCTCCAAAGATGGTACGAGGCACTAAGCAACTCAGTGAGACCCTGTTTCTAAAATAAAATATAAAACAGGGCTGGGGATATGGCTCAGTGGCTAAGTGCCCCCGAGTTCAATCCCTGGTACAAAAAAAAAAAAAAAAAAAAGCCAATAAGGCAGTGGAAAATGCTCCACATCACACACATGAAAATCACAATATCAGGGCTAGGGTTGTGGCTCAGTGGTAGAGTGCTTGCCTAGCATGTATGAGGCACTGGGTTCGATTCTCAGCACCTCATGTGAATAAATAAAATAAAGGTCCATCAAAACTAAACTTTAAAAAAAAATCACAATATCAACTCACACTCATTAGGATGGTCACTATAAAAATTTTTAAAACAACAAAGCAACAGAAAATAAGTGTTGCCAAAGATGTGGAGAAACTGGAGTCCTATGCACTGCTGGTGAGACTACAAAATAGTGCAACTGCTATGGAAAGCAGTATTGGGGTGGGGGGGGATTCACAAAAATAAAACTAGAATGATTGCCATTATGATCCAGCAAGATTCCACTTGAAAGCATACATCCAAAAATATTAAGAACAGATCTCAAAGAGTGGAAAAGACAGTGGAAAGTTCCAACATTTTATTGGGAGGTAAAAGCTCTGGCTTCTAGCTCCAAATCTCCTGGATATTACAGAATATTGCGAACCACTGTTATTTTTAGTGGATATCACAATGACATATGGTTATGCTTTTTAAGAAAAGGATTCATATTGAAGTGCTTAGAGGGGGAAAAATTGTTTCCTAAGACTTAATATGCTTATGCTAAAAAAGAAATATGAAAGAGTGCGGAAAAAGGGTAGATGGGAAAGAATGGCAGGAGATTCACAATGTTGACACTGGATGACAAGGACATGTCAGTATGCTATTCTATTTTCATGAATATTTAATTTCCATAATAAAAAGTTTAGAACAAATCAAAGAATAAAAAGGCTGGATGGATGTTTGAAATGGTTGGCAGAATTAATTTTTGATATTTTATGTTGTTTTGTGTGTGTGTGTGTGTGTGTGTGTGTGTGTGTGTGTAGGTGTGTGGTGCTGGGGATTGAGCCCAGGGCTTTGTGAATACAAGACAAGTACATTATCAACTGAGCTAAATCCCCAGCCCTAATTTTTGATATTTTATAACAATGTCATATAACATGTGCTATTACTAATTTTAAAAGGCATTACATTTCAATTTGCATCTAATGGATAGAGAAAGAAACAAAATAGAATGATCAAGCTTCAAGTAACATTCTTCACCACAACCCCCAGCCACGAGCATGAAGAAAACAAGTCCATTCAGTGCATTAACAGAGGTACAAAGGGTGCAATAGGAACACATCTGAACAATAATGGAGAAATTTCTGTTGGGAAAATAATCCCACTGCGCCCCAGTCAGGGAATACAAACCAAGAATAAGAGGGTGTTAATGCTCTTTCTTGGATTCCTAGGGTGGCCTTGCTTCCTTTCTGTTAATAGAAAAGCAATCCGTCAAGCAAAGAGTTCAGAGTGGGTGAAGGGTACAGACCACAAAATGATGGCATCCAAGAGACAAGGATGCAAGATAAACAACAGAACTTGATGAAAGCTGATTTCATCAAGCGTGGGGCACTTGATGAGAAAGATCCAGAAATCAAGAAACCAGCAAAATATCAAGCACAGCAGGGAAGTCAATCACTATCAACAGAACCAAAAGGTAGGAATGAAATGTCACCAACTACCTCAGTCGGGTGCAATCCCAACTGGAGAACTGAAAGGAGAACTGAAAAGGCAGTAAGAATGATGCCCCAATTAAGGCTGGGTCACAAAGGAGAGAGAGAGCATTTGGAAAAACAGCTGGAGGTGTGGCAGGCCTGGCAGTGGCACCTGGAAAAGAGTCAGGGAATTGGGTGCTGTGCCCCCTCCTAGAATTCCACATCAGCAAAATGGTTTGTGTTTTTGTTGTTGTTTGTTTTTTAAGATTCTCCACCAGGTGTGGTGGCATATGCCTATAATCCGAGCAACTTGGGAGTCTAAGACAGGAGCATCCCAAGTTCAAGGCCAGCCTCAGAAATTTAGCCAGGACCTAAGCAACTTAGGCTCTGCCTCAAAATAAAGATATTTTTAAAAGGCAGGGGTGGGGGATGGCTGGGAATGTAGCTCGGTGGCAAAGCACCCCTGGGTTAAAGACTCAGTATCGGAATACGTAAATAAAATAAAAAGGTTCTCCAGGGTCCCTTCCATTGCTCTGAAATTCTACACAGGGGGGTAAAAAATAAGAAAACCATCAGTTTCACCTCAAAGACATTTATTAAACTTGATGGGATGGTTCACTTTCAATGCCTTGGCTTCCCAGGAACAAGGCATGGGGTTCTGGAGAACCCAGAAGAGCAAAGAGAAAGTGAAGACACTCCATCTGCCAGGCAGAGCCTACACAGGAGACTAACGTGGGAGAGGAGGGTGACTTCCCACAAGTTGCTGCTGTGACATCTCATTGTACCCTGGTCACAGGAGGCATGCTATTCACCCACATTCCCCAGGATCAGTTGCTCCAGAAATTCTCTGGGCAGTTTGCCCAGCACAGCTCCTTAGCAAGTCCACATACGTTGTTGAAAAATTCACATAACTGTGCTGACAATGTGCACGGTGTCACAAGGAACTCACGTACGATGTTTTGATTCCCACCCCAACGAAACATTGTTGAGGTTGGTATGTACAGCCACTATTTCCATTTTAGGGTTAACGGAAAGCCACGGTTCTGTGAGGTCACCTCGCTGACCCTGTGATATCCCACTAGTGAAAAGGTGGGCGAGCCCCACCCATCATAGAGGGTGTCTGTGTTCCCTGTCAGAAAGACTGTCAGCCCCACGTCTAAAAATCACTCAGAAGTTAACACTGAGCTCAAGCCCTCAGACTTCTCAAGCCTTTCTAAGAGGAAGGCTTATTGGTATTCCAAGGTCCAAGGCTCTTTCTTCTGGCAAGGTCTGGGCCAAGAGGTTGGGATCATCCAGGGCAGTCACCCCTGCTTATTTTTCTGAGTCTAGAGGCCAGCAAGGAATGATCCTATTATTCTGTTGCCAGCGTCTAAGGGCAGCTCTCCTGGGACAAGACAGGTGGATTGGAATCTTCCCAGCAGGAAGAACAGCTCCTGAACGCCAGGGCTCCTGAAAGGCCTTGCAAGAGGCATGGAGCCCTGCCACACCCCATGAAAGCTTCAACTTCCCCATGGGTGGATTGTGAACCTTAACTTCTCAGTCAGACCCCAACCTGGGGTGAGAAGTAGGAGGCTTCAGTTCCCTGACTCTTCCTCAAATGTAACAGCTCACACTGAAACTACCTAATTGCCTTATGGGCTCCGCTCCATGTAGTTGTGGGTAAACTGAAGTCAGACTTCAGCAAATAACTCTGAAGGAACATCAGGTTCTGGTTTGTTCTCCTTTTGCAGTTAACTGCAGGAGACCCTGTACTCAGCTACAATATCAAAGCTACTTAACCATCAGAGAGTGGAAAGAACTTTCAGTGGAAGGCAGACCTGGCTTCTAGCCCCAAGTTCTCCAACATATCTTTGTTTTTCATGGTGTTGGGGATCTATCCCAGGTCCCTGCCTATAGTGTCAGTAAGTTACATTCCCAGCCCTCCAATATACCTTGTCATGTTGCAGGTGCCCTCTTTCTCTTAGCTTCCTCATCTATAAACAGAGAGGCCACCTGTCCCTAATTACCTCATCCAAGTATAAAAGACAAGGGAGGCAAAACCCTGAGTTCCTAAGCATCATCATCATCATCATCATCATCATCATCATCACCACCTGCTATGGAGCTCAGTTTTTGTTTTTTGCTCAGGTAACCCCCAGCCCAGCAACCAAAGGGCACAGTCAAACGGCCTTACTCAAGACCTGAGCACGAGAGGCCCTCTGTGTTCCAGCAGTTTTTGCTGATGCTATCAGTAAAAGTGACTCTGATGGAACCCAGCACAATGAGAAAATATTCTCCAGCAATCCAAGGGGCTCCCGAGCTTACCTGTTGTCCCACCTTACCTACTAATACCACCTCTTGCCCAGAAAGGTTCTAGATCTAAGTCCTAAAGAGGGTTTAAAAACACCAAGAGGCAGACATACTCCTGTCCCCTTCAGGTTCCATGTTCTAAAGGTAGCAACCCCACACAGGGGTTCTTCCCTGTGAGCTCTGCAGGAGGACCTCACTTCATACCAGCTGGAAAACAGAAGTATGTCCTCCTATATGTGACCTTAGTGGCCTCACAGGTGCATATCAAAAAGCAAGTAGCCACCTAAAAAGACTTAAACCAGCCTGAACTTGCCAGGCAGCCCCACTACAAATTACTGTTCATGTTAGGCTTGTGACCAAGGCGGTGTTGTCAGGGCTGGACAGAGTGGGGCTGGAGGGGTAAGCTGGCAAATAACTCTGAAGGGGGACAGAGGGGGAGGGGCAAGGCAGGGTAGGACAGGGGTGACCAGGGGAGGGCTGGTTCAGGGAGCCCGTTGCAAGATGAGCTCTGTGATCTCTGCCCGGCTCCCCAGCCTCATGGGTATCCCATAGTAGGCTGTCCCCGGGCTGACATATACAAATGTACTCTGGGCCACTTGGTAGAGACCCGCAAAGAAGGGGTTTAGGAGATAAGCTGCCACGTTCAAGGGAAAGATTTGCCCAGCATGTGTGTGCCCAGAAAGGATCAGGTTAATATCTGGCCGTGCCTGGAGGGCTCTTTTGGCAGCCAGGGGCTGGTGAGCTAGCAAAATGATGGTGTGGTCTGGGGTACAGCCCCCCAGGGCCTTGACAAGATCCATGCCATGGCCAGAGTAGTGCAGAATGTCTGCTTCGATATCATCCACTCCAGCCAAGCAGATCCAGTCTCCACCTTCACCACCACCATCACCTTGTTGGGCCCCTGTCGCAGAAATCTTCACATTCTCATTGTGAAGTGGCCGGACACGCAGGGACTCCAGCAGTGCAAACCAGTTGCTGACGTCCGATGTATAGTACTCATGATTGCCCGTGACAAAGTAGGTGCCAAGGCGTGAATGAAGCTGGCCCAAAGGAGCAACAGCCGTCCGCAGGACAGAGGCTTCTGAATCAGAGAGGTCACCCACAATCACCGTGACATCTGGTTCCAATGCATTCACCATCCTCACAAACATCTCCATCTTGGTCCTGCCCACTGTGGGCCCCAAGTGAATGTCAGAGAGGAGCACGATCTTGAGGTTGTTCATAGAGAGAGGCAGCTGAGGGATGGGCAGCTCCACGGTTTTCACGGCCGGAGGCTGAGCAGCATTCAGAAGCCCCATCACGCTGAGCACGGCAGTCACCACCACTGCCAGGGCAGGCCTGAGCACCAGCTTCCTTGACTTGTCAAGGCTGCCCACGATCCTACCACTGCGCCAGGCCAAGAGCTGGTAGGCCTGCTCCATGCCGCTGAGGATGCAGAGGAAGAAAACCATGATGATGTAAGCACCCAGGCAGGAGTAGGCCGCCAGGGAAAAGAAATGGGGCTCCTCGGCCACCAGAAAGAGCATGGTGAAGAAACTGGAATGCGCCAGGGCCAGAAACACCATCACGACCAGTTTCCAAAGCTGGAAACAGGTGGACTCCACGGCTGGGGAGTGGCCGAGGTTGCTCACTGTGCTACGCCAGATGTAGAGGGAGCCAATGAGCATGAGCGAGTTGACAAAGAGAGCCAGCTGCAGGCGAAACAGCCATCGCCAGGCCCTGAGCTCCAGGCTCTCCGCCAGATAGGAGCGGGAGACGATCATGGACACGAAGACAGTGACTGAAGCCAGGGCAGCCCTCGAGCCCAGGGACAGCTGCCTGAAGAGCGCCATTTTCTCTGCTTCTAGAAGAATCCCCACCAGTTCTATGCAGGCGGGCTCTGGAAGGCGAGTTCCTTAGAAAGGACAGTGGCCAACGAGAGGCTTCCAGGTCAGCTCCGCCTGCAACCAGGAACTGGTGTCAGCTTTGTGGGATATTAGAGTCTCCTTGTCCCCACTTACATCTGCCCAACCCGCCTCAAGTCCAAGCCACTCAAATTATCAGTCAGGTGCTACACTAATATTATTTAAATATAAACACAACAGGATGGTGAGTTGATGGGCAGTTTTTATTTTTGCACAGCGTTCTGTATGTTTAAACCTTCTCCACAGTAAGCTTGAACATTTTTTTAAAATAAGAAATACATTATTCTACGTCAACAGTTCTCAAAGTGTGGTCCAGTGACACCCTCTCAGAAGATCCATTTAGTCAAAACCATTTTCATACTACTACTAAGCCACCACCACTTTTTCCATTCTCACTGTCATGCGTATACAGTAGAGTTTTCCAGAAGCTACATGACATGTTATATGGTAATGGACTGAATGCAAAAGTAGATTTAAAAATGTCTCTTATTAAGACACAGAATGTAAAATAATGTGACTGCACTCTGAAATTGTGAGAGAAATACTATTATCTTTCATAATATATTGTTTATTACAATGTAATAGTTTTGTTACTTCTAAAAGAAATTGATAAATACTTTAAAATTTTGTCCAGGATATTTAAAACCTGAGAATCACTGTTCTAAATAAATGCAAACAAGGCGATTAAAGAAAGCTAGCCTGCTGACTCTAGTCTTCAGCTCTAGGCACAGAAGCCTAGATAGGACACCTAAGAATTCCTGGGGTGATGCTGGCCTCGCCTTGAGGGCCTCAGACAGGGAGCACCCCACCCACTTAATGATGCTTTAGGAGACTGATGATCTGTTACCCAGAGGGCTGCTCTGTAGACCTGTTCTTTGTTCACAAATTCTTATCTACCTTTCCTCACATACTGGTTAAGATCTTCCTCCCATCCCCCACTCCAGCTCTGCCCCCTGAACTATTTCCCAATTCCACCTTCAACAGCTTCTCATCGCTGGCTAGCTCTAACCCCAGAGCTCCTCTAGACCTTTCAATTAAGAAAAAATTGTTTACTAATAAAAAAAAAAAAAAAAACCAAAAGGAAAGAAAAGCGGGGGCAGGAGAACCACAGATGGAGAGGGAGCAGCAGCTGCAAATACCCAATTTGAGACAACCTTTTCCCAAAATGAAAACATTCTCAGCAGCTGTTTTCCAAATAACTTAAAAATTTCCATCTTGGTTTTAGATAAATGTTTTTTTTACTTTTCTCTGTCCTGGGTGCGTACTGATAGCTTTTTATCACAAGTCAACGGGTTCAAATCCCATCAACCTATACTTAAAACGTGCCCCGGACTCATTTCACCTGACCTCTGGAGGAACCGAACCGAAGTTGATTTGTTGAACGTGTTGTGGGGCAATTGCCGCGTTCCAAACTACTCCCTCTCTTTCCGCAAATGTGACGCTGAGCTCCCCAGGTGCACGCCCCCACGCCCCAACAGCCTGTCTGACCAGGATCGGTCAACGCTGATGCCCACCTGCAGCCTGCCTCCTCCCACCCTCAAACTGGCCTGCAAAACCCTAAAAGAAAAAGGGTCCCACGAACGCGATGAAACACCATGCCCAATAGCAGGCGGCGGGGACTGGCAAGGAGGAGACCAGATGTTTGAAAGGAAGATCACCCTCGAGAAAAACATTACAAGGTTCCCTTTGAGGGGGGCCTCTCCTGACCCCAGTTTTCTCCTTCCGGAGCGCTCCGCAGAGCACGGAACTAGGCAAGGGAGGGCGCACCAAGCCAGAGTCCACTGAGCCCTCCAATAACCCGCGCGACTTGGAATCCCTCTCCCGGAAAACCGAAATTGAAAAGGTCTAGGCGCACCTCACCTCCCCACCTCGTTACACAAATGGGGAAGTAGGTCCATGCGAAAGGAGCGGTCAGAGCGCAACACACAAGCGACCCAGCTACAGGGAAGGACGCGCGCCCCGCCCGATCTGCCCGGCCCGCCCCCGACAGGAAGGCCAGTCCACTGCCTGAGCTCGGCCGGTTGCCTGCCTGCTCGGGGACACTCCGGGGTCTCAGGCTCCCGGCTTTGCCAGGACCTGAGGTGACCACGGCCTCAGTCTGGCTTCCCACCAGCCTGCGCCTCGCAGTGCGTCCCAGCGCTGGAGTCCCGCAGACTTACGAGCAAGCCGTGCGCAGAACCCAGCACCAGCGGCGCCAGCAGCAAAGAGAGGACGCGAACCAGGACCCTGATCATGACCACGCTCCAGCCTCTCTGCTCCGCAGTCGGCGCCGGGGCCAGCCGCTCGGCCTTTCTTGACTGAGGACCCGCAGCCTGGCGCCGCCCCCTCGCCTGCTCCGCCCCCGGCTCCACCCCGCGGTAGTCCAGCGCGGAGGGTGAGGTGGAGGGGAGGGCACCCGCCACGCGCCTCCGCGTGATTCCAGCGCAGGGTTATCTGGTTTTTGCTAGCGACTGCCGTAGGGAAAACCCTTTGGAACGGCGATTGAGAGGCCCTACTGTTAACAGCTTGATAACGCTCCCGGGAGTTGACATTGCCAAGGGGTCTCCTTTTACCCTGGCTGCTTGGAAAGCACTAAAGGGGAAAATTGATATCGTTAAACCTAACTCCTATCCTCATAAAACTCTAAAGCACGGGTTGTTCTCAAAGTGTGGTCCACGGTCCAACCAAATCAACATCACCTGGAACTTATTAGAAATGCAAATTCTGGAGTCCCACCCCAAAAACCCTGAATCAGAAACTCGCGGGGGGGGGGGGTGAAACCCTCTAATTTTACAACCCTCCAACTTATTATGGTCCATGCTAAAGTTTGAGAACTGTTGCTCTAGCTTACGGATAAATTTAGAAGTGTGATTCAACTGTGGCAAAATTTATTCGAATGCCAACCTCCAAAACAGCTAGGTCTGCAGTTTATTTCATCGTGGAGTTTTGAGTGATGAGAGCAGCAATGCCTCCCACCTTTCAGTTTTGCATTTGGTTCTCTTGACATCTCTGTATTGTAGGCAGGTCTGACAAAAGGGCATGAAACAGCACTATTTTTACATGTAGGGAAAGGTTTTAGTGTAAATTAACTTGTCCGGGGCCTCAGATAACTTCCAGATGTTAATGCAAAGTTACCCTCTTTGGTCGCTTTCCTGCACTCTTTGAAAATCCCACTGTCCTTTTACTGCACAAGTTTCAACTTAAGTCAAAACTTAAGGGAAGGAACCTTTAGGGATATTGCTTTTAAGTATTTCCCCAGTTTTATTGAGTTAAAACTTACATAACATAAAATTCAATCCTCTAGATGTCATTGTCTAACTTTTATTTTGTTAACTTTTTTAAAAAAAATACTTATTTACTTTTAGTTGAACACAATGCAAATGCATTTATGTTTACGTGGTTCTGAGGATCGAACCCGGGCCGCGCACGTGCAAGGCGAGCGCTCTGCCGCTGAGTCACAACCCCAGCCCCTATTTTGTTAACTTTTTATTTTGAAAAACAAACGTGTGGTTAAATTATGCTATTGACAAAGACTCTCCCCTTGACCAGACTTTAGTTATAGATTCCTCTGAGCTCTCTTAACTAAGTCTCAAATTTGGCCTTCCCATTTTGTCCTGCCCTTGCTGGGCCTCATCACCTTGTAACTCATTATGTCATGTATTTGTCTTCTGTTGTTTTTTGCATCTAACCTTTTTTTTTAATAAGTAAAAAGTTATTTTTTACTTTTTAACGAGTCAAAATAGTAATCTTAGCTTATCTCTTGGTGTTGCAAAAAAACCTTTCCTTATTGTGTAACGACATAGCCAAAACTCCATTTGCTCATGCCCTCTCCCACTGGACATTTCCTTGAGAGATCATGACAGGATCAGTCACTGATTTTCCCTTCCATGTTCTTTTCATGTGTGGAACGCCAACTCCCTCTCCTTGAGCTGTGAAGTCTTAACTCTGCTATTCTAGTCCAGTACTGGAGAGCAAGAGTTTGCTGGGAAAGGTGGCACACACCTGTAATCACAGCTACTCAGGAGGCTGAGGCAGGAGGATCAAAAGTTCAAGGCCAACCTGAGAAACTTGGCAAGACCCTGCCTCAAAATAAAAATTAAAAGAGAGAGAGAGAGAGAGAGAGAGAAAGACTGGGACTATAGCTTAGTGGCAAAACACTCCTGGGTTCAATCCCCACTACTCCTTCCCTACATCCCCACCAAAAGTGGAAGTACTCCAGGGACAGGCACACTTAGTCGGAATAACAGCTCTGCCACTTAACTATCTATCTGACTGTGGGCAAGTTGCATAATCTTTCTGAGCTGTAGTTTCTTCCTCGGTGAAATAGACATAATAACATCAAATTTACTGGGTAATTGGGGAGGGGGAGTTACCAGAGATAATGGTTGGCAAATACAAGATATTAGTGGGACAGTTGATGAAATCAGAATTAGACCTGTAGATCAGATAATATCATGCATTAATGTTAATGTCCCTCACCTCTGTAATGGCCTATAATCTAAAGATTAAATAGTAGTTTTATATTGATTTTGATCAATGCTGTAGTTATGTAAGAGAATGTTCTTGGTTTTTAGGAAACAAAAGGACATGATCTTTGCAACTGACTCCACCAGTTCCAAAACTAAAAATGTAGAGAGAGAAAACAGGATTCGAGGGTTGGTATTCTAGGCATGAAAAGAACACAGGAAGCCGGGCGCGGTGGCGCACGCCTGTAATCCCAGCACTTTGGGAGGCTGAGGCAGGAGGATTGCGAGTTCAAAGCCAGCCTCAGCCATGGCGAGGCACTTAGCAACTCAGTGAGACCCTGTCTCTAATAAAAATACAAAAAAGGGCTGGGGATGTGGCCCACTGGTCGAGTGCCCCTGAGTTCAATCCCTGGTACCAAAAAAAAAAAAAAAAAAAAAAAAAAAAAAAAAAAAAAAAAAAGAACACAGGAAAGGTAAGTAAATGGGGAAAATGTTAACATTTGGGGAATCAATGAAGGGATTCTTTGTATTTTTTTCCCCCAACCTTTTTCTAGTCTGAAATGACTGCAAAATGAAGTTGAAAAAAATTTTAGCACAGAACAAATTCAACTTTTCTCACTTTTCCCAGCCTATACACTCAAGGTTATAATGTGCGATAGATTTGTTTAGCTGAACTGAGGTGGAGAGGGTTTTGAGCAGAGGTGGCAAACTAAAGAGCAGAGGACAAAATCCAGCCCTCTGCCTGCTTTTGAATGGCTTGCCATGCTAAGAATGGATTTTACATTTTTAGATGGATGAAAACAAATCAAAAGAATTATGACTGAAAATATGGGATTTTCCCCAGTACCGGGACTTCAATGCAGAGGCACTGTACCATTGAGCTATATCCCCAACCCTTTTTATATTTTACTTTTTTGAGACCCGGTTTTGCTGAGTTTCCCAGGCTGGACTTTTTTTTTTTTTTTTTTTTTTTTTTTTTAGTTGCAGATGGACACAGTATCTTTATTCATTTATTTTTATGTGGTGCTGAGGATCAAACCCAGTGCCTCACACGTGGGAGGCAAGAGCTATACCACTAAGTTATATACAGCCCCAGCCCACTGGACTCAAACTTTCAATACTCCTGCTTTGGCCTCCTGAATTGCTGAAATTACAGGTATGCACCACCATATTCTGCTAAAATATGAGATTTATTGTTTTTTATTTTTTTTAAATATGAGGTTTAAATATCGGTGTTCATAAATAAAATTTTATTAGAACATGGCCACCTCCAATTCTCTGCTTATGGCTTTATTCACACTACAGTGGCCTGGACAAGTCAATGCAATGAGACCTCAGAGCCCCCAAACCTAAAATACTTATTATCTGGCCCTTTATAGTAATAAAGTTTGCCAAGAGACTATGGATTGTAGTTGGTTTCTGAGATTTTAGTACTTGACTTTGTATTGTAGTTGAAATATTTTTTATTTTCAGACAGGGGTCTTGTTAAGTTATTGAGGCTGACCTTGAACTTGTGCTCCTCCCGCCTCAGCCTCCCCAGTTTCTGGGATTGCAGGAGTGTGCCTCCCTGTCTGGTTCACAATGCTGACTTTAGAGTCTGAGTTACTTTCCCAAGGCCACGCTTCCACTTATCCTTTGCTTTGAGCTCCTGTTCACGTGCATACGTAGAGTATGATGAGATACAAAGTCCCCTGCCCCAGGCTGCAGGGAGTATGCAATGTCACCATGTAGGGACTCATTTCTAGTAAGAAAGAGATGCTATTACAGACCAGTACTACTCCAAGGGTGGTCCATGGACCAGAGCAATGAGATAAATACAGAAATTCAAATCAGGCACTTAGAAACTTGTACCAATTTAAGAAAGTAAGTTTGTTGAATCTAAGAATTAAAATGTAGGCAGGAATTGTGTATGTGTATTATTATTTCATTTTTCTAATAATTTATTTTCATTACATTTTATATAAAATAATCAGTCACTGATAGATGGAAAAGAGCGCTGATAACAAAAGACACAAAACTGATCCTTTACCAAAGGTGGTTTGAGAAGCTCAGAGGCCTCAATAGTAGCATAAGAACAACAAGAGGGAGAGATATGTACTGGCTGGAAATACAAATGAATGCTTTGTTTTTCTGTCCTTATGTGACTCTGCACATAAGTTAAGAACCAATCTCACTTCTTTGCTCTACTTTCCTTTTGGGCCTTGGCAGAACTTTCCCACTTAGCAAAGTTCAGTTCCCAATGTTTGTTCCGATCAGTGTAAAATTTCGCCTGATATTTTCTGATATTTTAAAAATGCCATTTAAATTATTGTAATTTGAAATAGTTTTTAGGGATCATTAAATGATACATATTAAAGGTGAAAAAAATAAGGTCTTCACTAAAAAGATATGACAACTAAATGTGATGTGTGATCCTGGATTGGATCTTGGACCAGGAAGCAGATAACTATAAAGTATTATTGGGACAATTAACAAAATTTGAGTCTAGACTATGGACTAGAAAATAACATTGTATCCACATATGGGGCTGTGTTCTTAGAACATGCACCCTGAAATAGTTTAGGGGTAAAGAAGCACAGTGCCTGCGCCTTACTCTCAGATGATAACAGTTCCATGTTTATACCTGTATGTGTAATTATATACCATACATAATGCGCATATATCACAAGCATACAATATAAGCAAGTGATGAAGTAGAATGTTCATAATTGGTGAAGCAGGTAAAGGGAACACAGGAATTCTCATATCAAAATATAAGTTTTGTAAAAAGTTAAAAAAAACAAGCTGGACACGGTGGCCCACGCCTGTAATCCCAGCACTTGGGAGGCTGAGGCAGGAGGATCGTGAGTTCAAAGCCAGCCTCAGCAATGTCGAGGTACTTAGCAACTCAGTGAGACCCTGTCTCTAAATAAAATACAAAAAAGGGCTGGGGATGTGACCCAGTGGTTGAGTGCCCCTGAGTTCAATCCCCGGTACCACAAAAAAAAAAAAAAAAAAAAATAAAACAATCTCCAGCAAAACAATGTGGACCATTGTTCAGCAATCCCTTATCTCGCTCCCTATCATTAAGTTTTTCACCCAGTAAGTCCTGAACCCCTTGTCTTGGGGTTAAGTTGTGCAACCAGCTGATAGGTGTGGTTATAAAATAATAAAAGTGATAAAATTGTGAAATAATGAGCCAACAGTTTACCCACAGATTCCAATAAAAGCTACATCAGGAACTGAACCAAGCCATATGACAGTCATGTGTTTTTGAGTGCTTTTGTACCCCTTTGTCTTTTCAGGAGTTTAAGATACCTGAAAACATTAAATGCCCATGGGGAGGCCTGCCTTAGGGGGACATGAAAATGACTTTGTTTTCAACATTATTCTTTCCTATCTTTTTACTGTCAAATTCCTATCTGTCCAGGGCATCTGCTTTCCAGTGTCTCTCAGCTGCATGTTTGGAGGTTCCTCTATCTTTGGTAATTGTTTTTCTGTTTTCCCTTTCTCATCTGCTCTATTTCCAAGGCCTGATGTTTCTTCTTCACCTGGGTCTCCTAGATTTATTTAGCCCAACTTCTCTGTTTTGTTGTTGTTGTTGTTGTTGTTGTTGTTGTTAAATATTTATTTATTTGCTTTTAGTTGTACACAATGTGTTTTTTTTACATGGTTCTGAGGATCGAACCCGGGCCACACACATGCTAAGCGAGCGCTCTATCGCTGAGCCACAATCCCACCTTCTCTGTTCTTATAACCACATATGTGGGTGTAATTTACCTCTTCCTTGAATGATTAACATAATTTTCTGAGTAGATCAAAAGTTACAATTTTTGATGGGTGTGGTGGCGCACATGTATAATCTCACATGTATAATCTCAGCAGCTCAGGAGGCTAAGGCAGGGGGATCTCAAGTTCAAAGCCAGCCTCAGCAACAGTGAGGCACTAAGCAACTCAGTGAGACCCTGTCTCTACATAAAATACAAAATAGGGCTGGAGATGTGGCTCAGTAGTCAGTGCCCCTGATTTAATTCCCTGGTACCCCCCCCCCAAAAAAAAATCCAAAAAGTTACAACTATCTATTTGATTTGACATCATGCTGGCCCATTGGGTATATTATTTTATTTTATGGTACTATGGATTGAACCCAGAGGTCATCTACCACTGAACCACACCCCCAGTACTTTTTATTTTATTTTGACACAGAGTCTCAATAAGTAACTGAGATTGGCCTCAAACTCTCAATCCTCCTGCCTCAGCCTCCAGAGTTGCTGGGCTTACAGGTATAGGCCACCACACCTGACTTGGCCCATTGGTATCTTAAATTTTCTTTCATTTCTGTAGTTGTTAACATTTAATCAGGAGAATTGACACTGTTGGGATCTCCAGTTTCTCATCAAAGATCAGAAGGTCTGGCCACATCAAGACCAAGGTCTGAAAGGGTAACAGTAGACCAGAATTATGCTTTGAGACATTCACTAGGCAGAATACGTTGTTGTAATTGGCAGTGCATTCCACTACCACCACCACCACCATGGTCCACTTCATTTTTTGACAGGACCTGCACAGGCCCCAAAATGGATTTATCTTTGCAACGTCTAGGTCAGAGAGTTTCAGTGCTGATTTGATGACAACCTCTATGATTGCTGTTATCAGATGGCTTATGTGCTACTCAGATTCTTTAGTCACCTGACTCCTGAACTCCAGGCTGCCTGCTCCACTGCAGCTGTTGTTATAGCACATCTACTACCCCAAGCCAACTATCTATGGTCTCTGGCTCCTCCAGAGGCCTCTGGATTCACTGGAATGAAGCATTGTGTCTCCCACATGGCTGCCAATGAGTCTAAGGTAGTGCAGCCCAGAACAGTAGGCAAGTTATGGAAAAGCCCAGTGAAATGTAAGACCAGGGTGAGAAAGAGCCAGTAAATAAATTTCCTCTCCCTGCCTCCCTCTGATTCACTGTTTCAATGGGCAGATTCTCTGCAGAGCCTGTACAGATGTTCCTGTGGTCTAATGAGTACACCTGCTAAGAAGTGGGCTCTCTGTCTTCAAAGCTGTCATAAAGCTGTAGCCTGCATGGTGATCTAACATCATTGCTTCTCAGCCTTCCTTGCCTCATTTCTCCTTCTTCTTCTTCTTTTTTTTTAAATATTTATTTTTTAGTTGTAGTTGGACACAATACCTTTATTTTACTTATTTATTGTTATGTGGTACTGAGGATGGCATGTGCTAGGCAAGCGCTCTACCCCTGAGCCAAAGCCCCAGCCCTCATTTCTTCTTTTTGTTCTCACTGTCATGCACTGTATCTTCCAAAAAAAAAAAAAAAAAAAAATGAATGTTCCCTTTTTATCACAAGATCTGTTTTCTAGGAGCTCTAGATGAGATCCTTATTTATTGAACATGATGAATTTGCCCTGTAGCTAACCATTTCCCCTTCAGGGTGCATGCTTCTTCACTTATCTTTATTAGTCACACTAGACTAGACTGCAAATAACACTTTGCAGACAGACAGAATTGATTAGCAAGTCCCCCCACCCTCTCACTGGGTGATTAAACACAGGGGCAACTACTCTTACAACTGAGCTACATCCCCAGTCCTATTTATTGTTTATTTATTGGTACCAGGAATTGAAACCAGCAGGTGCTCAGCCACTGAGCCTGTTTGCTAGTAGAACTGATTTTTTTTCCTACTGAGTGGACATTCCTTTGTGTGTCTGTTTGACTTAGGGTATTGGCCTTTTCATATTCTCCACACAAGTGCCAAGCAAGATGGCCACTGTGCAATCACACAAGACAAGAGGCTCCAGGAAGCCAGGCAAACATTCCAGACCAGCTCCTAGCTCAGCTCTCTCCACAGGCTCCCTTTCCCACTTCAGAGACTCTTTTTTTCTTTTTCTTTTGGTACAGGGGATTGAACTCAGGGGCACTCAACCACTGGACCACATCCCCAGCCCTTTTATTCTTTTCTTTCTTTCTTTTATTTTTTAAACAATATTTATTTATTTGCTTTAGTTGTACACAATGTGTTCATTTGTACGTGGTGCTGAGGATCGAACCCGGGCCGCGCACGTGCTAGGCGAGCGCTCTACCTCTGAGCCACAACCCCAGCGCCCCCCAGCCATTTTTTGTATTTTATTAGAGACAGGGTCTCACTGAGTTGCTAAGTGCCTCACCATTGCTGAGGCTGGCTTTGAACTCGTGATCCTCCTGCCTCAGCCTCCCAAGTGCTGGGATTACAGGCGTGCGCCACTGCGCCCGGCTCCACTTCAGGGCTCTTTTTCAGATGTCACCTCATGTCTTCCCCTTCCCCATGCCATTTACTTGTTTTTTCTTCAAATCACCATAGCAATCTTCTTCCTTCCTCTCTCCCTCTCTCATTCTCTTTCTTCCCTGTCTTTCTTCTTTCCTTCCCCTCTCTTTTTTTCTTTCCTTTCTTCGCAGTACTGGGGCTTGAACCCAGAGGCATCCTACTGTTGCCGCCTGAAGCAATGGCCGCTTGGAGCAACGAAGCTGCGGGAAGAAGTTTAGAGGCGAACTGGAAACAAACAGCTTTTTATTTTGATAACTTTTCTCTCTGGCTCTAACAATGACTAACACACACTATACACCACCAAAAAATGGCGCTGACCTGATCAGCAAACTCGGCTCAAGTCACTCGAGATCCCGGGCCAAGTCCCGCGAGATCCCGGGCCAAGTCCCGTGAGACTAGGGAAGGTGACAATGCCCAAATCTCCATGGCCCATAGTCAACCGCAATTTAAGCCATCTCCCCAAACACGGCTCCTGCACCCTACCATTGAGCTACATACATCCCCAGCCCTTTAAAACTCTTTAGAGACAGGGTCTTGATAAGTTGCTGATGCTGACCTTGAACTTGTAATCTTCCTGCCTCAGCCTCCTGAGTAGCTGAAATTAGAGGCATCTGCTACTGTGCCCAGTACAATTTTTCTTCTAAAAATATATATATTTTTAGTTATAGTTGGACACAATATCTTTATATTTATTTACTTATTTGGTACTGTATCTTCCAAAAAATAAAAATAAAAATAAAAAAAGGAGGAGAAATGAGGCAAGGAAGGCTGAGAAGCAATGATGTTAGATCACCATGCAGGCTACAGCTTTATGACAGCTTTATGACAGGGGCACTCAACCACTGAGCCACATCCCCAGCCCTATTTTGTATTTTATTTAGAGACAGGGTCTCACTGAGTTGCTTAGCACCTCGCCTTTGGTGAGGCTGGCTTTGAATTTGTGATCCTCCTGTCTCAGCCTCCTGAGCTGCTGGGATTACAGGCATGCACCACTGCACCAGGCTTATTTTATTTATTTTTATGTAGTGCTGAGGATCAAACCCAGTGCCTCACCTGTGCTAGGCCAGCGCTCTACCTCTCAGCCACAATCCCAGCCCCAAATTTTTCTTTTTCCAAACATTTTTTTAAAATAATATTAAGGGCTGGGGCTATAGCTCAGCGGCAGAGCACTTGCCTAGCATGTGTAAGGCACTGGGTTCGATCCTTAGCACCACATAAGAATAAACAAATAAAATAAAGGCATTCTGTCCATCTACAACTATAAAAAATTTTTTTAATTAAAAAAAATATTAAAATATAAAATATGAGGCCCTGGGTTGTAGCTCAGTGGTAGAGCACTAGCCTATCATGCATGAGGCACTGGGTTTGATTCTCAGTGCTGCATATATATGAATAAATAAAAAATAAAGATTCATCAACAACTAAAATTTTTTTAAAAATTATAAAATATGAAATAATATTTACAAAATATATAAAAATAATGATGCAATGAGCATCCTTATACTCACTCCCTATCCCCTCACCAGAGTCTGAACTTCTCCCAAAAGCATGTCTTTCCTTTTTTTAACTGTACAGGTAGAACAAAGGCCCCTAATAATAGAGAAATTACAGGCTGCATATTTGTTGGTAAAGAACAACTTAATTTAAAACACATAGAGCCTTCTAATAGTCCATGGAATACTCATATTTATTATTAAGAAATGGAGGCAAATGGAGATTATTACAAGATCTAAGAGCCATAAATGCTACTATGGAGGAAATGAAGGCCAGGACTTCCTTCTCCAGTAGCTGTCCCTAAAGGATTTCATGTTATGGGAATAGACTTACAAGATTGCTTTTTCACAATTCCATTACATCCTGATGATTGTAGAAGGTTTGCTTTTAGTCTTCCTTCTGTCAATTTGAAATGGCCATACCAACATTTTCTTTTTTGTTTTTAATATTTATTTATTTGCTTTTAGTTGTACACAATGCGTTTTTATGTGGTGCTGAGGATTGAACCCGGGCCAGGCATAGTGCTAGGCGAGCGCTCTACCACTGAGACACAACCCCAGCCCCCATACCAACATTTTCAATGGAAGGTATTGCCCCAGGGTATGAAGAATAGCCCTACCCTCTGTCAAAAATATGTTGCTTCAGCAATACAACCAATAAGAGACAAATATAAAAATGCTTATATTATTCATTATATGGATGACATATTAATTGCTCATGAAAATATTCAATTACTTCATTATATTTTATTGATGTTGACACAATCTTTACAGAATTTTGGCTAAGTTATTGCCCCAGATAAAATTCAAAAATCCCCTCCTTATAATTATTTGGGTAGAATTTTATAAGTATTCAAACTATTTCTCATCAAAATTTAAAGTTACAGATTGATCACTTACAGACTTTAAATGATTTTCAAAAACTTTTAGGAGATATTAATTCGATTCGCCCTTTTCTGAAACTTACTACTGTAGAGCTTAAACCATTGTTTGATATTTTGAGAGGAGACTCAAATCCACGTTCTTCTCGTGTTTTGACAGAAGAAGCTAAACTGGCCTTATGTAAGGTAGAAGAAGCTATTAATAGACAACAATTGCATAAAGTTGATTATACTCAGACTTGGGATTTTCTTATTTTACCTGCTCCTCATACACCTACAGGAGCTTTATGGCAATCAGGTCCTTTAGAGTGGATACATATGCCAGTTACTTCTAAGAAGGTTATCTGTTCATATCCTACTGTGGTTGCTTTATTAATAATTAAAGGAAGGCATAGAAGTAGGAAATTATTTGGGAAAGAAATATACGATTTGGTGATTCCTTATTCCAGAGATCAATTAAATACACTTATGGAACATTCTGAAGATTGGCAAATAGCCCTGCAGGGATTTTATGGCCATATTAAGTTTCATTTGCCATCTCATCCCTTGTTATATCTAATTAAGAACCATCCTATTATTTTTCCAAAATTGTTTTGTTCTGAGGCTTTTCCTCAACCAGCAGCCCTAGTTTTTACTGATGGCTCCCTAAATGGACGAGCATCTTTAGTTATTAATGATAAAACATATGTTCAGCAGACAGAGGAGACCTCTGCTCAGAAGGCAGAGATGGTAGCTGTTGTTATGGCTCTTCCCGGTTAAAAGATCAAATGTCTAACTTATACACTGACTCTCAGTATATTGTGAAAATGTTTCCTCATATAGAAACAGCCTCTCTTCCTCAACATAAGACTACAATTTTTCATTATTTAAATTCTTTACAAAAGTTGATTTTAGATAGACCACATCCCTATTTTATAGGGCATATTCGAGGACATTCTAATTTACCAGGAAAATTATCACAAGCCAATGCTTTGGCAGATTCGTTGACTAAACCCCAAATTCTTACTGTTCAGGAAGCTATAGCTAGTCATGCTTTACATCATCAAAATGCTTCTGCCCTTTGACAGCAATTTCATATCCCTAGGGAATCAGCTAGAAGTATTGTTAGAAATTGTCAAACTTGCCAGGCGTGGTGGCACACGCCTGTAATCCCAGCACTTGGGAGGCTGAGGCAGGAGGATCGAGAGTTCAAAGCCAGCTTCAGCAGTGGCAAGGCACTTAGCAACTCAGTGAGACCCTGTCTCTAGTAACACACAAAAAAGGGTTGGGGATCTGGCCCAGTGGTCGAGTGCCCCTGAGTTCAGTCCCCAGTACCAAAGAAAAAAATAAATTGTTAAACTTGTCCAACATCATTGCCAACTTTTGAAGGACCCTAATTAGGAAGGGCTGTTGCAGCTAGCTGGAAGCCATGGGTTCCACCTGATATGTATGTGACGCACCTGTAGGCACCCAAAAAGCTGAAGGTATATAACGGGTGAAAGCGGTCCGAGTTAGGAGAACGGAGAATTCAGTCAGCCGGGCAGTCACTCGGTCGGTCAGAAGAATCAGCGGTCAGAACGTAGGCAGAGCGGTTACAGAAGAGAAACCAGATAGAAGAAGTAATGACTGGTCAGAGTTAGGCCGAGACTCCTGAGGAAGACAGAAGACAGAAGACAGAAGAAGGAAGAAAGAAGAGAGAAGAAAGAAGCTCTAATCTTTCTCTAAGCTAAGCTCTATCTTTCTAACTCTACTCTACTCTAAGCTAAGAAGAAAAATCTTTCTTTCCCTCTCTAAGCTCTAAGAAAGTAGAAGTAAAAGTAGTAAAAAGCTTAACTCTGCCTCCGAGAGTTTTCATCCCGGGTTACGGTACCAGGCAGCTTACAAACTTTACCCATGGGGGTTAATCCTCTCGGTTTAAGATCTAATGATTTATGGCAAATAGATGCGTACATTTTCCTTCATTTGGGAAGTTAAGTTATGTTCATGTTGTTGTTGATACTTTTCCCATGTGATTATTGCCTCAGCAAGAACTGGAGAAGCATATAAAGATGTGGTCCAACTTTTGTTTTCTTGTTTCTCATGTTTGGGGATGCCTAAGGCATTAAAAACAGATAATGCACCAGCTTATACTTCAAGTGCTTTGAAAGGGTTTTGTGACATGTTTAAAATCTCTCATTCTATGGGAATTCCCTATAATCCTCGAGGACAAGCTATAGTTGAGAGAGCTCATCAAACACTGAAAGCTCAAATTACTAAACTTCAAGAAGGAGAATATAAATCTAGTTAGTTTTTATTAGAGACAGGGTCTCACTGAGTTGCTAAGTGCCTCACCATTGCTGAGGCCGAGCTTTGAACTCGCGATCCTCCTGCCTCAGCCTCCCAAGTGCTGGGATTACAGGTGTGCACCACTG
Organism: Tamias sibiricus; assembly: GCA_025594165.1. Classification (NCBI taxonomy): domain Eukaryota; kingdom Metazoa; phylum Chordata; class Mammalia; order Rodentia; family Sciuridae; genus Tamias; species Tamias sibiricus. The sequence goes on along the minus strand of CM046673.1, from coordinate 31,608,110 downwards.
CGCCCGACTCCTAGGGTTTTTTTTAAACAGAGTCCCCAACTGCTACAAAAGCAAAAAAAAAGAACTTTGGATATTTCCTGCTTTAACCATAGGTGTACATGGTTTTAAAGATCTTTCATCCTCAGAAAGGCCTCCTCCTGTGATTCAAGACTGTTTAAAAGCTGAGGCCCATCTTAATTATTCATGGGTAGGGGTAGATAGACAATTTGGATTTACTTCTTGGCATAAATATATGTTTACTGAAAGGGGATTTAAATTCTTCCCCGAAAATTCTTCCTTTCCAATATATGATTTTTCTATTTCTAAACCTGACCATGATCATTATGGTTTTTTATCAGCAATTCACTGGTATACTTCTCCACCATGAACTGCTCGGTCTGCAGTCAAGCCTACAAATGGATGATTCTCAGCTGGATGGGTCACTTCTCTGTATTTTACTAAAACAAAACAACATTATCAAGTCTACACATAACTTCATAAGTTATTGGCCTCTTTAAGTGCAATATATATTCATAGGCCTCATAGTGTACGTGAGCACCATTCTGTTATGACTTGTGTGGGATCCCCCATGAGATATTAATCAGAAATCAAGGAATTTTGCAGATTTCAAAATCAGAGAATGCAACTTATGATGTTGTCTGTGAAGGCTGTATATTGACAAATTGTATTGATTCTAGTATATCAGAATCCAATGATTTTTTTTATATTTACTTATTTGTTTTAGTTGTACACAATGCCTTTATTTTTATGTGGTGCTGAGGATCGAACCTGGGCTGCACACGTACTAGACCAGTGCTCTACTGCTGAGCCACAACCCCAGCCCCAGAATCCAATGATATTTTAAATGTTACATCAACCTTCTTATATTATGTTGCCTGTTAAATTAGACTCTCCTTGGTATGATGATTCTGGATTATGAGCATTAGATTTAGTTAATCAAGCTTTAAGTAGATCTAAACGTTTTATAGCCACTTTAATTTTAGGGATTTCAGCATCAATAGGTATAATAGCATCCATAGCTATTTCCACTACTGCACTGGTTAAAGAAGTTCATACTGCTCATCATGTAAATCAGTTGTCACAAAACATTTTTAGTGCACTAATGATTCAAGAACGAATAGTCAGAAAGAAGCAAGAATTAATGCTTTAGAAGAGGCTGTCATTTTTTTTTTTTTTTTTTTTGTACCAGGGATTGAACTCAGGGGCACTTGACCACTGGGCCACATCCCCAGCCCTTTTTTGTATTTTATTAGAGACAGGGTCTCACTGAGTTGCTAAGTGCCTCGCCATTGGTGAGGCTGGCTTTGAACTCACGATTCTCCTGCCTCAGCCTCCCAAAGTGCTGGGATTACAGGTGTGCGCCACCGTGCCTGGCCAAGGCTGTCATTTTTGTTGGTAATCAAATTCAAAATACAAGCCAGACATGGTGGTGCATGGCTGTAATCCCAGCACTTGGGAGGCTTAGGCAGGAGGATCGCAAGTTCAAAGCCAGCCTCAGCAATGGGGAGGCACTTAGCAACTCAGTGAGATCCTGTCTCTAATAAAATACAAAAAAGGGCTGTGGTGCTGGGGATGTAGCTCAGCGGTTTAGTGTTCATCTAGCATGTGCGCAACCCGGGTTTGATCCTCAGCACCACGTAAAAATAAAGGCATTGTGTTCAACTAAAACCAATAAATAAATATTTAAAAAAAGGGGGGGGGGTTGGGGATGTGGCCCAGTGGTTGAGTGCCCCTGAGTTCAATCCCCAGTACCACAAAAAAAAAAGAAAAAAAATTTCAAAATTATAAAAATTCGAATGACAACCAGATGTCATTCTCAATTTAAATGGATTTGTGTTACTCCCAACACATATAATTATTCTAATAAAACATGGCTTCAAATACAATGGCATTTACGAGGATTATGGAGTGACACTAATTTAACCCTAGATATAGATAAATTACAAGAAAAGATAAAAGACATTAGTCAAGCACATATTTCAGAAACATCTGCCCCAGAGTTAGCTGACACTTTTGTTTCCCAATTGAAGTCTTTAGTCTCCAGCAAAACTTTATTTTCTGTTTTAATCAATGTAGGTATAAGTATTTTAATTATTATTGTCCTCATTATTGTCCTCCCAATTCTTTTCAAATTACTGAGTCGTGAAATTCGTTCAAACCATCTGGAATTATAGTCACTTTTTTAAAAAAATAAAAAAGGGGCGAATGGTGAAGGTGTTCCTCCCCCTGCTGTCTTGACAAGGTCACAGTAAGGATGACAAGTGTTGGCAAGGCCCACTTGTGGGAAACCGAAGCCATGAGACCCTTTTTTTTTTTTTTTTTTTTGTGATTGAGACTTTCTCATTCTTATGCTCATATTCCTGACAGGAAGCATGAGTATACTTATTGCTAACTCAAATTAAAATCCAGGCGGCTAGAACATAACAGGCAGTTCATGCCTTGAAGGCTGTTCTGTTACCTTTCAGTTTATAAAGGACAAAATAGAAGGATGTTCTACTATCTCAGTACATTGAGGACAAAATTGATATCAATGAACAACAATCATTCCCCAAAGGGTCATAGGAATTTCAGGCACCACATTGATTATATCAACTAAGGACCCAAGCCCATATCACAGATAAGGGGCCAACACTGTGTTCCTCAGATGTGATATCTGAGAAGGATGCAACATTATTTCTGTGATGTTCCAACTAGAAGAGCTTAATTGGAATTTAGTAACGAGGAAACATCAGAGAAACCCCCAAAGAGGAAGCTTTTATAAAAACAAAAACAAAATTGTCTGTATTTTCTTTTCTTAATAGATTTTATTTCTATTTATTTATTTATTTATTGGTACCAAGGATTGAACCCAGGGGCATTTAACCACTGAGCCACATTCCCAGCCCATTTTTTTGTATTTTATTTAGAGACAGGGTCTCAATTGAGTTGCTTAGGGCCTCGTTAGTTTCTGAGGCGGGCTTTGAACTCAAAATCCTCTTGCTTCAGCCTCCTGAGCCATTGGGATTACAGACGTGTGTGCCTCTGTACCCAGCCAGACTTTTTCTTTAGAGCTATTTTAGTTTCACAGTAAAACTGAGGAAAATGACAAGAGTTCCCATACCCAGACAGGAACAACCAGCCCCTCTATCAGGGACCAGAGTGGTACATGTGCTACAATTGATGTATCCTGTGTTGATACATCATTAGGACCCAAAGTTTACATTTTACATTGTAACCCACTCTTTTTTTTTTTTTTTTTTTTTTTTTTTTTTTTTTGTGGTACCGGGGATTGAACTCAGGGGCACTTGACCACTGGGCCACATCCCCAGCCCTTTTTTGTGTTTTTATTAGAGACAGGGTCTCACTGAGTTGCTAAGTGCCTCGCCATTGCTGAGGCTGGCTTTGAACTCGCGATCCTCCTGCCTCAGCCTCCCAAAGTGCTGGGATTACAGGCGTGCGCCACCGCGCCCGGCTATGTAACCCACTCTTGGTATTGTACATTCTATGGGCGTTTACAAATATATGCCATGTATCTACCAGTGTAGTATCATACAGAATAGTTTCATTGCTCCCAAAATTTTTTATGCTCTGGGTATTCATCTCTCTTTTTTCTTTCTTTTAATTTTAAAACTCTAAAATATTTTTTTCGCTATAGTTGTACACAATGCGTTTATTTTTATGTGGTGCTGAGGATCAAACTAGGCCGAGTGCTTTACCGCTGAGCCACAACCCCAGCCCCTCATCTCTTTCTTTATGTAGCCCCAGCAGCCACTGTTCCTTTTACAATCGCCCCAGTTTTGCCTTTTCCAGAATGTCATATATTGGATTCATACCATATGCAGCCTTTTCAGATTGGCTCCTTTCACTTAGCAATATGTATTTATTGCCATGTCTTTTCATGGCTCAATACCTCATTTCCATTTTGCATTCTCACCAGCAATGAATGAAGAGTACCTGTTGCTCTACATCCTGGTCAGCATTTGATGCTGCCAATATTGTGGATTTGGGTCATTATAATAAATGTGTAGTGGTATCTCTTTTCTGGTTTTGCCTGTATTCTTCAAAAAATCACAGTGGCATGGCAAGAAAAGCTGAGGAATCAGGGGATATGAAACACAGGTGACAATTAGATGCCATCATGATCCTGGACTGCGTCTTGTCCAGGGGAAAATGTGCTAGAAAAGGCATTATTGGGATAGTTGACAAAACTAGAATAGTGAACCTAGATTAGATTTTGAATTTTCTGATTTAACCTTCCTTCTTTTTTCCCCCAGTGCTGGGAACCAAACCCACAGCCTTGTGAAGGCTAGGTAGATGCTTCTCCCTGAGCTAAACCCCCAACCCCCAGATTGTGAATCTTAGTGAATGGTATACAAGAGTTTGTTTTTGTATTTTGTCGTTGTTCTATTCTTACTGTGAATTATTTCTAAATTAGCTTTATTATTATTATTTTGGAAGATGGAGGCATATCTTGGGCACTTGCCTAGCATGCTCAAGGTCCTGGGTTTGATCCGCACCAAAAAAATAAAGAAAGAAAGAAAAAAAGAAAAAAATAAAAAAAGGAATTTTAAAAAAGTGCTGATTTTATATTCCACTCATATCTTTAAATACACACGCAAAACTTTCTCAAATTATATTCTGAAAAGTGGAGTGACCGTCATAAGGCGAGCACATCTTCAACTTGACTAGCTACACAGTTTACAAAGTATCCTTACTAATTTTATATATGCACCCTCTCTCTCTAAAACTAAGGTCGATGGCAGCGCTCTTCAAAGTTAGTCCGCAAACCTATAGCATCAGCTTCATCAGGATGCTTGTTAGAAATGCAAATTCTCAGCTCCGCTCTCCAGAATTGATGAATCAAAATTCTGAGAGCGCGGCGCAGGAATCTGCGTTTTCACAAGTCCTTCAACTGACTATACAAGTTTAAGTAGCCGTCATCTATGATGCGTTAGGGCCGCATCTGGCTTGCAGACAGCAACCTCCAAAAAATGAACCGCAGAGCGCGGGAACATACTCTGGGAATGCGCTAGAACCAGTCGGCTGAGCACCTTCCCTAAAGCACCCTTTCCGCGCGGTAGCTGTCGCCCGGATCCCCCGGCGAGGTGGGGAGTGGCGGCCGGACGGGGCGGGCCGGAGGCTTGGGTCCCCGCCTCCCAAGCATTCGGCCTGCTGCGTCGCGCGGTCCTCCTCCTTCCTTTCCTTCTTTCTCCCTTCTCTCTTTCCTTCCTTCCTTCCGCCGGGTGCAATGGAGCGAGGGCGCCGGGCGGCCGCGGCGTTCCTGGCGCTTCTGTGCGCAGGCTGCGCGTTGCGCACCGGGCGCGCCCAGTACGAACGCTATAGTTTCCGCAGCTTCCCGCGCGACGAGCTGATGCCACTTGAGTCGGCCTACCGGCACGCGCTGGACCAGTATAGCGGCGAGCACTGGGCTGAGAGCGTGGGCTACCTGGAGATCAGCCTGAGGCTGCACCGCCTGCTGCGCGACAGCGAGGCCTTCTGCCACCGCAACTGCAGCTCGGTCCCCCAGCCGGAGCCCGCCGCCGGCCTCGCCCGCTACCCAGAGCTGCGCCTCTTCGGGGGCCTGCTGCGCCGCGCGCACTGCCTCAAGCGCTGCAAGCAAGGCCTGCCGGCCTTCCGCCAGTCGCAGCCCAGCCGCGAAGTGCTGGCGGACTTCCAGCGCCGAGAACCCTACAAGTTTCTGCAGTTCGCCTACTTCAAGGCAAGTCCGCCCCGCCCGGAGGCGCGGCCCCGCCCCAAGGCTCCAGCCCCGCCCCAAGACTCGGGCCCCGCCCCTCGCCCTGGGCCACGTTCCGCCGCGGGTTCTTGACCCCGTTCTCACCCACTCAGTTGTACCACTGTCGCCTCCAAATCATGCTCTTCCTTCCTCTTAAGGAGATGAAAATACCTTTCTTAAGGCGTTTTTCTAAGGTAGAGGATACAAAGGACGTAGAACGGTGTTTGGCACCCAATAAAGTGCCTGATGAATGTTACTTATTATTGGAGGACAGACTTCTCTTTTCTGTATATACCATTTAAGTCGACTTTTAAAAATTGAATTAAGAATTTGCCCCAGTAAAGCGAAAGGTCTCCCTAGGAGCTAGCAAATGCCTCTTCAATAGGAGGAATTGAGACCAGGGTGGGGCAAGGACTCTGTGAGGACACTTTCCTGCTTAGAGGTGTTTGTGCGTAGTGATTCATCAGGGCTGACCCTCTGGGCTTGCTCTCTCATCTAGAATTTAACACAGCTCACTGCCTCCTTTTTATGGCTGCTTAAATTCGGTCTGTGATTGCTGGCTAAAAATAGCCACAAATTGCAATTCTCTGTCCTTTGAGTCCTTACTCTGGGGACCCACCAAGTTTTAAGAATGGACTGAATTTCAGGTTACTGGATAGTGCATCTTGGTAGGACCTCATAAGGTTTGGCCAAGAAGGCACCCTTAAAGCCTTGTTTCTGGTTGTTTTTTGTTTTGTTTTTTTCCTGCTTGAAAAGATTTTTAGGGGGATATATTGCATTTATTCTAATGACTATAAAAACAGATTCAGGGCATATCCCAGACACCAGAGGTAGAGGTGTTTTTTTGCTTTGTTTTTGAGTCTTTGGATTATAAATTCTGTTTTTTATATTTCCACTGAGACAGAGCCACATGTATGTTGCATTCATATGAGCAGTAACATAATACCAAGAAAAAGCTTAGTATGTAGTTTTACATAAAGTATCAGTTTGTGAATGTTTGTCCTGGCAATAAAAAACAGTTTTAAAATAGAAGGGGAGGGGATGAGATTAATAAAATTCCATAGTGTTGAAAGTGACAGCTGGTTCACACTATTTTTTAAAAAATATTTATTTTTTAGTTGTAGTTGGACACAATACCTTTATTTTATTTATTTTTATGTGGTGCTGGGGATCGAACCCAGGGCCTCTCTTGTGCTAGGCCAGCAGTCTATGACTGAGCCACAACCCCAGCCCCCACACTATTTTTTTGTTTTTTTGGTACCAGGGATTGAACCCAGGGGTGCTTAACCACTGAGCTACATCCCCAGCCTTTTTTATTTTTTTATTTTGAAGCAGGGCCTTCCTAATTTGTTGAGGCTGGCCCTGAACTTGAGATCCTCTTGCCTCAACCTCTCAAGTCTCTGGAATTATAGATGAGCTTTACCATGCCTGGCATCACACAACTTTTTTTAAGCTGAAAAAGATTGTCTACTTCTTTTTTGTATAGCTTTTTAGCAGATACAGCCTGAACCAAATTTAAATCACACAATCAATGTGAAAACATTTTATTTTTAAACCTGGAGAATACTAGAAGCTCTGATCTCTTATACAGATGAACTTTTTTGGGGGGAGTGGGGTACCAGGGATTGAACCCAGGGACACTTAACCGCTGAGCCACATCCCCAGCCTTTTTTTGTATTTTATTAGAGACAGGGTCTCACTGAATTGCTAAGTGCCTCGCCATTGCTGAGGCTGGCTTTGAACTCGAGATCCTTTTGCCTCAGCCTCCCAAGAACTGGGATTACGGGCATGCGCCACCCTGCCCGGCTTAGAATGTTTGTAACATCTCTTCAAAACCCCTTGAGGCCTTGTAACAATCACTTACTTAAAAGTTAGTAAAATACTGTCTTAGTACTGTAAGATTTCTTGTTGTTCAGGGAAAGTTAAGAATTTTATTAATAAATGTGAATGTTTACTCATTTGTTTCAACTGAAGATATAACTCAAAAATGACTTTTTGGCAGAGACATTGATTAATTTTTTCCCTCAATGATGTTTATATTCTTGAACTTTCTATTTTTCATTTTTGTACCAGGGATTGAACCCAGGGTCGCTTAACCACTGAGCCACACCCCCGACCCCCCCCACCTTTTTAAAAAAAATATTTATTTATTTGCTTTTAGTTGTACACAATGCATTTATTTCTACGTGGTGCTGAGGATCTAACCCGGGCCACAACCCCAGCCCCTCCCCAACCCCTTTTTATGTTTTATTTTGAGACAAGGTCTTGCGGAGTTGCTGAAATTGTTCTCAAACTTGCAAACCTCCTGCCTCAGCCTCCCCAGCTGCTGGGATTAATAGGCACGGGCCACCGCAACCAGCACATTCTTGAACTCTTTATGGCTGGGAGAAAAAATGTTTGGTGACAGGCACACGCATTCCACCTGTCACCTGAAGACTGGCTGTAGATGGTGCTGCCTGCTGGGGCAGGACTTGGGTCAATGCGACTGTGTTGTTCTGATTCATAGGTCTGTTTTGGTAATTAAGGACAAATGCCAAAGTTGAATGTGGGAGGAAGGCTGATGGATTCAGGCTGTCAGAGTGAGGTGATGTGGCTTGGATGTGTGATTTTGTAGGAAAAAAGCCATGCTGTTTACCCTCCAACTACCATCGGTTTTTCAGGTCACCAGTCTACTTTAGGTACCTGTCACTAGCTGGGAGTTCTCTCCATCGCTGCCATCTGTCACGAAATGCTCGTGTTCCCCACAGGCCAAGCAAAAAGTGGATCCAAGCACTTCATCAGATTGATAATGACTGTTGAGCTCTGTGCTGGACAGAGCTGGTGGGCTCCCAGCCATTGTTACCTCACCCCTTGCCAGGATGTGTCAAAGTTGGTGTAGGGGTGGCTATTTGACATGTAGGTGGAGACTTCTCATGCAGGTGACTGTCTCTCAGGGACCTGTGGCAGGGTGGGTGATTCCACCACCTTCTCCAAACGCTGCCTGGGGTGTGTCGCCGGTGCAGCTGCCAAGATGTGTCTTCAGGTTCCAGCTGTCAGAGCCTGAGTCGATGTAAATAAAATCACCCTTTCCTCTTCAGGAGGAGATTCCATTTTGCAAAACTCAGATCCTTAAAAAGGTCAGGAACCTTAAAAAGCCCACTCTGTGCCCCTTTCGGAGGGCTCTTTTGAGACTGAGACTAATTTCATTGGCAAATGCTTTTAAAAGGCTGCATTCAGCTCCCCTCCTTTCTTTCTGGCTGATGAACTAGGCTTTTTCTGGCTGGGTATAGAGTGGAGAGAATTTTCAGTGACACTCTTTGACAGGCATTTCCATTGGCTACAGGCTACTCACTGACATTCCCCAAACATCAGCATTGACATCTGGGAGCCTGGCCTTGTCTCCAGACACCACTTCTCCAACACAGCAAGTACCCTTATCTCAAAAATGACTTGGCTCTGGCCTGGGGTTGTGACTCAGAGGTAGAGTGCTCGCCTAGCACGTGTGAGGCTCTGGGTTTGATCCTCAGCACTACATATAAATAAATAAAAGAAAGGTATTTTGTCTACCTACAACTAAAAAAAAAAAATTTTTTTTTAAATGACTTGGCTCCAATTAGGGAGCAGTATGATACAGATGTGTGCCACCCTATGATTCTCAGATATCCTTTATTTCCTGTCTCCAAAACTAACCCTCCAATTCCTGCTTCTAAGTGTCACTCTGGATTTGCTGAAGAGTCTCTACTTGCATGCATGGTGATAACCCTTACCCCTACCAGGTTGAGCCATGATTCCAACAATGTGGAGGCACCTAGTTGTTCATCTTGCATCCCCACAGGGAGGTATCTGTCTACCTGATTACCTCCCTGCTTAAAATTCCTCCATAGCACACCTATTCGCTTGTACCCTCCTGGGTGCTAGCCCTCAATTTTCAGTGCCCTGGACCTGAACTTTTTTCCCAGCCTGGGGGATTTCCTTTTTCTCCCTCTTCTCCCTGTCAGTCAAGCTTTTTCCTGCAGCATCTTCCTGTATTTCTTCCTTTCCTCAAACCTGCTAGGTTCTCTCAACTGCACAATTTGCTTGTCATATGGATTATTTCTGCCTTCTGACCAGACACCCACTCTGTCCAGAGTCAGGGAAACTCAGAGTCAGCTGGTTACTGCTTCATTTCCTTATTTTTTTGCAGTGCTGGGATTGAATCCAGGGCCTCACACATGCCAGGCAAGCACTCTTTTACTGAGCTATACCCCCTGGCCTCTGCTTCAAAGAGAAGAGAGCTGGGCACATTCCTATAGACCTAGCAACTTGGGAGACCCAGGCAGGATGATCACAAGTTTGAGGCCAGCAACTAGCAAGACCCTCAGCAACTTAGCAAGACCCCGTCTTAAAGTTTAAAATTTTATAAAAGGGCTGGGGGTAGAGTTTAGTGGTAAAGCACCCTTGGGTTCAACCCCCAGTACCAAAGGAAAAATTAAAAAATAATAATAAATAAAATAAGAGGGAGAAAAAAAAGGAACATATGAATTAATTTTATGAAAATATTCTATCGCCATAATGTCATTATGTTCAAATCATGGATACTTACTGTGTCCTGGCTTGTCCCAGGAACTGTGCCAGGGCCCAGGAATGCAGACATGAGTGGCACACAACTGTGTCCTCCAAGGATTGAAGGGGAGAGGGGAGATGGATGCCTTAGCTGAGAATATGAGAAGGTGTGAAAAGTGGGAGTAACACAAAAGAGAGGTTCTTAATTGAGGTTGCTGGGAGAAAGGGACAACTTATTAGGATGTATTGTCTATGAAGGCAGGAATTTTTTCCCCTGTCTTGCTTATTGTTAAAGATCCACTTCCTAGAAACAGTACCTGCATATAGGAGGGTCTCTACAGATATTTCCCCAGTGACTGGATGAGTAAGTGAGGAGGTGTTTGGGATCACTGAGAATAGAAGCAGAAGGTTCTGTGTGAGATATGCAAAAAACATTAATATATTTATCAAGGTTCCAATGGAAAAGATGTGGTACAGACATACTGCGTAACTTGAAGGATGTTTGCTACAGTGGTTACTTACAAAGGTGGGCGCGGTGTGTGGGGAACCCAAAGGGACATGGTAGTCCTCAGGTCTAGTACTAGTGGGGCATGACCAAGCCTCAGTCAAAGGGATAAGGGAGAGAACAGTTACTAGAACCAGAAAGGAGAGATTGTATGGAGAGGGCTATCTTGAGAGAATGTGTGACCTTCAGTTAAGGGACATCGCAGCCCAAGGTGGCTGTGCAGGGAGAGAGCCAGGATTTGAGATAACCCAACCTACCACCCTCCCTTCCTTCAGCCTCCTTCTGGGCTCCTCTTGGGTGAGCCCCTTTGGAAGCTAGAGGGCAAGGGAGTCTTGGAAAAGCCCACACAGACCAGCCTCCAGGGACACAGACAGGGTGGAGATGGCCCAGAGCAGATGGGAAAGGCACTGTAAGGCCATCCAAATGGGGGGGGGGGGGGGGCAAACACTCATCCAGATTGGCTGGACTTCCTGGGGGGCCCTAGAAGTCACTAAGCCCTGAGCTGAAAACACTGTTTAGTAATAACGTCACTAAGGGACTGTTACTGAAAAGAAGTTCCTATCTTACAAAACTCACTGCTCAGCATGCATTCATGCTTTCTCCTTTGTACTTAGGCAAATAATCTCCCGAAGGCCATTGCAGCTGCTCACACCTTTCTCCTGAAGCATCCTGATGATGAAATGATGAAGAGAAACATGGCGTATTACAAGAGCCTGCCTGGTGCTGAGGACTACATCAAAGACCTGGAAACCAAGTCCTACGAGGTATATTCAGATTTTTTTTTTTTTTTTTTTTTTTTTTTTTTTTTTTTTTGTGGTACCGGGGATTGAACTCAGGGGCACTCAACCACTGGGTCACATCCCCAGACCTTTTTTGTATTTTATTTAGAGACAGGGTCTCACCGAGTTGCTAAGTGCCTCCCCATTGCTGAGGGTGGCTTTGAACTCGCGATCCTCCTGCCTCAGCCTCCCAAAGTGCTGGGATTACAGGCGTGCGCCACCGCGCCCGGCTTATTCAGATTTTTATAGCGGTTAGTGCAATATGAATTGTTTAAGAAGTGTATCTCAGTAAATAGCTGTTGACATCCAAACAATTTCTAGTGTTTTTTTTTTTTTTCTTTCTTTTTGGTGCCAGGGATTGAACCCAGGGGTGCTTAGCCACTGAGACATATCCCCAGACCTTTTTCATTTTGAGACAGGGCCTCACTAAGTTGCTGAGGCTGGTTTTGGATTTATAATCCTCCTGCTTCATCCTCCAGAGCTGCTAGATTACAGGCATGTGCCACCGCACCTGGCTCTAGTGATTTTGGTGACATATGATGAACATTATGACAATAGAAATTATGGCTTTCTAGCTGAAAATTGATCCATTTAAAATGAGTTTTGATTTTAAAGCTACCTTTCCTTTAAATTATTCATTTTTGAAGTATGGTCATTTGATCATTCAGTTGTTTTTTTTTTTTTTTTTTTGGTACTGGGGATTGAACTCAGGGGCACTCAACGACTGGGCCACATCCCCAGCCCTTTTTTGTATTTTTATTAGAGACAGGGTCTCACTGAGTTGCTAAGTGCCTTGCCATTGTTGAGACTGGCTTTGAACTCACGATCTTCCTGCCTCAGCCTCCCAAGTGCTGGGATTACAGGCATGCGCCACCGCACCCGGATGATCATTCAGTTTTAAGGTAGTAAAGACATATCTTGGAAATCACCACAACATCACCAGGAACAGCCAGAATAGAAACATACACCTCAAGAAGAAAGCTGCAGCTGGGTGTGGTGGCACATGCCTATAATCCCAGCAGCTCTGGAGGCTGAGGCAGGAGGATCACAAGTTCAAAGCCAGCTTCAGTAATTTAGCGAGGCCCTAAGCAACTCAGTGAGATCCTGTCTCTAAATAAAATACAAAAAAGGGCTAGGGATGTGGCTTGGTGGTTGAGTGTCCCTGAGTTCAATCCCCAGTACCAAAAAAAAAAAAAAAAGAAACATACACCTCAAATTTTGATGAAACTAGGAGACATTTATTTTACACACACACACACGCACACACACACACACATATATTAAAGTGAAAAGAAAAGTTAAGAGGAGTTGGTAAATTAGGGGATACTTAAATCTATGCATCTGCAAAGATTTCTGATGGTAATTAATCATAATAAAAATAAGAAGAATCTCTTTTGAGCACTAACTATGGTCCGGTTATCTCTAGCTCAGACATTGGGGCCGGGGCACCAGGGAAGGGTAGGGCAAGGTTGAAAACGGGGAGATACTGAACGTTCCCATGAGGAGCCGGCCACAGGGTTTCCAATAGTGTGATTAGACTGCAAGCTCAACTTTTTACTGGTGGGACCCTCAACTATAGCATGGAAGTCTCTTTTCTGGGGCCCTTTAGTTTTCCAGGGAAGACTTGGCCAGCCTTCTGCAGGGATGATGGAGAGCCCATGCTTGTCTACAGTGTCTGAGGGGTGGTCTGTGGATAGGAGCCAGGGTCTCCAAGCTGAGTCAGAGATTTCAGCCCCGTGCATCCAGCTTGGCCTCTGCTATGCCTGGTCCCTGACTCCTCAGCCTTTCTGGGTAGAGTCTCTAGAGTCAACTACCTGTCTTTAGTGAAGAGTGGCTCTGGGGGTGTCATCTCCTGGGTGGGAGTGGTGCTGGGAGGGAACGAGGCTCCAGCAGTCTGAACAAGCTTTCAGCTCTGCTTGCAGCTCTGTGTCTGCCCTACCTTTCCTGGTTTCTGGTGCCTGCAAATGCCAATGGAGTATGTAGCTCACTTCCCTTCCAGACTCTCCTCTGTGATCATTTGCCTTTCTTCTTTCCAAAAGTTGTTGAAACCTCTTGTCTGCTGCTTGCCCCTTTCCTATTCTTTTTTTTTTTTTTTTTTTTTTGGTATTGGGGATTGAACTCAGGGGCACTCAACCACTGGGCCACATCCCCAGCCCTTTTTTGTATTTTATTAGAGATAGGGTCTCACTGAGTTGCTAAGTGCCTTGTCATTGCTGAGGCTGGTTTTGAACTCAGGATTCTCCTGCTTCAGCCTCCCAAGTGCTGGGATTACAGGCACGCGCCACCACGCCCGGCTACTTTCCTATTCTTCCTTAAGAAGGCTATGTGCTTTCATGCGTTCCTCGTTGCTGTGTTCACTGGGTTTGGGGAGCAGAGCTGAGCGCACCATGGAAGAGTGCTTACCTGGAAGTCAGCTGGCTCCACTGGTCCCTGGGTGGAGCCCTGCTGGCTGTGGCTGGGCTGCCTCCTGTGCACTCAGGCTTCCTGACTGCTGGGTTTCCTTCTTGCTGCTGCTACCGCCATGCTGCTTCTGGAAAGCCACTGTCTGGAGTTGCTGCTCATTTACGCAGTCTTCAGAAGGCTCCTTCAGTTCTTTGCCTGTCTTATTTCCAGGGAATGCTGCCTGCCCAGCGGGCTTCAGGAGATCCAGCCTTTTCTCTCTCTCTCTCTCTCTCTCTTTTTTTATTTTTGGTACCGGGGATTGAACTCAGGGGCACTCGACCACTGGGCCACATCCCCGGCCCTTTTTTGTATTTTATTTAGAGACAGGGTCTTACTGAGTTGCTAAGTGCCTTGCCATTGCTGAGGCTGGCTTTGAACTCAAGATCCTCCTGCTGCAGCCTCCCAAGTGCTGGGATTTCAGGCATGCGCCACTGTGCCTGGCTTGAGATCTATCCTTCTACTTGAGGCCTGAAGGTTGGTGAAAAGCCCAGGTCCAAAGTGGTCTTCATGGGCCTCCATTCAGGAGCAGCTGAAAAGGAAGTCCACGTGGAGTATCCCAGGCTTGCTGCAAGGCCTGTCTTGTCTTTTCCAAGTTAGCAGTCTTTCATGTCTATCCAGGATCTCTACTTATTTCTTGGAGACCAAGCTGCTTCCTCAGTCTTGGTTATTTCTCTTATTTGGGCCAATCATCAATCAGCAGAAAGTCAATAAAGTTTCCACTCTTGGGCACCTGGTTACCTTCCCGGTAGCTGGTGCTGATGCACACTGCTCCTACCTTCTTTACTGGTAGAGGAACAGGGTGTCAAGCACCTGCTCTCAAACTTGTGTTTTCTTCTTTCAGTTTCTCAACTCAGCTTTATTGAGGTTTCATTTATTTACAATGTATTTACTAATTTAAAGTGTACAATTCAATGAGTTTTGTTTTACAATTCAATGAATGTACAATTCAATGAGTTTCGACAAATATATGCAGTCTTATAACTACCGCTGTGATCATAATGTGGAATATGATCACCCTTGTGCAATAATATCACCCCTAACAAGCTCCCTACGGTTTCTCAGCAGTCAGGACTTTGCCCTAGCCCCTAACTCCTGGCAACTGAAGATCTGATTTGTCACTTTTCCCCTTGTTATTTATTTATTTATTTATTTTTGGTATGGGAAATTGAACCCAGGGGCACTTAACCACTGAGACATATCCCCAGCTCTCTCTCTCTCTCTCTCTCTCTCTCTCTCTTTTTTTTTTCTTTTCTATTTTATTTAGAGACAGGGTGTTACTGAGTTGCTTAGGACCTCACTAAGTTTCTGAGGCTTGCTTTGAACTTGTGATCCTTCAGCCTCAGCCTCCTGAGCCGCTGGGGATTACAGGCATACACCACCTTACCCTTTGATTTGAATTTGATGTGATTATCAAGCATCTGTTGCTTTTTTGATTAGACTGTATAGGAAGTGTACCCGTTACAAACAGTGTAAGGAAATGTAGACATAAAGCGAGTCACTGATTTTTTTTTTTAATATTTATTTATTTGTTTTAATTGTACACAGTGCCTTTATTCTTTTTTTTTTTTTTTTTTTTTTTTTTTTTTGTGGTACCAGGGATTGAACTCAGGGGCACTCGTCCTCTGGGTCACATCCCCAGCCCCTTTTTTGTATTTTATTTAGAGACAGGGTCTCACTGAGTTGCTAAGTGCCTCGCCATTGCTGAGGCTGGCTTTGAACTCGCGATCCTCCTGCCTCAGCCTCCCAAAGTGCTGGGATTACAGGCGTGCACCACCGCGCCAGGCTGCCTTTATTCTTATGTGGTGCTGAGGATTGAACCTGGCTGTGCACCTGCTAGGCGAGCGCTCCACCGCTGAGCCACAACCCCAGCCCACTGATTGGTTTATTAAGCCAATCATTGTTAAGGATCAGGGTGGTTTCTTTAGGACTAATGAGAGCAGAGCTTGGTGATGTTCTTCATTCTTTTGGAGGGCACATTCCTCTCTTTCTTCCTGCGGGGGAGCAAACTTCACGGCTTCTCTTGCTTTTCAGAGTCTGTTCATCCGAGCTGTGCGGGCCTACAATGGTGAGAACTGGAGGACATCTATCACAGACATGGAGCTGGCCCTTCCCGATTTCTTCAAAGCTTTCTATGAATGCCTCGCAGCCTGCGAGGGCTCCAGGGAGATCAAGGACTTCAAAGACTTCTACCTTTCCATAGCAGGTTGGTGGTGCGTTGCATCCTCGAGTAAGCAGGATCATCTCCCTCATGGATCTGTCTTCTCAGAGGTCTGCCCTCTGTCCACATGCCTTCTAAGTGTCCTGAACGGCCTTTGAGGAACTGTTGAGCTTAAATATTAATGAGTATTTGGGGGCAGTTAACAGTTACCTAGATAAGCCTTCCTCCTGGTGAAAGAGCTGATGGAATGTTGGAGTCTGCTTATCAGCCCTGCTTGACCACAGATCCCCCAGGCTTTTGGAAAGATAATAATGGGCCCCAGGGCAACTCAGTAACAACTCCCATTACTAAGATAACTTGGACAATGGCCATTTTCTAACTGATACAGAGGTAGCTTGAAGAGTATAATAAACAGGACTAAGGCAACAATTTGAAAATTTCTGATTCTAAAACAAGGTATGCTCCTTATAGGAAGTTTAGAAAACAACAAAAGAAAGAAGAATGAAGAAGGAGGGCTGGGGTTGTGGCTTAGTGGTAAAGCGCTGGCCTAGCACGCATGAGGCCCTGGTTTTGATCCTCAACACCATATATAAATAAATAAAATAGAGGTATTGTGTCCACCTACAATGAAAAAATAATTTTTTTTTTAAATATTAAAAAAAAGAAAAAAAGATGACAAAGGAAAGGAAACCTAAAACGCCACCCATAGATAGCTCAGGTTTCTCTAGAGGGCCTAGACATTTGCTCAGTGCCTTCATTGGGCCGTGTTACTCCAGTACATGAGAAATGGCCAAGAGAGGAGTTCCCAAGGTGACTGCGGACCCTGAGCCTAGAACTGTGCCTCACAAAAAGGGTAAAGAATTCTGGACCATACCATGGATTAAAAAATTATTGTAGGGCTGGGGATGTGGCTCAGCGGTTTAGTGCTCGTCTAACACGTGTGCGACCCGGGTTCGATCCTCAGCACCACGTAAAAATAAAGGCATTGTGTACAACTAAAACCAATAAATAAATATTAAAAAAAAATTATCGTATCTCTGTGCAGTGCCCATCAAATAAGTCCGGGAGTGGGTTGAGTGCTGTCTCCCTCTGCAGAGTCACTGAGCATGTTAATGGTTGAAGGCTCTTCAGAGATCCTGCAGAATGGAAGCTCTTTCAAAGAGAGGTTTGGTTTTTCTTTAAGTCATGTTTTGTTCACAAATCTCTTTTTATATAAAGTACCTTTGTCCTCTTAAATAACCCTTTTTAGTATGGAAAAATTGAAAAAAAATTTTTTTTGATACCTACAAAAATAAAAATAGAAGAGTACAATGAATCCCCAGGTACCCATGATCCAGCTTCACAGCTGTCAATTCACGGCCATTGGGGTTCATCTAAGTCCTACCTACTTCCCTTCTCTCAGGTTATTATTATTATTATTATTATTATTTTTTTTTTTTTTTTTTTTTGTGGTACCGGGGATTGAACTCAGGGGCACTCGACCACTGGGTCACATCCCCAGACCTTTTTTGTATTTTATTTAGAGACAGGGTCTCACTGAGTTGCTAAGTGCCTCGCCATTGCTGAGGCTGGCTTTGAACTCGCGATCCTCCTGCCTCAGCCTCCCAAAGTGCTGGGATTACAGGCGTGCGCCACCGCGCCCGGCTAGGTTATTATTTTTTAAAAATATTTATTTATTTATTTTAGTTGTACACAATGCCTTTTACTTTTACGTGGTGCTGAGGATTGAACCCGGGCCACGTGCTAGGCAAGCGCTCTACCACTGAGCCACAACCACAGCCCCCTCTCAGGTTATTTTGAAGCAAATTTCAGATGCTGTGTCATTTCATGTGTAATATTTCAGTATATACCTCTAAAAAATAAAGACTCTTTTTTTTAACATAGCTGCTATACTATTACACCTAAAAGAATTTTAACAATAGTTATTTAATCTCACCATCAAATATCCAGTGTCCATATCATCTAAGAAATATCATCAATAATCTACTATTTATTGGTTTGAATCAGGATCCTAAATAAGGTCCGCATGTTGTGATAGATTCTAGTTTTAGGGCTTGGGGATTTAGCTCAGTGCACGTGCAAGGCCCTGAGTTTGGTCCTCAGCCCTGGAAAAAAGAAAGAAAGGAAAAAAAAAGTATATATATTAAAAAAAAAAAAGAATAGATTCTAGTTTTAAAATCCTGATTGTGGTAAAAAATATATATAATGTGAAATTTACCATTCTAGCCACCTTTAAATAAATAGTCCAGTGACTTAAAGTATATTCACATCATTGTGCAACCATTACTGTCATTTGTATTTTGAATTTCTTCATCCTTCCAAACAGAAACTCTATCCCCATTAATAAATGCCTCCCCCTTCCTCCTCCCTGCTCAGCCCCTGGCAGCCACCTTCTACTTTCTTTCTTTATGCATTTGCTTTATGCATTTGACTACTCTAGCTACCTCATGTAGGTGGAATCATTCAGTATCTGTCCTTTTGTATTGACTTATTTCACTGAGAATAGTGTCTTCAAATTCATTCTGGTTTTCTTTTTTTTTTCTTTTTTTTTTGGTGGCACATGGGATTGAGCCACCATGCCTGGCTAATTTGTTATCTTTTAAGTCTCACTTAATCTGTAGTTTCTTTTGTATCTTTTTTCCTCCTTGCTGTTGAAATAACTGAATTATTTCTCCTATAGGGATTCCCACAGCATAGAGTGTATTGATTATAGCTCCATGACCCTCTATGCTCTGTATTTCTTGTAAATTGGTACTTGTATGTAGACGCTTGACCAGGTCCAATTTTGATTTTCTTTTTCTTTCTTTCTTTTTTTTTTTTTAAATGGGAGTTGGGAGATACGACTGTTTCACAATAGTACGTAGTGTCTGCTGTGTCTCTCTTATCTGTCTTTGATACACATCAGTCCCCTTTAGTCATGGTTTCTATGGTTTCAGTTACCTGTGGTAACTGAACCATAGTTAAAAAAAAAAAAAATATATATATATATATATATATATATACACACACACATATATATATGTCTATCTATCTATCTATCTATATTGATACTAGGTATTGAACCCAGGGGTGCTTAACCATTGAGCTGTATCTCTAGCCCTTTTTTACATTTTATTTAGAGATAGGGTCTCGCTGAGTTGCTTAGGACCCTGCTAAGTTGTTGATGCTGACCTTGAACTCAGGATCCTCCTGCCTCAGCTTCCAGAGCCACTGGGATTATAAGCATGACCCACTGTACCCAGCACAGTCTGAAAATATTAAATGGAAAATTCCAGAAATAAATAGTTCCTAAGTTTTGAGTAGTGCCATAAACTCTCTCACCTTCCAGCTCCATCACTCCTGGGACATGAATCATTCCTTTATCTAGCATATCCATATTGTATACCCTACCTGCCAGCAGTCACTTAGAAGCTGTGCTGGTTAGCAGATGGATGCCACCTTAGTACAGTGCTTGTGCTCACATGGCCCTCATGTGATGCCACATCACAACACCTGTGTCATCTCTCTCACTTCTCACCACATTAGCATGGTACCATCTCACATCAGCACAAGGATGAGTTCAGTTCAGGAAGCTATTTTGAAAGTGAGAGACCACATTCTCATAACTTTTATTACAGTATATTGTTATAATTGTTCTATTTTATTTTTAGTTTATTTATTTAGTTTTTATTTTTAGCTGTGCCTGATTTATAAATTAAACTTTATTATAGGTATGTGTGTATACTAAAAAACATAGTTTTTTATGGTTTGTTACTAAAACATTATATATATATATATATATATATATATATATAGGGTTCAGCAGTTTCAGACAAGCACAGGAAAGGGGTCTCAGAATGTGCCCCCCCCAAGAATATGCATAAATTATACTTTTAAACAATTTAAAACCTGTAGAGAAGTTGCAAAAGTAGTACTAGGGACCATCATAATCTCACCCAGATTTACCAATTTTTTTTAGTTGTAGGTGGACACAATACCTTTATTTTATTTTTGTGTGGTGCCTCACACATGCTAGGCAAGTGCATTTCCTCTGAGCCACAACTCCAGCTCAGATTTACCATTTTTTAACATTGATTGTGCCATGTTGACTTTATCGCTCTCTCCAGATGCGTTGTGTATATAATTATTTTACTTCAGAACCATTTGAAAGTAGGTTGGACAGATCTTGACTTTTTAGCCCATAATGCTTCATTGTCTTTCCTAAGGGCAAAAATGTAATGTGCATATTCACAGTAATTAAATTTAGGTACTTGTGTTCAATCTACCATCCATGTTCTAATTTTGTCTGTTGTCCCAATCTTGTCCTTTCTGGCACATTTTCTTCCTTGGTATGGGACTCAGTCCAGAATCTTATTTCCTATTTAGTTGTGATGTTTCTTTAGTGTTCTTTAATCTGGAACAGGTCCTTGGCCTTCCTTTGTCTTTGTATGCCAATAACATTTTAAAGCATTTAGGCCAGTTACTTTATAAATATTCCTCAATTTGGATTTCTTTCCTGTAATCCGCAGTTACCTTCAGGATATGCTTTTTTGGCTGGGACACTGTGGAAGTCACCTTCCTAGGATATCACATCCAGACATGTATGGTGTCTGCTCACTCTTTTATTGGTGATATCATTTTGGTTAAGGTGTTTTCTAGTCTCTCTATAACTTAGTTAGCATTTTCTTTTTTGAAGTTATTTATTAACAACAAGAACATAACAGCTTGCTATTCATCAACATTTGGGTTGTCCAATCATTTGCTGTTACATATTAAATTGAAATGGATAACTGAGATTTTTTTTTTTTCCTTCTTTTTTGGTAAGCGCTAAGATGTGTTTTCAAAGTCTACAGAATGTGTTTATAGTTCAAAGAAGTTAATGTTTCTGTAAATTATTTTTAGTTTTTTAAGGTATTATTTTCATTTCTGACAGTGATATATGAAAGGCTTTTTCTCTACAGTCTCGCTGATAAAAATATATGCAAACATCCTGAGGTCTTTTCCTTCTAATTGTGTAAAGGGATAAAAGAGGGGGTGAAGGATCACCTGGGAGGTTCTAGGAACCAGGCCTGAAGAAACATTTAGCAGTTGTTACTATCCACATTTCATTGGCTACAACTAGTCATATGGCCCCAATCTGACTGCAAGGGGGGCTGGGAAATGTAGTCTTTGACATCTTTCTATGTTGTTGTATGTTTTTTATATATACATTATATGTGTTGTTTGCCTTATTCTCTTGAAGGCTATATAGATTCTGGGGTTTAAATGTACTGTAATTTACTGACTGGCATTTAGGTTGCTTCCGAGTTTGCTGTTATTATTTCATGGAAGTAGACTGCAAAGTTAGAAGGATATGTATATTTTAACCTTTGGTAAATTTTGCAAAATTTGTTTTCCAAAACAAATTTCTGTTTGTTCCAGTTTTGCTTCTACCAACAGAATAAGTTTAACATTTATTTAACAGAATAAGTTTTACCATTCTTTCCCTAACATTGGTGCTAATAAATTTTTTTTAACTTGCCAATTTATTATTTTGCCTTGCTGGAGATCAAACCCAGGGCCTTGGATTTATTTATTTATTTATTTATTTATTTATTTATTTATTTTTGGTCCTGGGGATTGAACCCAGTGCTAGGCAAGCGCTCTACCACTGAACCACAACCTGGGCCCTCCAAACCCAGTGCCTTGTATATGTTAGGCAAGTGTTCTATCAGTAAGCCACATCCCCAGTCCCCAGTTTAAATCATTCTTTTTCTTCTTCTCCTTGTACTGGTGATTGAACCCAGAGCCTTGTGCTTGCCAGGCAAGTGCTCTACCAGTGAGCTACATTCCTATCCCTTTTTATTTTTTATTTTGAGACAGGGTCTCACTAAGTTGCCCACACTGGCCTCAATCTTTTGATCCTACTGCCTCAGCCTCCTTAGTAACTGGGATTACAGGAGTGTGCCACCTCTACCAGCCAGATTGTATTTCTTAATTACAAAGGAGATATAGCATCTCTTCACAATATTTATTCATTGTTTTTTAAATTTCTTTTCCATTAACATACTTTGGCCATTTTTATAGTGGATGTTTGTCATTTTAAAAATTGATCTTAAGGAACTTTGTATATGAAATATTTTAGCTCCTTATTGTAAATGTTGCAAATATTTTTTTCTTATATTTTTCTCATTTATATGGAAGGCAGAAGTAGCATATTAAGAAAGAAATGGGACTGGGGACACACACAGCTCAGTGGTAGAGTATTTACCTAGCACGTGCAAAGCCCTGGTTTTATCCCCAACACTGGAGGGAAGAAAGGAAGGGAGGTAAGGGGGAAGGAAGAAGGAAGAACAGAAGTGAGCAATGGATATGCTGCTCTGAAAATTTGTGGATTTTTTTTTCCCAGATCATTATGTAGAAGTTCTGGAATGCAAAATACAGTGTGAAGAGAACCTCACCCCAGTTATAGGAGGCTATCCAGTGGAGAAATTTGTCGCTACTATGTATCATTATTTGCAGTTTGCTTATTATAAGTGTAAGTAATTATCTATGGGATCTTGGGCAAGGTATTTAATCTTCACAGGCTCAATTTATTTCCCCAGTTTAGTCCTCCTCAGACTCAGCTTCCCTGTCAGCAGAATAGAGGTAGCAGCCTTTACCTGTGGTTGCTGAGAGTTCATCAGTTACCTCGACAGCCTTGGTGACGTGCTGTGTAGGAAGAGGAAGCATGGCTTCAAGCTTTAGGCACAGACCCTGGAACCACTCTGCCTGGGTTTGAACTTCAGCTTTGTCACTTACTGGCTTCTCTATGCTTCAGTGTCCTCATCAGTAAAGCTGCAGTGATAGAACTCACCTCCCAGGATCATCTTGAGGATCAAGTGAGCGAATGGATGCGAAACGCGTAGGGCAGTCAGTCACACACCGGCACTCAGCCAACTGTACCCAGCGAAGTTTATTTTCTCTATTGTCATTTCCCTTCTCCCCAAATCAGTTCTACTTTTCAGACTGTGAGAGCCTCATTTCAGCTGGTCTTCCCTGGACCTGAAATTGGAGTGTGTCCGTGAGAACATTCCAAGTGGACAAAGGTCACTCAGAGTGAGACTCAGAGCCTTTGTCTTGAGCCTTCACCTCCGCTCCCCACCACTGTGCCCTGTGCCACTTATTTGAGCAGGGTGCACTTTGGCAATTTGGTTACAAGCACAGGAGGATTGTCATGGACAGATGCAACAGGAACAGTTCTGTTCCTATGGAGAATAACCAGGGTCCAAGGGTGGCAGGGTTCTGGCTGGAATAGATGCCTCCAGTCACGCTGGTCTCAGTCAGGATTGGCCCGTCTTGGTGATGCCCCAGGGAAGAGTGAGAGGTGGCTTAGCTTCTGTGGCTTTCCTTTCCTGGTGTGGCTATTGTGTTCTTTGTTGGAATCCTTCTTCCTGCAACAGATAACTACCCCTTCACATTCCTTAGGACACATTGAAATCCTTGCATGTTGAAGATTAAAGAAATATATATGTATATATAATAAATATATGTATACATATTACACCTAATATATACCTATATGTTACATAACAGTCCATTGGGTCTCCATGGCCTCTGAACTTGGCTTGGTTCTGAGTGCACAAAGCTAGAGTCTTAGACGTTTAGGAGTATTGCAGACATATCCTGGCTCCCTGCATGTCAAAAACTATGGCAAAGACTTGTAAACACTGGTAGACCAAAACCTCCAGCTTTGCAAGTTGCTCCCCCAAAGTATTTGTTTTCTGGAGTTATAGAGTATTCATAAAACTCACTGCCTTGAATGGGATTGCTAAGGCTGGTATCAAACTTGCAATCCTTCTGCCTCAGCCTCCCAAATCTCTGGGATTATAGATTCCAACCTGACCACACTAAATTTCTTAAGGGTAAGTGTTGCTCCTTACATTTGAACCCCTTAGTAACCCTGCAGGCCTTGTGAATAGTAAGTGCCCCTAAGCTGGGGTTTGAAGTTGTCATTACAAGAAATAACCACTGGGTGGCACAATTTATTCATATTCAAGCTCAGGTTACGCCTACCAACCAGAGCGCTGGCAGGAATGTTCTTCCTCAGTTTTAAACTGGAGTGGAACGTGCCAGAATAAATACCCAGGGTCTCCTGTACCATTATATCTTCCCGTTTGCCCCACTACCCTCACTCCCAAGATAAATTCTAACCCGTCAGATCCCAGTGTTGAAAGTGATGAAGGTGGGACAATGCCAAGTAGGGAGGCAGGGGTGGGAACCCCAGTCCTCAGGAAGTGGCAGGACCCAGTGACTTTAAATCTCTTCCATCCCTAAGGATCCACCATCCTTCATCTTCCAAATCTTCCCACCTATATCTGGAGATTATGGCCCCAGGAACTGTAGACCCTGATGGGGGACTTCTTGCTGAGCCATCTGTCTGTTTTGGGCCCAGGACAGTCCAGGCTGTGGGACCCTGCCTTCTTTGGCTGGTGCCAGGGGCCTGAGACCAGCCCATGTCCCCAGAGCCTGAAGTGTTGGGCAGGTCTGCCAAGGCATCTGCCTGCCAAGGAATCTGGCCCCCAGGCTGCATGGGGACCCAGCCTGTGACCTTCCACCCTGATTCTGGTCAGTCACAGGCTCTCCAGAGCAGCAGCTGGGAAGCAGGGACTCATTCATGAATTGTTTCCTCTAGGAAGCTGAGCTAGAGCTAGGGGGAACTGGCAGGAGGTCGCAGGGCATGGCTTGCTGATTTGCTCATCGTCTTCTTTCTTGGATCCAGTGAGTGACCTGAAGAATGCAGCCCCCTGTGCGGTCAGCTATCTGCTCTTTGACCCGAATGACAAGGTCATGCAGCAGAACCTGGTGTACTATCAGTTCCACAGGGACAAGTGGGGCCTCTCGGACGAGCATTTCCAGCCCAGACCAGTGAGTGCCCTGTAGCCAGGCCCCGACTTTTCCTTTCCTTCTCTTCAGCCTGTCTTTCAGGAGACTTAAGAGAAAGAGTTCTTTCAGGAACAAATTGGTTTCTGTAGTGTTTTGGTCTTAACACTTTACTGCTTTATTCTGGTTTCTGAATCTGTAAACATTACATATGTCGAATGCTAACAGAAATATTTTACTTAGAAAGTGAGATTCTCTCAAAATCTCACACCTGCACTTTATCCCATGCTTTATAATAAGGTACACATTTACACACACACACACACACACACACACACACACACACACATATACACAAAGCCTATATTTTTACAAAAACAGGATCCTGCTTCACACTGTTTTGCATGAAGATTTTTCTAGGCCATACCCACCTACTTTACTATTATTTTTCTTTTCTTTTTTTAACATTTATTTATTTGCTTTAGTTGTACACAATGCCTTTATTTTTGCGTGGTGCTGGGAATTGAACCTGGGTCGTGCACGTGCTGGGTGAGCGCTCTACCGCTGAGCCACAACCCCAGCCCCTACTATTATTTTTCAATAGCACCATGGTAGGCTCTCTTGTGAACAGACTATCATTTAATTTCCTTGATGGACAAACTCAAAGCTTTGCATGTGTTGTCAGGGAACCCCATTAATTATATGTGATTTTCAAGAGATCTTTTCTGGTTTATCTTTGGGATAAAAATCACTGGGGGGGCTGGGATTGTGGCTCAGCGGTAGAGTGCCCGCCTGGCACGTGGGCGACCCAGGTTCGATCCTCAGCACCATGTGCAAATAAAACGCATTGAACAAAACGCATTGTGTACAACTAAAGCAAATAAATAAAAATATTTAAAAAATCACTGGGATTTTTTTTTTTTTTTTTTTTTTTTTTTTTGTGGTACCAGGGATTGAACTCAGGGGCACTCGACCACTGGGTCACATCCCCAGACCTTTTTTGTATTTTATTTAGAGACAGGGTCTCACTGAGTTGCTAAGTGCCTCACCATTGCTGAGGCTGGCTTTGAACTCGCGATCCTCCTGCCTCAGCCTCCCAAAGTGCTGGGATTACAGGCGTGCGCCACCATGCCTGGCGATCACTGGGATTTTTATATGCTTTCCTGGGTTGTCATAAATCCATCTTCCTTCACATCTCATTCTCCCACTACTCACATGCTCACAAACTCCTCTCATTTACTCAAGGTGGCTACTTTTTAAAAAAACTTAAAATGTATTTCATATACTATAGACTTTGCCTTCTTTAAGTGTACCATTCAGAGGCTGTTGCTGTCTTCACAAAGTTCTCCAAACATTGCCTCTCTGTCCTTTTAAATATTCTAGTCCCCCCCAGAAAAAAATCCCATACCCATTGTCTCCTCCTCCTCCTCCTTCTCCTCCTCCCAGCCCTGACCTGGAAATTTGGGTCCTATAAGCTGTTCTCTGTTTGTCTGAACAGGAAGCAGTTCAGTTCTTTAATGTGACCACGCTCCAGAAAGAGCTGTATGACTTTGCTAAGGAAAATATAATGGATGATGATGAGGTAAGTTTTCATGCTTAGCACACGTCTGGCTGAGAGAAAATATTACTCACGCAGTTGCTAAAGTCACTGGAAGGCTGAGGCGTCCCTGAAATAAGAAACAGAAGGGGACCTTGAGGAAGACAGTTGCTGTGGGTGTTTTAATGAAAGGCAGAACCCTGGCATGGAGGAGCCCGGCTTTCTAGGAAACCCAGGCTGCAGTGCCACATTTCCTGAAGGTGCCATGTGTGGAGTGACGCTCCAGCAGTCCGCAGCAGTCACCCAGACAGCCATCATCTTTTAACTTTATGAAAACACAGTGAATTTTCAATTGCTCTGCACTCTGAAAACACTTAAACTCCCCATTCTAATTTTTCTATCAGACTGTTATTTATTTATTTATTTTTGGCGATTTATGTCCTTGCTGTAAGCGTTTTAAGTCTGATTAAGTCCCTTAGCCAACTCCTTTTTTGACAAGTCTAAACTGGTTGTAGACTAGCCATTTGGTGGAGGGGCAGCGAAGCCACAGAAAAGCCACCATTGGGAGTATTATTTAGAGAGATGTGTTTGGAACAAATTGAAAAATACTTTCTAGAAAAGCTGGGGACCTGCCACATTGGAGCTGGAAGAGCGCTATGAACCTGTTCTGGTCTGACCCTTCACATAGGTGAGGAGCCTGGGAGACCAAAAGTTTTGTGACCTGTGGGGCCAGACCCAGAGGCCATGCCTGCAGGCTGCTCTTCCACCTAAAACTCTGGTTTTAGGTGAAGCACCTCTGAACAAGACATCATCAGGGAATCTTCTGTGCTCAGATTTGTATAGGACAGATCCGTCACAAGCATGAAGGAACTGAGCCTCAGTTCTTTTTCTATGAAGCAGGAGTAATAATATCACCCTCCCAGGGTTGTGAGGGTCAAACACCGTGTTATGTGTGGAAGTGCTTCGTGAACCAGGATATGATGTGAGGGCCTAAGTCTTGGGTTGGGTTGAAGCAGAGACTGCTGGGTCACAGGAATGCTTTGGGGCCAGTCTCCAAAGGCAATTATGCTGGCCAGATACCAACAATGTTAGCTGCTGTGGCTTGGGAGGTGTGGTCTAGTGGTCAAGGCAGAAAGAGACAGATGGAAAGGGAGGGAAGCCCAGAGGACTTTTCAGAGGGTGGCTGAACTGTCCACTTCACACAGGCTGGCTGTGGGGTGGGAGAGTGCTTGACATGGAGTAGAAACTGAGGTCCCCTTCACAGGGTCAGTCCTCTGGACCCCAGGCCAGTGGAGAAGACCTGCTTTGGCCCAAGCAGCCAGCCAGCAGTGGCCTCTTGCAAACAGTCCTGCCCACCAGCACTTTTAAGTTCAGGTAAATCACATAGGTGTCCTCTTGTCTCTTACAGGGAGAGGTTGTGGAATACGTGGATGATCTCTTGGAACTGGAAGAGACTGACTAGTCCCGGGCAACCAAAGAGACTTCCCCCTCGAAGTTCAGGAAACAGATTCTTTGTCCTCCTTTTCCCAAAAGCCCAGATTTTTGATACCTCAAAGACTTCCCTTTACAAAGTAAAAGGGAAGCCCCCATCTCTTTCACTACATCTAACCAGGGGTAAGCCTGTCTTCTGTATTCACACCTGTCTTCCCCTATGTTCACACCTCTCTTTCCATATTCCTACCTGCCTTCCCTGCATTCACACCTGTCTTCCTCATGTTCACACCTGTCTTCTCCTCTTCACACCTGTCTTCCCCATGTTCACACCTGTCTTCTCCTCTTCACACCTATCTTCCTGCATTCACACCCCTCTCCCCTCCATTTGCATCTGTTTTCTCCGTGCTCATACATGCTTTTCTTACTTTTGGCTGGAAGGACAGTTTTCCATGGTTTGTCCACCCCCCCCCCAAAAAAAAATCAGTATTATTTTTTAAATAAGAAGAACACTCCTAAAAGATGATAATTGTGTAAATTCCTTTTGGTCCTTTTGCTCTTCCAGATTTTAGTCTCTTTTCTCCTATCCTGGGAAAAATGGAAGTAGGCAAAGGCTACATTTCTCCAAACCTCGTGGTGGTCTTTACTGGGTCTGACCTGTACCACTTCTTACACCTATTGAAAAACAAGTTGGGTAGATGTGCAGAATACAGATATGTGGCTTTTCCCCAACACTTTTCAATCTCCAGAATCTTATAAGGATCAGCCAATCTCTTTTGAGAACAATTCTCAGTCTTAAAGTTATAAGTCTTAGAGTTGCAAATGGAGGAAAGCCAGAGGGAGTCTAGTTTCATTCATTCTTTCAATGAATAGTCGCTGAATATCTGCTGTTGCCAGGCATTGACTTGGGTACCAGTGATACCACACAGAAAAACAGGGGAAAAAAAAAAAGTCCTGGTCTCACAGAGCCTACATTCTATAGGACAAGGAAGACAACAAGCCAACAGGAATAAATACACACCTGGCATCAGATGGTGATGATTGCCATGGGGAAAAAAAAAAATAAAGCAAGGAAGAGGGTAAGGAGTCCTAGAGATGGGGCTGCAGTGTGCTCTGGGTGGCTCACCTAGGAGGTGACGTTAGGACAGAGGCCTTAGGGCAGCAGGTCTCAGGGCAGAGGAAGGAGCAGGACATGCAGTGTCTGGAAGGGGGAACGTGCTCCGTGTGACCAGGGGACCACAGGGAGGCCAACCAGAGGAGCAGGCAAGGGAAGAGCAGAAGGAAAAAGGCCAGACAGGTATAAGAGAGGGGGTCCAGAATAGAGGGTGTAGGGCCTTAATGGCCTGTGCAGGGCCTTTGTCTTGTACTGAGTATGGTGCAGGCCATTGGGAAGTTTGAGTGTCTTGACTAACTCTTCAAGGGTCTCGCTAGCCACCATATTGTAGGAAACAGGAGCTTGAATGGGAGCAGGAGACCCATGAGGAGATACTGCAAGATCGCAGGCCTGGATCTGGGCCATAGCAGTGGCAGTGGTGAAAAGTCATCAGAGTCTAGATTTATTTTGAAAGCAGAGCCCATGGGATTTGCTGACAGGTTGGCTGGAGTGTAAGACAGAGGGGTAAGGATGACATCAAGGTTTGGGGCCTGAAGGAAGAGAAAGATGGAGTGGCATGTACTGAAATGGGGAAAATTCGGCATGTGGGGAGGAAGGAATCTGGTGCAAAGCCTGTGGTCTGAGATTGGGATGGGAGGTCCAGCCTGCATGAACAGAATTGGAGAGATTTCTGAGGTCAGGTCCCCAGCAGAACTGGAGACAGGGGTATCACAGGAGCACACATTGTTTATTGTGGGGGTGCTCTCAGGAGAAACCCGGGACAGTCAGTTGTTGGCTGTGGGAAGTCCCCTGGAGCTATAGAAATCTTTGAAGGCAAGTCGCTTCAGCTGAGGGCAGTTCTTCTGAAAAGGGCTGTGGTTTACCAGTAGCCAGCATGTTCAGTTTGGGGTCCTGATATTGGCTATGAGGGACCTGGGAGGAGTTTGACTGTCAAATTATCAGCATGGCAATAGCACCTGAAGCCCTGAGGCTCCGTGGGGCCACATAGACTCATGTATTTTTTAAGAAACAACCTGAGCCGGGTGTGTTGGATCAAGCCTGTAATCTCAGCAGCTCTGGAGGCTGAGGCAGGAGGATCGTGAGTTCAAAGCCAGCCTCAGCAATGGCTAAGCAACTCAGCGAGACCCTGTCTTTAAATAAAATACAAAATAAGGATGGAGATGTGGCTCAGTGGTCGAGTGCCCCTGAGTTCAATCCGCGATACCTCACCACCACCCCCCTGCCAAAAAAAGCCAATAACAACAAAAAACAAACAAAAATCGGAAAGAAATTAAGCAATTAAAAATCAGCCAGAGAGACTGAGAAGGGGGTCAAAAAGCCAGGACAGTGTGGGGTTCTGGAAACAACTTTATTAGAATTTATTCCTTCAAATAAACTACTTGTCTAGTTGAAACCAGGGGCGCTTAACTACTGAGCCACCTCCTGAGCCCTTTTCCTTTTTTATTTTGAGGTAGGATCTTACTAAGTTGTTCAGGGCCTCACTAAGTTAGTTGTTGAGGCTGGCCTTGAACTTGTGATCCTCCTTCCTAAGCCTCCCAAATACCTGGAATTATAGGCGCCCCACTGGGAGACAAGATTTTTCCCACAGTGACCTGGAAAGGAACAAAAGGAGATGGCATTTTGGGTCTTGGTAGCATGGTGATTAGTTGGGAGGTAATAAACACATTTGTGCTTTTCCAGTTTTCTTTTTCTCCCCCCACCATACTGTTGCAACTTCTGCATCTTTCTGTTTGTACTTTTGCAATGCCTGCTCCCCTCCCTGCTCCCCTGCCAAGACATGTCCTCTTTCACTTGCAGCACAAGAATCTCCACAGCAGGTCACCTTCTAGAGTACCGAGCCCATGACAGAAACCTACCACTTCTGTCTGTCTGAACTGACCCACAGGCAATAGTCTGTGCCCTCAGGGGACTATCTGGCCAAAGGAGTCAGTGTTTTTTTTAATCTTTTTTTTTTTTTTTCTTTTTTTTTTTTTTTCTGGTACTGGGGATTGAATTCAGCACTCCACCACTGGGCCACATCCCCAGCCCTTTTTTTGTATTTTTATTAGAGACAGGGTCTCACTGAGTTGCTTAGTGCCTTGCCATTGCTGAGGCTGGCTTTGAACTCCTGGTCCTCCTGCCTCAGCCTCCAAAGTGCTGGGATTACAGGCGTGCGCCACCACGCCCAGCTGAGTCAGTGTTTTTAATGGGTGCACTTGTGACCACAGCATCCTTCCAGTTGGGGGTGCCCTCCTGCCCAGTGATGAGTCAGTTTATATGGCTTCCTGGTTAGGGAGATGGCCTTTGCCCACAGAATGCTGGGTTCTTCTATCTGTCCTTGCCCCACCTCTCTACTCCACCAGGAAAAAAATTTTCCTTTTGAAGTCAGTGGGAAGGATGGTTATAAGGCAGGACTGTAAAGGAGTGGGGACCCAGTCAGTGGATGCCTTGCTGAGGTTCATGAGTCTGCAGATAGTGTATCCAGCAGCTGCTTAACTGTCCTTATAGCTCTTGGCTGCACTTGTCCTTCCCACTGCGTGAACGAATGGCAGGAGACATCCACAGGGACCAGCCTGGGTTGGGCTTCCCTGCTCCCTCCTCCATGTGCCCTGCAGAGGGGAGAGTCCTCATCCTCAGAGTCTGGGGTGAGTTTTTGTAAAGGATATTGTTCCACATAGGGATTGAGTTGGGGTCGGGGAGGTCCTTTACTCTCTGAAGTTGTTCTCCTTTCACTAGGGTTAAAAGGCCCCTCCAGCCGGGCAAGGTATTACATGCCTGTAATTCCAGTGGCTTGGGAGGCTGAGACAGGAGGATCGCGTGTTCAAAACCAGCCTCAGCAACTTAGCGAGGCGCTAAGCAACTCAGTGAGACCCTGTCTCTAAATAAAATGCAAAATAGGGCTGAGGACATGGCTCAGTGGTTGAATGCCCCTGAGTTCAATTCCTGGTACCCCCCCCCCCCCAATAAAAGGGTCCTTCCACCCCCACCCTAGCAATATCCCCTGGAAGAGACTCAGGTGACAGTGTGGTCAATATCTTTGACTAAGGTTGTGGAGCTGAGTTACTAAATCTTTTTCAAAGAAAACAAAACCAGATTTAAAAAAAAAAAAAAAAAAAGGGTACTGGTTCCTCTTAACCTACCATGAAACCCCAGTGTGAGGCTGAGGCTGCACTCAACAGCTTAACCCAACAGCTCCCTGAGTGTGTTTCTTGGAAGAACCTAGAAGATTTCTGGATTGAGACTCTACAGGTTCAGCATCAGTTTGGTCTGTCTTTTGAAAAATCAAGTGCGTTTGTAAGCTTTGTGGGAGGGTCCAGGTCTCCTCTAAGTTGCCTGATTTGTCCTCTGCCCCAGCAGCGTGGAACACAATGCTCTCCCTGTTTGGTTTCCTCAGGCTGGTCCCGGGGACATGACTGCCATAGAGGGTGTCTGTCCAACCCCATTGCCACTTGGGCAGCCTAAGCAGAAGACACTCACTGTGAAGGTCCAAAGGCCACCCCTTGTGGTCACTGCTCTGGGCTGAGAGGTGGTTTGTGAATACACACATATTTAAAAGTGACCAAAGGACCAAAATGCAGCACAGATATCCTGTTGGACACGTGAATACCTTTTAACGTTTTGAAATGTTTTAGTGACTGCCACTAACCTTTGCTCACCTCTGGGATCTAAAAGGAGAATCACTGAGAACGCAGACCACAAAGGCAGCCTTAGGAAGGAAATGTGTGCTCTTACGAGTTCTTATTATTAAGGGAATTTTAAGAGCACAAAAATTTTATTGAACCCAATTCAGTGGCAAACAGAAAACGATTTGTTAGATTGTCAATGGGAAAGACTTTATTATGACTGCCGATGGAATAAACGGTGGCCGGTTTCTGCCAACATTTATGGAAATAACGTTTTTAAGTTTTAAATGTGAGCCGTAAACCGACGCTACTTCAAGTTTGAAAAAAAAAAAATTCAATACTTAAACTGTGGGGAAAAGGTGGATCGGTGCCAGGGAAAACATTCTCATTTAATAGTGTTTGAACATGGGTCTGCAGCACAGTTTGTAGCGAGGCACTGAGAAAAAACCACAACTAATCCTTCATCGCAGCTGTCTGAACTCTTGATCATCTGCCATCCCCCAAACAGCGACTTCTTTTTTCTGGTGACTCTGGGTTTGAATGACCCAGTGTGGAGAGTTTAAACTATGTACAAGGGTGTGGGGGGAGGAAACTGAAGTAGGCCTCAGTCAAAGATTTTGTGCATTGGTCTTCCTGTGTCTGCAGCCGGGGGCAAGACTGGTCCCCACGCCTGTCCCTGTGGCATCTCCCTGCAAGAGAAGACACCACAAGAGCCCAGTTTCACCTTCACTGACCCATTCCTACCTAGAATTCAGAGTCAAGAGCAGCAGGCGGGTGTGGTGGCACAGGCCTGTAATCCCGGCTGTTTGGGAGGCTGAGGCAGGAGGACCACGAGTTCAAAGCCAGCCTCAGCAATGGCAAGATGCTCAGCAACTCAGTGAGACTCTTGTCTCTAAATAAAATACAAAATAGGGCTGGGGATGTGGCTCAGTGGTCGAGTGCCCCTGAGTTCAATCCTCAGTGACAAAAAATAAAAGAGTCAAGAGCGGCCATGCTTGTAGACAGAGTGCTTTGCTCTCCAGGCAAGGCACGTGAGCAGGCATACCCTAGCACCTAACACTGTCTGGTTGCTTGTTGAATGAATAATGTGGTTCAATATCCTCTTAGAGCTGACAGGTAACATACTGGTGCCTCATTTTGTAAGAAAAGAATAGGAAGGAATTTGGCAATGTGGCCAATAGATTCAAACTAGATCCCAGAGTTTCATCTCTCACGGGTGGCTGTTAAATTATAAAGGTTATTACTGGTGTACGATCTCACTCTAGCAGAAAATTAGAACTTGGAAAATAGTTGGAAATTGACACTTTAAAAAGGTCACTTTAGCCGGGTGTGGTGGCACACGCCTGTCATCCCAGCCACTCCACAGCCTGAGGCAGGAGGATGACAAATTTGAGGTCAGCCTGAGCAACTTAGTGAGGCTCTAGGCAATTTGGTGAGCCTTGGTCTCAAAATAGAAATTAAATTTTTAAAAAAGGGAGTTATAGCTCAGTGGTAAAGCATCCCTGGGTTCGATTCCTAATACCAAACCAAACCAAAACCACTTTAAGTTTTTTTCCTTATTACTGTTTTCTTTTCTATCCACTGGATGGGAATATCTTAGCCACACCCAGTCATTTCAGGACACATGTTGTAATGAGCTCTGTTTTCTCAGGTCCGTGAAATTTCTGACATTCATCTAGCAAAGCAGAACCTTCATTCCAAGGACTCCTGGGTTGCCTGAAGCAGAGGAGGTCCTGGCTAGCCAGGAGCTGGCTGAGGTGTGGTAAGGCAGCAGGGGCTCATTCCTCTCCCTGGGAAGCTTCTCTTTCAGAGGAGATCTGGGATCTCACTAGGAAAAAAAAAAAAAAAAAAAAAAAAAAAGCCTGGAATTGATTTCAAACCAGGATGCAAAGCATCTTCAGGCGTGCCTGCCAACAGCGACGGCACCATGCACGTCTCCAAAGGGCAAGCGAGGAGAAAGAGAGAGAAGGTGGCAGGTGGAGAGGGAGCAGCTAGCCAGCCCAAAACAAAGAGGTCCTCATTATGGCAAGTGCAGACCTTGGCTCTCTGAAGAAGAAGACAACACAGGGATATTCACCCCCCCCCCCATATTAACCCAAGAATCCCAGAGCACACAGCAAAAGAGTTTTAGATTTTGGATTGAGGAGCAGTCGAAGGGTAGGGAGTAAGAGTTTGAGTGTGGATCACTGTGCTGTGCCAGTGATGGAGTGCTCTCAAGAGAATGGGTGTGAGGGAAGCAGGAAGGACCCAGCAAGGACGTGTTCTCAGTTGGACCAGCTTCATCTTGGTCTCCTGGGATCCCTGGAGCATGAATTATACCATAAAGCTGGTCCCCGCTGGAGGTGAGGAGTCTGGTCTTTTCTATCCCTATACATCCAGTCTAGCAGGGTAAAAGATGGGTCTCACTTCCTGGGTGAAGACAGTTCTCTGGGTGAGAAGTGTACACTTATGTGCTTGTGAGTATCGCAGCAGCTGGAAGATGAGTTCCCCTGCCTAAGGAAGGGGATCCGAGAGGGGCAGCAACAGAGTTCATGATTTGGGAGGCATGGATCCTCAGTGGTCACAGAGGTAGAAAGGGACAAAAGGCAGATGGGATTGGTGCTGGTGGTTTCTGAGCTGGATCTTCCTATTTGTTCCACCAGATGTCTTTCCCACCCTTCCCTGATTCCTATGATCCACAATGCCTGGGCTTCCTTGCTGTCTGACTTCTCAAAGGGAGCTGCCTGCAAGAGACTGCAGAGTGAGAGAAGAGGTCTGAGTCTTTAAAACCCCAATTGGCTGGGCATGATGGTGCATGTCTGTAATCCCGGCTACTCGGGAGGCTGAGGCAGGAGGATTGCAAGTTCCAGGCCAGACTCAGCAGTTTAGCAAAATCCTTAGCAACTTGAGAGACCCTGTCTCAAAAAATAAAAAGGGCTGGGGTTTTATGTAGCTTAGTAATAAATAGTAAAGCACTCCTGAGTTCAATCCCCAGTACCAAAAAATAAAATTAAAAAAGAGAAAACAAACAAACAAAAAAACCCATGTTCTTTCATGTCACAGTTTGCTGCTCTTTGAGGCCAGAGCTCTTATCCGATAGTGTCTTTTCTATTGCTGAAGCTCTGTGACTGGGGTTCCTACCAGCTGTCTGCCATTCCTTGGTGGTTCTCTTAACCCTGCCCATACCTTTGTGAACTGTCTGCTCTTAACCCTCTTTAATTATTCTTTTGAATGTCCCATTAGTTGAGAGAAAGGGGTGATTAGTTCTGGTCTCTTAGACCAATGCTTCTCAAACCTTACTATGTACACCCATTGCCGGGGCATCTTGTTCAATGCAGATTCTGATTCAGCAGGTTTGGGGCAGGGCCTGAGAGTCTGCACTTCTAAAAAGGTCACAGGGGTGCCTGTTCTGCTGGAGCAGGAACCACTCCTCTATGACT
The DNA here is from genome assembly GCA_025594165.1 of Tamias sibiricus. Lineage (NCBI taxonomy): Eukaryota > Metazoa > Chordata > Mammalia > Rodentia > Sciuridae > Tamias > Tamias sibiricus. The sequence goes on along the minus strand of CM046673.1, from coordinate 31,572,069 downwards.
GGGATAAGGAAGGCAGTGGGCAAGGGTTCTGTAGACTTCCCAGAAATCCTGCTGTAGGAGGTAATGTGGCTGAGAGTTATGCTTAGAGAGGGCAGTGTGAATATAGCAAGTATTAAGATGTTATTTTCAAGATTACTAAATGATCCTTAAAGAAGAAAGAGGGGAAAAAAAAAAAAAAAGGCTAGGCATGGTGGTGCACATCTATAATCCCAGCAACTCTGGAGGCTGAGGGAAGAGGATTGCAAATTCAAAGCCACCCTCAGCAATTTACAGAGGCCCTACGAACTTATTGAGACCTTGTCTCAAATTTTTAAAAAAGGCCTGGGGATGTGGCTCAGTGGTTAAGTACCCCTGGGTTCAATCCCTGGAAACACACACACACACACACACACACACACACACACACACACACACACACAAATGCAGTAAGCCAGAAATAAAATACATTCAAAAATGGTTTGGGGAAATAATTATTTATTTTAAATACATCAGAAGCTTTGTGTTAATGAAACCTCTCTTCCCCTCAGTTTTCATGAGCATCAATCAAATATTTACCAGTCTCAAAACATGCAAAATGGCAAACAATTTAGGTTTATTTTAATCATTCCCTTTTGACAAACATTTTTTGATTCTACTACACTAATTTAGATGACATCAAAGAAAACTTAAAAACTGATGTGCTGAATTTGCTTTGCAGTTCATATCTCCAGAATAATACATTTACATGTATTAATAATTTGTAACAAATTTATTAATACATTGTATTAATATTACCTATTTATGTGTTGGTGTAGGTTCAAGGCTCTGGGTTATTACATAATAATAGTTTCTAATAGAGTCCCAATGTCAAGACAGAGGTTATTTTATATAGTTAAAAATAGAAAAGTTATCTTGCAATAGATTAGAATCTAACTGTAAAATATATACAGCCTCTGGCTTTTGTTCTGCAGTGTTCTGCTTTAGCTACACATAGAAAGCATTTCATTCCTATTATTCTAGATTTCATCTGATGCATACGTATTACACTTGGTAACTTCAGGCCTTCATTAAGCCAATTATGGGGGTTAAGATATTTGAGTAAGTAGTACTGTCTTGTAGCTACTTAGTCTATTAATTTTTCAAAGCTTGTACTGAAAAGAAGTGGCAGGGTAGCAAACGTGTTACAAAAATTCTTTTCTTCCATAGAAAAAAGCCACCACCACCAATTTTTTCAGTTGTAAAACATGATCAGGATTTCTTTTGTGCCACACAGAAGCACTTAATAGACTCCAGTGGTGTCTCAAAATAAATGTATTGCCTTCGTCAATTTTTACCACTGAAAACTATTTCCAAGAAGGTGATTTGTATTAGAAAAATATGATGTGTTCAGTTTCAGGGCCAGTGTTCAGGAAGCTGTTGGAGGTGGTCCACTGGTAGCTCCAAACACTGCCTGAAGTACAAGAGGTCATGCCTGGCTTCCATGCATGACAGACCACCGATGCTACTCATCTCCTGTGCCTCTAGAGCTTCAGCTGGCCTCAAAGCTCACAATTTATGATATAAACCATTGTCTCTTATGCTCAGTACACATTGGAATCTCCTGGAAGGTTTGTTAAGCCAGCCAGAGCTGGGTCCCACCCCCAGGGTTTCTGTTTCCTGGGTCTGGGGTGATCCTAGAGAATCTACATCTCCAGGAACTTTCCAGGTGATCCTGATGTGGCGGGTCTGAGGACCACCCTTTGAGAGCCACTGTCATAAATAATACTTGCTGAATCTCTATATGGGATGACCTAGATGCTATGAAATGGGTTACTTAGAGCTGGGCGCGGTGACGCACGCCTGTAATACCAGCACTTGGGAGGCTGAGGCAGGAGAATCGCAAGTTCAAAGCCAGCCTCAGCAATGGCGAGGCAATTAGCAACTCAGTGAGACCCTGTCTCTAAATAAAATACAAAAAAGGGCTAGGGATGTGGCCCAGGGGTAAAGTGCCCCTGAGTTCAATCCCCAGTACCAAAAAAAAAAAAAAAAAAATGGGTTACTCGGTAGCCCGGATGGACTGTCCCACATAAGTAAGGAATGGATCAACACAGGTCATTTCACGTTCCTTTTTAATTCTTCATCAAGTAGCTCTCCATACCTGACATCTAGTCTTTGGCCTTCTTCGAACATTTTTTTTTTCCTCCCTATCATTCCCTCTTACTGGAGTTCGGACAATTGGTTAATCCTGAGAGAGGAAACTAAAGATTGAGTTTTGTTAGTCCTGGCAAAGATTCCAAGATGTTCCTAGGCACAGACTGGTCAAGAACAACTGGAGGAAATGATCCTTCCTGGTACAAAGCTCACCTTGTTTTTAAACAACGGTAGGCTGACCCACAGATTGGAGGGAACAGAGGTGGACGTGTGTCTCTTCACTCCTCCCCAAAGCAAAATGTCTGTCTTAAATTTTCTCCAATTCCAAAAAAAAGTGAAAGAACAAAAACAGTTAAAAGGAAATGCCAGAGTTTCTAGACTGAGCCTGGTTCTTGGCTCATCTGTCCTCAGCAATATCACATCATTCAAAAGAAACGACCCCTTATTTTTCTGTATCCCACTCACAGCAAGCAGACGTCATTGTCCCCAGCAACACTGCCCTCAGAGGCTTGGTGTATTAAGCCTATTTTTAAAATTTCAGGACACAGAGTCAGTGATTTTCTTTCTTAAAAAAGGAAAAGAAGACAACAGTTTGATGAAGCAAGAGGTGATTTTGGACCTTCTGTTTGGAATTAGGGCCCATGCACAGGTCTCAGTGCAATCGATTCCAGGGCAGAGATTGAGGTCACAAAGCCACCAAAACCTTCCTGCCCTGCCGGGTGTCTCCAGAGACACTTCTGAGCCTACAGAACACAGACCTGAGGGGAGAAAAAGATGAGCCCTAGTCCACCTGCGCTCTGGTGAATCGTCAGTATGGTATACCACGGTTCTTCTTCCTCTGAAGGTGATTAGACTTTCTCCATCTCAATCTGCTGGTGGTAGTGCCTAGCCTGTCGCTGGCCGACGTTCAGCTTGTACACGGAGCTCTTGTGCTGGCACCTGTGGTAGCCCCACACAGCCCCCACGCTTGCCAGGAGCAGCAGCAGGCACAGGACTGTGACAATGGTGGCAATCACGGGGCCTCTGCTGAGGCTGGGACACTCGTCTCCCACACAGGGCTCCAAAGTTGGAAGAAGCTCTGCCTCACTTGCACCTGGCCCAGGGCCTTCCTGTCCTAGGAAGTCCTCAGACAGCAGGTATGGGAAGCTGTCCTGGACCTCAGGAGCAGTGGTTTCCACTGGCAGCGTGGTGGCCCCTGTGCTAGTTGAGGGGACGTGGGTAGGCATCTGCTGGACAGCAGTTGTTGTTATTGTCTCCAGGGTCGAGTGGGTGAGTTCATGGGGTGGGGTGGCCATGGGAGACTTGTCTGTGGTGAGTCTCCAAGGTACAGTTGACTGGTACTTGGTCGAGTCATCATCCCTACTGAGGGGACCCTCTGTCTCAGACATGTTCATGGGTCTGAGAGCCAGTGCCTCCACATCCAGCATTTGAGATGGAAGAACTGAACTACGGGTCATGTCCTCACTTGGTGTGAGAGTGGTGCTCCTGGGCTTCTTGACTTCCACGAGGATGGGCTGATCAGGAGTCATGAGAACACTTGCATCCAGTCCTACTGACCTATCCCCCTTGTCCCCCTCATCCTCCCCTTCTACCTCCACTTTCCTCCAAGCCCTGTCCGTCACAGGGTAGCCATCTAACCAGGACTCATCACTGCTGCTCACCACTGGGTCCCCTGCCCTGCTGTCATTCCTGTCCACAAAAGGCCCCAAGGGGCCATCAGTGCTACCGTAGATCACCTTGGTTTCAGGTTCACCTGGGACCAGTTTTGCTCCACTGTGATTGTCTCCAGCAGGAAACCGCTTTTTGGTATCATCATCCATGTCCTTTTCCAACTCTGGCTTATGGAAAGTCTCAGCAGGAAACCAGAGCGAGTACTTCTGGTTTAGTTGGGATTTTGGCCAGTCTGTGGGGACACTGCTCTCAGCGCCAGGCAAGCCTGTGGTTGGCACAAAAATGCTTTATCCCAGGCTGCATTTTCCTTCCTCACAGAAATGGAGACCAGATGGTCTTGCTGTGGCGCCTCCTCAGAGGCTTCTCCCTGACCCCTGTCCTCTTCTGCCTCTGTCCGGGAATCTTCCATGAGCTCTCTGAATGACACAGATCTGTCATCGGGGAAATTATCTTCATAGTCGATATGTGCCTCAGCCTCCTCTGGAAGGAAAGAGGGAAAAGACTTCATCAGGCCAAAAGCACAGAGTCTGCGAGAACACCAGAAACGGAAATGAGAAGCACGAGGACAGGAAGAGAATAAATGATAGTGTTATGGGGCTGGGGTTGTGGCTCAGCAGTAGAGCGCTCGCCTAGCACGTGCGCGGCCCAGGTTTGATCCTCAGCACCACACATTGTGTACAACTAAAACAAATAAATAAATACTAAAAAAACCAGTGTTATGGCTCACAGGTGATATGACTGTGTGTTATAGACAACCCAAAAGAACCTTCGAATAAACCATTACAATTAATATGTGAGTTTATCAAGGACATTGGGTCTATATTCAATATAAAGCATCAAATATGTCTAGAAATGTGCAATAAACAGAAAACAAAAAATTGTAAAGGATGCCTTTTACAAGTATGTGAAAAAAATCAAATGCCTAAGAAAAAAATCTAACAAAAAACTTGTAAGACTTCTATGTGGGACGGGACAAAATATTGATGTATAAAACTAAAGACCTAAGTAAATGAATATACCATGACCATGTAATGGAAGGCTCAAATGTTCAAGTCTGTCCAAATTGATCTGTATGGGTTTAATAGAGTTCTAAATAAAAATCTCAGACAACGAGCTGATGTTAAAGTGTATGGGAATGCAATAGACCAAGAATAGACAAAGCTATCTTGAAAAAGAAGAAGAACCTGGAAGACCTAAGCTGCAAGATTTGAAGACTTACTGCAAAACTGGATTGCTTTTTAAAGCTGTGGTATTGGCACAGGATTAGATTACTGGACTGTATTAAATTAAGAACTTCTGGGCTGGGGTTGTGGCTCAGCGGTAGAGCACTCGCCTAGCACATGCGTGGCCTGGGTTCGATCCTCAGCACCACGTAAGAATAAAAAAAGCATTGTACAACTAAAGCAAATAAATAAATATTTTAAAAAAAGAACTTCTGTTCATCAAAAGCCACCATGAAGAGTTGGGGGAAGATATTTGCAATACATATAACCTCCGAAGGGCTTGTATCCAGAAATTAAAAACAACCACATGCAAATCAGTACTAAATAGACAAACCACAGAAGAGTTGGCAAGATGCTTGAACTGGTGCATCATAAAAAAAACCTATCCAAAGACTCATTACACATGTGAGAGGGTGTGCAACCTCACTAGTAAGAGAGAAATGCTAATCATAGTCACAATGAGATACAACTGCACAGCACCACAATGGTATAAACAGACTGACAGTAGCAAGTGTTAACAAGGATAGAAAGCACGGTTAGTGGGAGTATGAATTGGCACATCCACTATGGAAAACTGGGCATTCCTACTAAAATTGAACATATGGGAGCAACATGGCAATTCTATTCCTAAATATACACTCAACAGTAATTGTGCACATGGGCACCAAAATGCATGTATAAGAATGTTCATAATTGCCATAACTGGAAACAATGAGGTCCATTAGCTGCAGAACTGATACATAAACTATAGTACATTCATTCAATGAAAATGAACCAACCACATCTTTTCACAGCAGCATAGATGGATGAGCCAGAATGCTGAGCAAAACAAGCCAGGCAATTGTGGTGATTCATTTACACCAAGTTTTAAACCCAGCAGAACCAGCCTATGCTATTCAAAGCCAGGATGGTGGCTACTCTTGAGCAGGAAAGAGGGGGTAAGAACTGGGTCTGGGTACAAGCAGGGACTTGGAGGTGCTGGTAACATTCTACTTTTTAAAATTTATTTTTTGTTGGTGCATTATAATTACACACAATAGTGGGATTCATCATGTCATATTTGATGGACCTTTATTTTATTTATTTTATTTTTATATGCAGTGCTGAGACCCGAACCCAGTGCCTCACACATGCTAGGCAAGTGCTCTACCACTGAGCCACAACCCCAGCCCTCATCATGTCATATTTGCATTTGCATATAACACAATTTGATCAATCTCATTCCCCAGTACCTTCCTTTCCCTCCCTCCACCTTCCCAACATTATACTTCTTGGCCTTGTGGTGATTAAATTTCTTTGTTAATTTTTTGATCATCTGCTGATAGAGTCATGCAGGCCAAATAGGCTTCAGAAACTGGTATCCTCAGAAGAGAGCAGCCCTTTAGGTTTTTCCTCTCTTAATTGTCTTTGAAAGTCAAGTCCTACTGGAAAACACACTTAGATATTAAAACAGAAGAGTTCCCCCACTTCACTTTATAACTTCAAAAGAACATAATGCAAAGTGGTCTAGAACCTCAGTCTACAATGAACACAGTACCATGCGGAACATTTCTGGACTATAAACAAGACTCATGGCTATCTGGTTTATTCCTAAAGATCCTCAGAGAACAATACTCTGTAAGTTGCTTATTTAATGACTTATAGAGCTGTATATAAAAATTTTTAATCCTTTCTGATAAAATTTAAGCCCATTCAATTGACTTGTGTTGTCAGCCCCAAAAGGAAAAGAATGAAGAGCAAACATGGCTGATAAACATCAAATGCATGTATGTTTTATGCTTAGAAAAGGAGAGTCTCATAATTGTTTCAGGGGACCTTCCACCATAGTGTGTCTTCTTCACAAATTCCTAGACAACAACTATTAGATGACTGGGCCATTTGACTAGCCTTGTAGAATTCCAACCCAGGGTCCCGGTGCTGACTCTATGCATATTTCCTGTCAATCATCACGCCAAGAATTGCACTAGCCAGCTCCTTCACCAAACAAACCCCATTGAGCACATGGGACAGAATCTCCCAGATTTGCAACATATCAAGCTGAATTTCAAAGGTCTTCTGTGGTGTAGATTCTCATCCATCATGCTATATAAGCATTGAGTTTTGCATTTAAAAACTATCTTTCTTTAAAATACAATAAGATGAAAGGCCACTGTGACAAAACTTTTCTCTAAAACTGACACAGAACACATAGACAAATCATACTGAATCCAGATGGAGATTTGAGAAGGCTGAGTTAAATCTTTGACTGCAGGATAAGGTGGTTAGACGGTTTGCTTGCACAACTGTGTTTACTGGTGGGCTATGAGAGAAGGATTGCCAAAAGGGCCACAGTTCTCCACTCTTCCCTTCATCAAATCCTTTTATCATTTGCAATTCTTTGCAACTCTTCCCATCAAGAGGTGGGGCCAATTTTCCATCTCTGTAGTCTAGATTTGCCTCATCATCTGTTTCGACCCACAGAAGGCAGTGGAAGTCTTGCATGCCTCCCTTCTCCTTCTTGGAACCCTGCAGGCTTCCATGTGAATAAGCCCAAGACACTGAAGGATGAGAGACTGCATGTAGGACAGATGAATGTCCCAATTGAGGCCATCCCAGACCAGCCAACTCTAGCTGACCTGGAAACTAACCAGGTTTGCTTAGTGAGCCCAATCAATACCAGAAGAACAGTCCAGCTGAGCCCAGCCTCAACTGCTGATTCAAAGAATTGGAGCCAAATAACTGTTGTTGTTGTTGTTGTTGTTGTTGTTGTTGTTGTTTTTAAGTCACTAAGTTTTGGAGGGGATGGTCTACCACATGGAAAAAGCTAACTAATACTCTAGCTATGAGCTGTTTGAGGGAAAAGAATTTGTATCCTTGAGTGGAATAGTGTATGACCTATTACAGGTATTCTTATAGATATGCTGGAGCCAGTGAAAAAGCAAATTATTCTGGGAGGAAAAGTTTGTAGTAGCTCAGACCCTGAGTTTCTCTTCATCCCTGCCTCCTAACTGCTTGGCACCAAGACCTATTTCCAGGAGTGATCTCCCAAATATAAAGGGACTATGTGACCACTTCCAAAGTATGAGGAGTTAGTTATTTGCACCTGTAGTCTGTCATAACACCCAAAGACCCTCTGAAAAGATGCCACTGTTGAAGGACTAGTTGAATACTTGTATATGCACACAGGCAAGCACCACATATATGTGTGTGCGCGCGCACACACACACACACACACACTCCCTTACTTTCAGAGAACATCTATTTTCTTCCTAGCTTCTCCTTGGTGCCTTGGCCTCTATCAATTTAAAAGGGCATGCAGTAAAACTTCTTCCTCACTGCTAGTGAGGAAGCTAGCTTCCTCATCATAACAAGGCAGAGAGGTGAATTCCTTTTCATCAGAATTTATTCATAATGCAAAGAAACTTGACTCTTTTCATATCTGACAGGCCTTTTTCTGCCCCAAATCTGCTACATCCAATATGCTTTTAATTAAAAAGAAAAAAGATTAAAAACAATAGCTTTTCTATATACCAATAATGAACACCCTGAGAAAGAAATCAGGAAAATTATTGTCACTCACAATATCTTAAGAAAAACAACTAGGAGATGAAAGACTTTGACCAGAAAGATTACAGAATGCTGAAAAAAGAAATCGAAGAAGATACTGAAAAATGGGGAGATCTCCCATGTTCGTGGGTTGGCAGAATTAATATTGTTAAAATGGCCATATTACCAAAAGTGATGTACAGATTCAATGCAATCCCTATCAAAATGCCAATGACATTATTCATAGAATTAGAAAATCCAGTCCTAAAATTCATATGGAGGAACAATAGACCCAGAGTGACCAATGCAATCCCGAACAAAAAGAGCAATGCTGGAGGCATCACAATATCTGACTTCAAATTATACTACAGAGCCATAATAACAAAAACAGAATGATCCTGACATAAAACAGACACATAGATCAATGGAATAGAATAGAAGACACCAAGACAAACCCACACATCCATAGTCATCAGATACTTGAAACTAGATCCCAAGCTGGGCGTGGTGGCGCACACCTGTAATCCCAGCGCTTGGGAAGCTGAGGCAGGAGGATTGTGAATTCAAAGCCAGCCTCAGCAATGGCGAGGCACTTAGCAACTCAGTGAGACCCTGTCTCTAATAAAATACCAAAAAGGGCTGGGGATGTGGCCCAGTGGTCGAGTGCCCCTGAGTTCAATCCCTGGTACAAAAAAGAAAGAAAGAAAAAAAAAAAGAATACAAATAATAAATACTGGTGAGGATATTGGAAAAGGGTACTCTTATATACTGTTGGTGGGAATGCAAATTAGTACAGCAACTATGGAAATCAATATGGAGGTTCCCCAAAAATCTAAAAATAAGAACTACCATAGATCCAGGTATACCACTCCTCAGTATTTATCTCAAAGAATTAAAGTCAGCATATGTTAGAGATGAATGCATACCCATGTTTATCATGGCACAATTCACATAGCCAAGTTATGGTATCCGTCAACAAATGAATGGATAAAGAAAATGTGGTATATATACACAATGGGGTTTTTATTCAGCAATATAGAGGACAAAATTATGTCACCTGCAGGAAAATGATTGGAACTGGAGAACATCATGATAAGTGAAATAAGCCAGATTCAGAAAGATGGAATTGTATGTTTTCTCTCATACATGGAAGCTGGGGCTGGGGGAAATCATCATGAATATAGAAGGGAGACCATGAGTGTAGAGGAAGGGAATCAGGAAGAGGGGTGGGGGGGGGGTAAGGGGAAGTATTTAGGAGTGAAATTAACCATATTATGTTATATGCAGGTAGGATCATGCCACAGTGAAACTCACTATTCTTTATAATTAATGTGCACCAATTTGGAAAGAATGTATTATGTGGCACTGCAGAAGGAATTATTATTTTTGTAAAATAACATACATTTGCCAATTATCTCCTGGACGTTCTGCAGTTAGGGATGAATATCACTGTGTTCTCTGCTGGAACAGTCCCCTTCATCATGGTGCAGGGCAGAAAACAGAAATTCTCCAAAACCATTTTTCCTTGGGAAGTTTTCACCTATTGGAACTCAAGGCCATTAACTCATGCACAATCTGTAACATAAGGCCTCTTACCAGGTGTTATTTTACTAGGGAATATATATTGCCTCATTGAATCCCCAACATACTGAACCATCAAGAACCCATGGATGATTCTGTTTTATTCCATGGGATTTTTGTCATTCTGGTTCTGGCCTGTATAAATCTAGAGAAGGCATTCATTTTTTTTCCCCCCAGGTCATCAACTATAGCTCCCTGACTGTTGAGAGCAATAGACCATATCCTTGTAAACCTAGCAGAGGCCAAAAGTTATGTAGTCCATGTGAAGGAGCCCTAATTAGGAAGGGCTGTTGTAGCTAGCTGGAAGCCATGGGTTCCACCTGATATGTATGTGACGCACCTGTAGGCACCCGAAAAGCTGAAGGTATATAACCGGGTGAAAGCGGTCCGAGTTAGGAGAACGGAGAATTCAGTCAGCCGGGCAGTCACTCGGTCGGTCAGAAGAATCAGAGCGGCCAGAACGTAGGCAGAGCGGTTACAGAAGAGAAACCAGATAGAAGACAGAAGAGAAACCAGATAGAAGAAGTAATGACTGGTCAGAGTTAGGCCGAGACTCCTGAGGAAGACAGAAGACAGAAGAAAGAAGAAGGAAGAAAGAAGAAGAGAAGAAAGAAGCTCTAATCTTTCTCTAAGCTAAGCTCTAAGCTCTAAAAAGAAAAATCTTTCTTTCCCTCTCTAAGAAAAATCTTTCTTTCCCTCTCTAAGCTCTAAGAAAGTAGAAGTAAAAGTAGTAAAAGCTTAACTCTGCCTCCGAGAGTTTTTATCCCGGTTTACGGTACCAGGCAGCTTACATCCATGGGTAAATAGAATTCTACCCAAATAACCAATAGCCAAAAAGAAGTGTCACTGTAAATGATATTCAAAATCTTCCAGTGATCAATCTCTCTAAACATAGATGCAAAATTCTCATATACAGTGTTGACAAACTGAATCCAGTAATACATTAACATTGGTAATAAGACTTAAGCAGTACTTTAAAAGGATACTACTGTTAAGCCCAGTTAGGCTTACCCCAGCAATTTACAATTAGTTTAATGTTTGTAAAAAGGAGCTTCAGAAAAGCATTTGACACGAGTCAACCCTTAGAATTGAGAAATATGGAAACTTCCTTAACCCAGTTTTTAAAATGTGCAAAAACTGATCCTAAGAGGAAAGAATTATTATCATATGCTCCAACATGGATGAATGCTGAGGACATTATACTAAGTATTATAATAAGCCAGTTACAGAAAAAACAAATACTGTGTGATTCCACTCAAATGAGGTACTACAAGTAGTCAGATTCATAGGTGGGGAACAGAATGTGGTTACCAGGGACTGAGGGAAGAGGTAAAAGAAAAGTTGTTGTATAATGAATATAGAGTTTCAGATTTATAAGATGAAAAGTTTCTGGAACTCTTTCACAAGAAGGAAACACTACTGGCTTGAACACTTAAAAATGGTTAAGATGGTAGATTTTCTTTTTGTCATGTGTTTCTTATCAAAAATTTTTAAAAGAAAGGACTAACAAATAGAACTACATTAAAATTCTATTCATCAAAGGTACCATATAGAACATGAAAAATAAACTTACCTAACAGAAGACATTTGCAACATACAGAACCTTGAAAGTTCTGGTATCCAGAATAATGTAAAGAACTCCCACAAATAAACGTGAAATGAACAGACAACTCAGTAGAAAAATGGGCAAGTGAACTGAATAGGCATTTCTCAAATGAGATGTTCAAATAGCCAATACACATATGACAAAGTGTCTGAACAGCATTAATAATCAAGGAAATTGCCAGGCGCGGTGGCCCATGCCTGTAATCCCAGCGGCTCAGGAGGCTGAGGGAGGAGGATCATAAGTTCAAAGCCAGCCTCAGCAATTTAGCAAGATGCTAAGCAACTCAGTGAGAACCTGTCTCTAAATAAAATACAAAATAGGACTGGGGACGTGGCTCAGTGGTCGAGCGTCCCTGAGTTCAGTCCCCAGTAACCCCCCACCACCAACAAAATCAAGGAAGTTCAAATAAAGTGATACCACAAATATATCCATCAGAATGGCGGGGGAGGGGGGGGAATCAAGACTGACAATGCCAATGGTTACTAGGGATGTGAGGCTTCTGGAACTTTTATGCATTGCTGGTGGAAGTGTAAATTTGTCCTATCATTTTGAAAACTGGTTGGGCATTGTCTACTGAAGTCAAGGGTGCACACACCCTGTGATCCAGCAATTTCACTCCCAAGTATATAAATAAAATTACAGAAAATGCTAAATTCTAGAGGAATGTATGCAACGCGAACAACCAAAGACTACAAGCATTTTCTTGCAATGGTCTCAAAATGAAAACAGTCATCAACAGGAGGAGGGAACACACCATGGTAAAGGGAAAAGAATGAACGACAGCTCCCTGGAACACGGTTATCTCACAGACATAGCACTGGGCAAAGGAACCCACACACAAGAGTACGTACTGTACACTTCCACATAAAGTTCAAGCAGAGAAAACATAATTTATGGTTTTAGAAGTGTGGAAAGTGGTGATGTTCAGGGAGGGGGTGACTGGAAGGGAGTACCAGGAATGTTCTTGGATTGCTGGCGATGTTCTGCTCCTTAACCTGGGTGACGACTACCCGGGTGTGTTTATGGTATGAAAATTCATTGAGCTCTAAAACCTTTGCTTTTTCAAATGTCCTGCATTCATGTTACCCTGAAATAAAATTTAAATAAACAATCAAAAGTACACACCATGTTCCAAGAAAAACTGGCACAGAATTTGGCAACCGAATGGAGAAAGGATGGAGAAAGCATTCAACTGATATCCAGGCAGAACAGGCAAATCATACGTAACAACAAAAATTAAATCAGACTTGCCTAGAATTTCACCTCAGCGTATTCACTGGTAGAAAAGAACAATAGCTATGATCTTTGAGGGGAAAGAAAATGTAATAATAGCTATGCTTTGTTAGATGACATTCAGTTTTATAGGCTGATTTTAGGCATTCATTCTTCTTAGGAAGTCTGAACTTTGAAATATTTAAACAAATATAGCGTGTCATGTGATATTCTGCATGTCTTACTTATGTCCAACTGTGAACTAGTTGCTACTGGCATTTCAATTAAGAACTCACATGCCGTTAAAATCAGCATACTATAGTGACACAGCCACATCAATGTTTATAGCAGCTCAATTCACAATGGCTAGGCTATAGAACCTACCGAGGTGCCTTTCAATGGATTAAAAAAAAAAAAATGTGGTATATATGCACAATGGAATATTACTCAACCACAAAGAAGAGTGAAATTATGGCATTGCTGTTAAATGGATGGAACTGGAGACTCTCATGCTTAGTGAAATAAGCCAATCCCCCCAAACCAAAGGCCGAATGCTTCTCTGATATGCAAATGCTAGCACACAATAAGAGGAGGGAGGGAAGAATAGAAGTTCATTGGATTAGACAAAAGGGAATGAAGGGGGGGAGGATGGGAATCAGAAAGTTCATATATTGTTGCTGCCTGCAGCTATCGCCGCCTGCAGCTATCGCCGCCTGCAGCGATACCGCGGGAAAGAATTCGGAAGCAGACTGGAAAATGAATAGGCTCTTTATTCTTGCTTCTTCTAACTTCTCTCTCCGGCTCCAACAACCTCTCCAACTCCAACCCCTCTCTAGCCAACCTCACCCAGTTAAATACTTTTTGCCTTAACAAGTATACATGTGTCAACAGCTCAAACTTACAGGTGCGTCACATAGTTTTCATGGGCATAGAAAGATTCTTAGATAAATGCATGAATATCAGGTGAAAATACTGAAACACCTCTTATGGCTCTCAGCTAGTTGCCATCTTACCTATCTCCTTATTAGGGCTCTTACAATATATGAATACACGACCAGTGCAACTCCACATCATGTACAACCAGAAGAATGGGAAGTTATACTCCATGTATGTATGATATGTCAAAATACACTCTACTGTCATGTATGTCTAAAAAGAACAACAACAACAAAAAAAAAAAACCCTCAGAGTCCAGCTGGACACTCAGCGTTATTCTCACCAGGAAGTACATCTTCCATTTGGCTACAAGTATATAATATAATATATATATATTTATATATTTATTATTATTATTATTATTATTATTATTAGACAGAGTCTTGCTAAATGCATGGCTTGGAACTCCTGATCCTCTTGCTTCAGTCTTCCAAGTACCTGGGATTACAGGTGTGGGCCACCACGCCCAGCTTTATTACCTATATCTTGAACAAAATCATTGCTTTGCTAATTAGCACCTTGAATACCTGAGATGGCTTTCTATTAGTAAAATGAATGGCCTATTAATGACTATCATAAATATGAGAAGTAGGCTTTCATGGGTAAAATGAAGGTAAAGGTATGGATAATATCGGGATTGGCTAGAAATATTTGAGAGATACTTCATAACATTTAAATGAGAGGGTAAAACCAGTCTGGAATTTAATGGTGCCTGAGACTTGAACACCACATGGTCTCAGTTTGGGACCAATGTGTTATGAACCAGAACTGAGAGCAGCATCCATCCATCAGCATCATGCAGAACAAGGTCATCTCTGTCACCTTTGCACTGATCAGGCCACCCTGCTCTTGCTGCCCAACTCCCCCCTAGCCCAGGAACTCCCTGAGAACAAGACATGTCCTCTCTGCCTTTCTATCCCCATGGTACATGGTATGGAGTAGACACTGCATAAATGCTTGTTGGATGAATAAACGAGGAAGTGAAGAGGTGAATATATGAGTTTTTATAAAGCTTGATTCAGTCTGGAAGTCCATCAGCTAGGGATATATATATATATTAATGACAGAGGCAAAAAATGGTAAATGAATAAATGACCTTTGAGTTCCAGTACTGGGCATAAGCAATTTCTGATTAATTTTTCCTCCAGTGTAATCTATCCCATAAGCTTAATCTATCCCATAAGCTTGATTATGTTGGCGAATCTTTTTTTTTTTTTTTTTTTTTAATGGTGCTGGGGGATCGAACCCAGGGCCTTGTGCATGCAAGCCAAGCACTCTACCAACTGAGCTATATCCCCAGCCCTATGTTGTGAATCTTAAAGCACTTGGAGTATGGGTAGGAGATGAGCCACGGTCTCCAACCCCTGATTAATTTGTTTTTCCTTATGTGATCTATCCCATAACACTGGCCCAATTGGAAAAAGTCAGCCCACTCCAGCTGTGGGCAGGCTTGCCTTAGGAGATGAGCCACCTCCCCCCTTTCGGGGTCGGCCTGTGGGCAGGCTGTGTGTGTGTGTGTGTGTGTGTGTGTGTGTGTGTGTGTGTTTCTGCTCCCTGAGACTAGAGCCCTCCCAGACAGCAGTCCAGGGCCCTGTCTCCCCAAGTCTACAGGTCAAGCTGTAAAAACCTTCCATTGATATCCTGACTCAGAAACAGGTTCTCACTATGTCCCAGTATTCCCAAGGACTAGCTTGGTCAACATCTGCAAACACACTTACCTGCCAGTTCTCAAAAGTCGATCAGCAAAGTCGGCATACGGCTCATTAGGTCCTTGAATCACTTTTGACAAGCTACCTTGTAGATCCCCAGGTCCTTGTACAGTTTTCCATGCCTCTAAGCGCAGCTGCAATTATCTGAGCATATATATCTGAGTCATAACTGTTTGAGCCTGTAAGTCTGCGAATTGCCCTTCTCCTGTGGCATCAGTCTATATTATAGTTTTCAAATCCTGGCAGCCGCCCGCGTTTCTTTTAGCCGTTTCTATACAAAGTTCTTAGGAATTGCGATCGCCAAAACCAAGAATTTGCCCCCGCCCTTAATGTTGCTTTACATTAGACTTTTCCAGTCTGAAGGGGGTTAGCTCAAAGGTGTTAAGGGACTCCAGCATACTCAACGTGAAAGGAGCTTGGGGCCCATAATCAGTCATTACTGCCTCTTTGAGATTTTTTTATTGTTTTGAAATCTTAACTGAGTATTTACAAAACAGCCTCCTTATGAAAAAGCATCCCAAGCCTGTTTTTCTCCTCATAGGAAACAGTGAAATTTGTTATTCACTGAATTTCAACCAAAAAGCAAATTCTGCCCTTAAGATGAAGAGGCCCAGCACTTTGCCTGCGGAGGTGCTATTTCTCTCACTTCCTCTCTGCTTTCTTGAGTCTGCACTCCTCCTCAGGCTCAAATCACCCAGCAAGCCCTCGGCCCTCCTCCCCAGGTGCTCTCCTGGGAACCCTGTGCTAACACAACATGGGGCCTCTGAGTTAGACGAGTAATTCTAGGAAACGTAAGCTTTGTGGGTTCTCCTGGCAGAAACCAGGTTGCTCTCTGTGCATTTATATTTAACTGCTACTTTTAGAAGACAGGAGAACACAGATATAAATTAGGAATAAAGGAGGCTTTCCTAGCATACCTGAGGCTCTGGGTTGAGTCCCCAGTAACACACACACACACACACACACACACACACACACACACACACACACACACACCAGGAATAAATAGAGAAGGATGATCTGTGCACTGCCGGCTTAAAAAAAAAATCATTTGGTCATCTATATGTGAATCTATTTTTTTTTAGTTGTAGATGGACACAATATTTTGTTTATTTTTATGTGGCACTGGGATCAAACCCAGTGCCTCACACATTCTCAGCAAGCGCTCTACCACTGAGCCACAACCCCAGCCCCCGCTTTTTTTATTTTTTAAAGTAGATTTTATTTTGTATATTTAAAGTGTACAAAACAATATCATGGGATACATGTAGATAGTAAAACTGTTACTCTAGTGAAGCAAATATGAACATACCCAACATCTCACAGTTACCTTTTTTTGGTTTGTGTTTATAGCAGGAGCAGCTAAAATCTATTTATTTAGCATGAATTCCATATACAGTACGATTACATTACGTATAGTTCTCATGTCTAAATCTGTAGGACTTGAGCCCAGGGCAACGGTTTATGCCTGTATTCCCAGCTCCTAGGGAGGCTGAGGCAGGAGGATCACTTGAGCCCAGGAGTTCCAGACCAGTATCGGCAACATAGAGTTGCCATCCCAAAAACACACACACACACACACACACACACACACACACACACACACAAACAGGAAACTCTAGACTTGTTTGGCCTATATATTTGCTACTATGTGCCCCCCTGACCTACTCTGCTTCTGCCCAGCCTCCACCCACCACCTTTAGTAGCCCTGTTTTGTTCTCTATTTAAATGTCTGCATTTCTTATTAGGGTGCCAAGTATACCTGCCAGAGCCCAGAACCCTGGGGTTCTCTCTCTCTCTCTCTCTCTTTTTTTTTTTTTTTTTTTTTTTTTTTGTGGTGCTGGGGATTGAACCCAGGGCCTTGTGCATGAGAGGTGAGCACTCTACCAAGTGAGCTATATCCCCAGCCCCTCTGGGGTTCTCTTAATGCTTCTACTTCCCATCTTTTTCATGTTATTGCATTTTGGGAAGCTTCTTTTTCCTCTCTGGTCTTGGCTACATAGCCTTTAAAAATAGTAATTTTAAAAATGACAACCAGACATACCAGAAATAACCAGTGGTTCAATAAGCCTCTGAACAAATATGGTAAGATTGACAAAGAATTTCTAAATTCGGTTTCAGTCTCATGCATGATTCTATGAAGGAAATCAAGTCCAAAAGATGGTGAAAAACAGAAACGGAATTTAATGCAAGAAAATGAAAGAATGCCTTTAGAAAGGAGAGAGAGAATAGAGCAGAAGAACTTACTGAGAGGGCAGCTAGCTTGCAAGGGACCTCATCCTGAGGCCCCAGAGGAATCACATCCATATGATTCATCTTTGCCTGACACACGTCTGGTTTAAATCCTGTGCCTTTCTGGCCATGAGACAGGCAAGTTGCTGAACCTTCATATACCTCAATTTTCCCATCTGTAAATTGAAGCTAGCCATTTCTACTTTTGGACTTGTGAAGTTTAAGTGAGATTAAAGTATGGATAACTCCTATCACAGTGAGGGGCACAGGAGACTTGGGGATAACGGGAACGCTCTATATTTTGGTTGTGGTTTCATGGGTATGGACACCTGTGATAACTCAGATAATTTTTTATTTCAGATGGGTGCATTTTATCATATGCAAATGAACCTTAAACAAAGGTTTGAAGGGGGGGGGGGGACATGAGACAGTTGGTGTGGATGGAGCAAGTGTTCGGTTTAGGACCGCTCTTTG
The DNA here is from genome assembly GCA_025594165.1 of Tamias sibiricus. Taxonomy (NCBI): domain Eukaryota; kingdom Metazoa; phylum Chordata; class Mammalia; order Rodentia; family Sciuridae; genus Tamias; species Tamias sibiricus. The sequence continues at coordinate 31,553,791 of CM046673.1, read as the reverse complement.
CTCAGTGCCTAACTGGGGGATGTGTCTTGTTTCCATGGCTGAGTCAGACTGGGGAAGGGAAAAAGAAAGGCTGTATATTTATATTTGTTATTGGTGGGGGCTGGTAGAGGGTGGTTAGGCTTGGTGACAATCGCTTTCCTGATGTTATACCAGAAGCACACACAGAAATTATGGAACTTGGGGTGGAAGGTCTCAGTGGCCTGAGTCGGTCTTAACACTTGGTGGCAGATGCCCTGTGGTGTTTTCCAGGTGGAACAAGGGGAGGAAGAGTCCCTGAGTGTCACTGCCTAGGCTCCTCCGGCCAGCAGCTGTTCTTTCCCACTCCAACCACGCAGACAGGACGACTGGCCTCACTGGAGCCAGGGGGCCAGCGTCACAGGACCACCAAGTCCTGAGGTCAAGAGAGAGCAGAGGTGTTGGAGACAATGTGAGACGACAACGGGGAGTGGAAGTGTGCTCCGAATGCCACCTTAGAAAGGCCAATGCTGGGATCACGTGGCCAGGCACAGAGACTGTTCCTAGGGTGCTGGTGGCCAAGGAGAAAACATGGCTTTGAAGATGAACGTGGGATGTGGCACGATAAGCAGCCCAGAGGAAACCAGATCCAGGGTGGAAATCGGAGGCATACGTGTTTAAGGAGAAAGCATCCGGATTTTTCTGGAATCAGGGCAAACACCAATTATAGTTAGATACTGAGTACACGAGAGAGGTCTGCCAGACATTTCCTGCTGCCAAGCTGGGAATGGAAAACCAAGAGGAAGATGTGTGGATTTGGACATAGATCAGAAGACTAAATGCTCAGATCTACACCAGGGGTTCTAGAGAAATACCAACAGAGGGGAGAAAAATGGTAGGTAAAGTGAGTCCTCACCCATTTAGATTAATGGTCAAGGCTAAAGGAACCCCAGGAACCCTGTGGGGTAACTATGTGATAAACAGTAATTCATTCTTTCTTTCTTTCTTTCTTCCTTCTTTCTTCTTCCTTTCTTTCTTCCTTCTTTTCCTTTCTTTCTTTCTTTCTTTCTTTCCTTTCTTCCCTGTGGTACTGGGGATTGAACCTAGGAATACTCCACCACTGAGCCATATCCCCAACCCCTTTTATTTTATCTTGAGACAGGGCCTCCCTAAGTTGCTGAGGCTGGCCTCAATCTTGCCATCTTCCTACCTCTACCTCGGGGCGTGTGCCACTGCACCTGGCTAACAAGTACTCGTTTTTTTTTTTTTCATAAGAGCAAATTAAGGCTCACGATCCTTTCCATTATCATTTAAATAAGCTCAAATCTCTTAAAAAGACATCATGTTAAAGATAACAAAACTAAGCTGGGCGCGGTGGCGCACGCCTGTAATCACTTTGGGAGGCTGAGGCAGAGGATCGCGAGTTCAAAGCCAGCCTCAGCAATGGCGGGGCACTTAGTAACTCAGTGAGACCCTGTCTCTAATAAAAATACAAAAAAAAAAAAAAAAAAGGGCTGGGGATGTGGCCCAGTGGTCAAGTGCCCCTGAGTTCAATCCCGGTACCAAAAAAAAAAAAAAAAAAAAAAAAAAGATAACAAAACTAATCAAGCAAGAAAAAACAAAACAAGTTCTCTTTGGACCCCGATCTTCTTTTTAGTTCTACCCTCTGTGTCTTCCCTAGTTCTCTTCATGAACAGTAGAAATTTGAGAGCGAGTTGTTTGCCCTTGGCCCTCATCCTCACCCCCTCGTGAGGCCAATGTACACTCTAACTTTCATTTCTTTAAATTCTCAGGGAACATGCCTTCTTTAAAAGAGGCATGTTTACCTTGGGCAACACCTTTATTTTCAGCTTTCCCTGCAACCTGGTCATCTTCTGCCTCCCCATCTCTCTCTCTCTCTCTCTCTTTTTTTTTTTTTTTTTTTTTTTTGGTACCAGGGATTGAACTCAGGGGCACTTGACCACTGGGCCACATCCCCACCCCTTTTTCGTATTTTATTAGAGACAGGGTCTCACTGAGTTGCTAAGTGCCTCGCCATTGCTGAGGCTGGCTTTGAACTCTTGATCCTTTTGCCTCAGCCTCCCAAGTGCTGGGATTACAGGCGTGCACCACTGCGCCCGGCTTCCCCATCTCCTTTTGAGGCACCCAATTATTAGTGTTTCCATCAGGGTTGGGAGTGTTTGACTCAACTTTGTACACATAACATGGAGGATCCTATCAAATGATGGGATGTGGAATGAGTGAATGGATAAAAAGCCAACTAGCTAGTTAATATCCAAACCCACATGCAGCCAACACCAATCCTTCTCTGACCCTTCCCCAAAATGACCTTTCTCCAATTTGAAGCAATTTCCTAATTTTTTAAAAAAAGTTAATGTTGCCGGGCGCGGTGGCGCACGCCTGTAATCCCAGCACTTTGGGAGGCTGAGGCAGGAGAATCGCGAGTTCAAAGCCAGCCTCAGCAATGGTGCGAGGCACTTAGCAACTCAGTGAGACCCTGTCTCTAATAAAAAAAAAAAAAAAAAAAAAAAAAACACAAAAAAGGGCTGGGTCGTGTGCCCCAGTGGTCTAGTGCCCCTGAGTTCAATCCCCAAAAGTAAAAAAAAAAAAAAAAAAAGTTAATGTTCGCTTGAATAGATAAACGTACGAAGTAGTGAAATATCAGGTGAACATATTCTTACAGCATATGTGCACGTAGAGATTCCTTAGAATGACACAAGAGACTTTTAAATGTTCAATCTACAGAGCAGTGAAAACTGTGATGGTCTGTATGCTCAGCCAAGTGCAGAAGCCAGAATTCCTGCCCAGCAGCTGAAAGCGTTGGGAACTTTGCATTGCAGTGAGAAAATAAACACCATTTCCAACACACAAAACCTGCATTTAGTTCTCTTTCTGCTGGGGCCAGTAAACAACCCATTTGGCTGGGGTGTGGCACATAGGCTGGTGCAACTTCTTCACCTCTTGTGAACATTAACGATCTCAGGGTGAGCACACTGCTAGAAGATTCCTCAAAGTGTCTATCCAGTGTTTGTCCCAGTCTGTGACTTTTTCTTACCTCTGTGCAATAAGGCAAGTATATGCACTGAGACAGGTTTTAGAAGCTTTTGTAGCAAATTGTTCTTTTTGTATCTGTTCTACAGGACAATGCACTTTGACACATCATACATAAATGCAGTATAATTTATCATTTTTCTGGTTGTACATGAGGTAGAATCACACCAGTCATGCAGTCATATATGCACATAGGGTAATAATGTCTGATTCATTCTACTATCCTTCCTACCCCCATACTCCCTTCTCTTCATTCTCTCCCCTCTACCTAAAGTACCTCTATTCTTCCCCAGTTTCCCCCCTCCTTATTATGAATTAGCATCCAGATGTCAGAGGAAACATTTGGTCTTTGGTTTCTTAGAATTGGCTTATTTCTATTTGCATGATATTCTCCAGCTATTGTGGGGGCTAGGGGAAAGAAAGGAGAGGGAAGAATAGAGTTACTTTTGTAGCAATTTGAAGGAGACTTTTGCCTATTTACTGTAACAAAAATTTGCCTTTATATTGGAATCTATTTTTGGCAGGGTATTGGGGAGTAAGCCCAGGGGTGCTTAACCACCACTAAGCCACATCCCCAGCCCTTTTTTATTTTATTTTATTTTTGATACTTGGCAAGTTGCTAAGACTGCCTTTGAACTTGCAATCCTCCTGCCTCAGCTTCCTGAGCCACTGGGATTGGAATCTATTTTTATAGTGATTAATTTTTTATTGCATTTTACTAAAGTATCAGTCAATGACTAGAAAAAAAATGATAGTAGTCCACAGAGTTTAAAAAGTAGTGAAATAGACTATTTCAACAACAAACTTCATTAAAAGATAGTCCAAAAGCAAAGAACTAAGCCACAAAATGGGAAAGAATATTTTAAAACCTGAATTATTAACATTTTATATAAATACTCAATTCAACTCTTTAGAAAAACAGGCAAAGTGCTTAAAACAAACTGGGCATGGTGGTACACACTTGTAATCCCAGCGACTCCAGAAGCGAGGCTGAGGCAGGAGTATCGAAAATTCAAAGCCAGCCTCAGCAACTTAGTGAGGCTTTGGGTAACTTAGTGAGACCCTGTCTCAAAATAATTATAAAAAGGGGGACACGAAAGATGGTGGAATGAGATGGACATCATTACCCTAGGTAACATGTATGACTGCACATATGGTATGATACTACATCGTGTACAACCAGAGAAATGAAAAGTTGTGCTGCAATTGTGTGCAATGAATCAAAATGCATTCTGCTGTCATATATACCTAATTAAAATAAATGAATTAATTAATGAAGTAAATAAATATATAAATAAATAAATATGAAAAGGGCTGGGGATATGGCTCAGTGAGTAGGCATCCCTAGGTTCAATCCACAGTACCAGAAAAAATAAAAGTACTTAAACAGACATTTTCTATGAAGACATAATAATGCCTGATTAACAAGGGATGAGCCCTCAACTTCACTATCAGCAGAGAAATGAATATCGTGACTAAAGTTACTGCAGAGCAGCCACCGGGTTGGCAATCCACAAGGTCAGTGAGGATGCTGAACAAGGACCCTCACACATAGCTGGGGGACAGAAAAACTGATCAAAATACTTTAGAAAACTCTCTGGCAGCATCTGCTTAAACTAAGACACACATACCAGCAGGGCGCAGTGGCACACGCCTGTAATCCTAGCATTTGGGAGGCTGAGGCAGGAGGATCACAAGTTCAAAGGCAGCCTCAGCAATGACGAGGCACTTAGCAACTAAGTGAGACCGTGTCTCTAATAAAATACAAAAAAAAGGCTGGGGATGTGGCCCAGTGGTCGAGTGCCCCTGAGTTCAATCCCTGGTACAAAAAAAAAAAAAAAAAAAAAAAGACACATATACCCTGTGGACAGGAATTCCACTCCTAGGAACCAACAGAAAAATGTTCACACCAAACGCCAACCAACCGTTGCAGTGTAGTTCGTGACAGCCATAAAATAAAAACAAGTTAAATGACCACCAGCAGCAGACTGGATAGGCTGCCGCGTCCACCCTGGTAAACAGCGGGGAGGGGGACAAACCCTTGCTTTAGGGAAAAGCCTGGAAAACTCTCATAGCTGTTCCCGCTGCAGCTCCCATCTGCAGGACATTGCAGGGACAAGCTGTCCTGTCCAGGCATTCAGGAATGCTGTGGCACTGGAACCATTCCCCTCTGTAGATCCAGCCCCCACTAGATACTCCGGTGTTATGGGAGGTCGGACCCCTGAAGGAGTCTTGGGGTGACAGGAAGGCGTTGTCATTAGGGAACAATTCAGGGTCTGGCGTGAGGTTTCGGGCACAGAAGTCATGAGCCCAGGTCTGCAGGGGAGCTGCTCAAGGTCCCTGGGAGGTGCTGAGCCCCACTGGAGTGGGAAGGCCAGGCCTTGCTGTGATATGGACACAGTGCTCTCTGCTACTGGGGAAATTCCCAAGGGGTTGGGCAGAGGGAAGACTGTAGAGACCTGGGACTCCCAAGGATGTGATGATGGAATTGAGACATCTAGGGGAATCAGATCAGGTTTTCTTCACTCAGAGTCCACTAGAACTCTTTTTAGTCTCAAGTAAATATTGAGAATCATACAACTACCACAGGCCACCCCTTGGCATCAGAAGGCTCCAGGCCAGAAAGTAGGCAAGGTGGTGGGGTCACGGCCGACAGTTGTCACCAGTGGAGAAACCTGCACAGCTGTCCACACGGCTGTCCTAGAGTTAGTCTGCTTGCTTCAGCCACCACCCTCCAGTCCCTCACAGCTGCTCAGGTGCAAAGGCACAGGACTCACAGGTAGGAGTCCAGACTTTTAGAAGTTCCACAAAGGCCAATATCCCAATTTCTTTATATATGTTTATAAATATTTTCATATATAGTTGTAGATGGACAAATACCTTTATTTTGTTTATTTATTTTTATGTGGTGCTGAGGATGGAAACCAGTGCCTCACACGTGTGAGGCAATCACTCTACCACTGAGCCACAACTCTAGCCCCCCAATATCCCAATTTCTTGTAGCAACCACACCATAGTTTTTGGGGTGCCCACAAGAGTCATACCCAGATGCAAGAATCACCACATGCAGGGAAGCCAAGAGGTGAGCCCCCTTTTCATGCATTCATTAAGTCCTCCCAGCCCAGTTTACCACTTGGGGGTCAGTTTTTATCAGAAGTGATGTAGCTTGCAGTTATTGTTCCATCTTGACCAGCTTTCCAGGGAAATAAGCAAGGGAGTTAACCCAGGATCAACTCCATTCTTAGAGAAGAAAGGAGGGTTTTATTTATTTAATTTTTAATTTTGGGGGATACCGGGAATTGAACTCAGGGCATTCAACCACTGAGCCACATCCCCAGCCCTATTTTGTATTTTTATTTAGAGACAGGGTCTCACTGAGTTGCTTAGCACCTCACTTTTTGCTGAGACTGGCTTTGAACTCCGGTCCTCCTGCCACAGCCTCCAGAGCTGCTGGGAGAGCCCAGCAAGGAGGGTTTTATTAACCCTTTACCCCAGCAAGGAAGATGAAGAGCTCATTTGTAGGTATGCTGCATTTAAAATGCTGCAGGAAGCTCAAGCAGAGATGTTGCCAGGCCCAGAGCTCAACAGCATGATCTGAAAGACTCTTCTCAAAGACACCTCCGTGCAAGAGGAGCCCACTGCACAAAGCCAGCAGGACAGGGCCCTCTGCTAGCACCTCATGGGCTCTGTGTGGCAGGCCGGTGGCCCAGCCCACATGCTTACCTTTCCCGCAGGCCTGCACCAGGCCGTACCACTCCCCGCAGCTGTTGCACAGCAAGGTGAAGGCCATTTCTCGCTGGCCTGGAACAGGTCCCGGGGCACACACGTACAGCAGTTCATCCCCCATCTCCAAGCCTGTGCGGCCCTGCAGGATGGTGTGTGGGAACGAAGGCGGGTCTCCACATGGCTTCTCTGAGGAAAAGGAATCACAGTCAGCTTTTCCAAACCTGCAGAACTGTCTGTGAGAAAACAAACCCCCAAAACCCAACACTATCCATAACCCTTTGTCCCATGGGTACTCCAGGGCCTGACAGAATGCCTGGCAACCCCAGGGCCTGACACAGATGAGCACTCAAAGGAAAAAAAAAAAAAAAAACTTGCCGAAAGATACAGGCCTAGCAGCAGCTCCTTTTTGCCAGGTGATTAAGTACCACTGTTGAACACTAAAATGTGACTGATTAGAGCTGCAAGGGAAGGTGTCTCTCCCCTCCCTAACCTCAAGGCCAACCGTAACAGGGTTTTACCAATGTAGCCTTGCAAAAGATAAATACACAATCTGAAAATAATATAGTATAATATTTAAAACATAAATGGGATTACATCATGTGTATTACTGAGTACTTTGCTTTTTTATTTTAATAAACTATTTTTTTTTTTTTTTTTGTACCCGGGATTGAACTCAGGGGCACTCGACCACTGGGCCACATCCCCAGCCCTTTTTTTTTTTTGGTATTTTATTAGAGACAGGGTCTCACTGAGTTGCTAAGTGCCTTGCCATTGCTGAGGTTGGCTTTGAACTCGGGATCCTCCTGCCTCAGCCTCCCATGTGCTGGGATTACAGGCGTGCGCCACCACATCCGGCAATAAACGTTTTTTTTTTTTTTTTTGAGAAGCCTTAGGTTCACAGCAAAGTTGAGAGGCAAGTACATAGAGTTCTCATATACCCACCCCCACCCCACCCCCTGCATATAAACCTCCCCTACGCTCAACACCCACCCCCCAGTGGTTATATTTGTTAGAATCGATGAATCTACACAGACACCTCATCACCTGAAGTCCATATTTACCTGAAGGAGCACTCTGGGTGTTGTACATTCTATGGGTTTAGACAAATGCTTGATTACATGTAGCCACCACTGCATCATCACACAGAGCAGTGTCACTGTCTTTAAAACCCTCAGAGATATGCTCATTTATTCCTCTCTCCCCCAATCCTTGGCAATCACTGATTCTTTGATCAAGTAGCATGATCGCTGGATCATGTGGGAACAGTATTAGTTTTGGAGAAAATTGCCAAACTGTCTTCCAAAGTGGCCATGACATTTTCCTTCCCATCAGCAGTGAATGAGAGTTGCCATTGCGCCACATTCTTGTCATCATTTGGGGGTGTCAGTGTTTTGGATTTGTGACATTTATTTAATTTTTAATTTTGGGGGATACCGGGAATTGAACTCAGGGCATTCAACCACTGAGCCACATCCCCAGCCCTATTTTGTATTTTATTTAGAGACAGGGTCTCACTGAGTTGCTTAGCACCTCACTTTTGCTGAGACTGGCTTTGAACTCCGGTCCTCCTGCCACAGCCTCCAGAGCTGCTGGGAGAGCCCAGCAAGGAGGGTTTTATTAACCCTTTACCCCCAGCAAGGAAGATGAAGAGCTCATTTGTAGGTATGCTGCATTTAAAATGCTGCAGGAAGCTCAAGCAGAGATGTTGCCAGGCCCAGAGCTCAACAGCATGATCTGAAAGACTCTTCTCAAAGACACCTCCGTGCAAGAGGAGCCCACTGCACAAAGCCAGCAGGACAGGGCCCTCTGCTAGCACCTCATGGGCTCTGTGTGGCAGGCCGGGTGGCCCAGCCCACATGCTTACCTTTCCCGCAGGCCTGCACCAGGCCGTACCACTCCCCGCAGCTGTTGCACAGCAAGGTGAAGGCCATTTCTCGCTGGCCTGGAACAGGTCCCGGGGCACACACGTACAGCAGTTCATCCCCCATCTCCAAGGCCTGTGCGGCCCTGCAGGATGGTGTGTGGGAACGAAGGCGGGTCTCCACATGGCTTCTCTGAGGAAAAGGAATCACAGTCAGCTTTTCCAAACCTGCAGAACTGTCTGTGAGAAAAC